>OY759263.1:60082145-60232145 GCA_963662155.1 Lamellibrachia columna
TTATTGACTTGTACCGGATATTTTTCGGGGTATCACGGAATACATTTTCAGAATGGAATCGTTATGTTTCGCTGTTTGTAATTTTTATTGGAAAATGTCGATTGAGATAAGCGGCTACATTTGATTTTATATAAAAATATGTAAATAAATTTGGGAACCTGAAGGAATGCTTATAACTTGAAGATCACAGAGGCGTAATATTACTGAGATGAAATATGTTCCTTCCAATTCACGACTTCACGATGGTCACCGATGATAAAATAATCGTCCAACTCCAGGTGTCGAAACGCGTCCACCTCACCCTACACCTTTGTCAACGCGTGCAACTTCGGCATCACGGGTGACGTCACTTCCGGTGGTTCCCCGTACGAGATCGGGACGCCGTGCAGCGACTGTCCCGCCGATCGGCCGAGGTGCAAGAAGAATCTGTGCCGGCGAGACCCTCTCTGCAGAGGGGTGGAGTGTCCGGCCGCCGACGAGCTTAACACGGCCACGTGCGAGTGTCTGCCGTCGGTCGCCGCGAGGATGTCGACGCGAAACAAAATAAGCGTCGCGTTGGTAATCGTATCACTGGCTGTCGTTGGTGTCATCGTCGGTGTCGTGATCCTTATCGTCGTCCAGCACAAGAAGAACCGGACGAGAGACTGGTTGCAGGACGTCGGCAACGCGGGGGGCGATAATGAGTGCAATGACGACGATCTACGGGATGAGCATCGACTGCCAGATGAAGTCGAAGAAAAGAAGCGATGCATAGTGTCGTGATGGCGACTGGCACTACTTCGTGTTCAGGTGAAGCGCAGCGGCGTCGTGCGCAGGTGACGTTGTCAGAACTCACAGTTTCGGTGTGAACATCGTGCAATGCGCATGCAGCTGAATTAAACGTTACTGGTCGTTTCTGATCATTTAAGTATATGTTTCCCACTCGAAACATATGCGTCATCAGCATAGTTTCACATTCCATAACAATGGTCTGAAGTACTCCAGACCCGGCTATCGAAGTGAGCTTCGCGACCTTTGCAAATACGTTTCACGGAAGACCGATTTCTACGAAGTGTCATCAGTTTGTATGTGTTATTTTTCTATTGTGAGAGAATAACGAATACACTGTTTTTGCAGGAAGTTCATGTCTTATCGCTATATCTGCGGTTTGATAGTATTGTCAGTAAAAACCCAGTGCAACGTCGGAAGTGGTCAGTGTTGTATATAATTATTGTTTTGTCGTCTTTATCAAATTCTATCTGACTTGGTATTACTAGAACATAATTAAACTGGTACTGCTTACACGAGTGTTACTGCCATTGTATGTTCATTATCTCAGCGTTACTTCCATCGTCGAGCGAAAACAAGAGTATTGTTTTCTAGGTGTTGTGCATATTATCATAGTTGAATAGCGTGGATGTAGACTCAAGCTGATGTTGAAGGCATAGCAGGTTCTGACCACGACTGACCAGACAGTCATGACGAACAGTTCCATTAAGCCCTTAACCACACAACCCCAAAATTCACAAAACTTGTCAAGTGCCTAAATGAAAAATATGATAATCTAGAAAAAAATGTTTAACTGACTTATGCTATTTAATGTAGATTAAATACGTAATGGCGGTAATAATAGTGAACATTCCCCAAAACGACGAATGTCAGTGCAAAGATATATACCACGAAGTGTATTAGACCTTCTTGGTGGATGTTAGTTTTGGAAATACCATTTCCATCAAAGTGTGTTACTTCTGTTTTTTTCCCAACTATTAAGGCTTTAATTATTTAATTTCAGCCCTTCTATCGGCAATACGAGACAGCTAATTTTTATACCCTTCATCCCGAATCCACCTTTTCATCCAATTCAATCCTCCTACGTAGAAACACTTGCCCAACCGTCGACGAGGTGATTGACAAGTTAGTTGCCAGGAGAGCACGTCGACTGACGTTAAACAATTTATTTGCCCCTATGAAAAATTATGGATGCGCCCCTTGGAGTGGTTACAATATTTAGAACGAAGTTGTGGAACAATACTACAAAATGTTCCAGACCAAGAATATGAGGACATCTTCTCAGCAACTACGGAACCAAAATAAAAACTGATATATTATAATTTTTTTAATAAAGTCACACTGGATGAAACACACCGTGTTGGTTCCAGGAACCGGACATAGCTGCACGTCTCATACTTGGAGGTCATCTAAGCCGAGAAGGGTGCGTAGACTACACGTCGAAGCACATCTTCTACACGTGGAAGGTAAGTGCCGACGTCACACAAGGGCGCACGCATGTATACCTGTGTACAGTTACGTAGCTAAATCAAGAAACAATCCGTCGGTTAAGAAACTATATTAAATATGACTGTTTATGCGCGCGAGTGTGTGTGCTGCGTGTGCGCATTCATGTGTGTGTGTATGTGGTCACGTATGCATGTATGCATGCATGTATGCATGTAAATATACGTTGGTTTCTTTCAGTTGCAAATCGACGACGCATTCCACTTCTCCCGGGAAAGGTCCAAATACTACATGCAATATGTTGCCGAAACAAACGTATTCGTCGGCGTCAAGTCCGCGGGATCGGTAGAGGGGACGTGCCGCAGCTGCTTCAAGAGGGTGCGTAACCGTCGACCTGATGTCATATTGAACTAACCTCATAGTTATGACTGCCACATTTGTTTTAACAAACTCCAAGACATGGACATATTGTCCTCAAAGTTGAATTGCAATTAGTTGTGTCAGTGATGTTGGACATTATTGTATATAACTTTATTTCAGTATATAAAGTTTGTGCGAAGTTAAATGTTTATTGTTCCTTCCAGTCATCCATGGTACGTGTATTATCGTTGTCTCTATGGTACCGTCTTTACAGTCGCTCGTCGCCAGTACATCGCCCATACGATGTCAGTCCGAAGACGACGATATTTGCCAGTGCCCGTGTCACGGCGCGCTCGAGTTCTACTACTGCCGCAACACATTTCCTCACCGAGAGTAAGTTTAATTAGTTTAATCTGTATCAATAATTTGCGTCAATGTCTTGTCATGTGGGATATAGACAGTTAGAGAGAGAGAGAGAGAGAGAGAGAGAGAGAGAGAGAGAGAGAGAGAGAGAGAGAGAGAGAGAGAGAGAGAGAGAGAGAGAGAGAGAGAGAGAGAGAGAGAGACAGAGAGACAGAGACAGAGACAGAGATAGAGAGACAGAGAGGGGGAGGAGGAGAGAGAAGGAGGGGGAGAGAGGGGGATAGACATATACTGTGTATATATTTGTGGGTTTTTTTTCATCTTCATAAACTGTTAATATATCGATGTAATATTTTGTCAGTCTCTCATGAGAATGTAGATTCTTGATTATTTTATTTCTCTTATCTAACGTTGTCTTCAGGGATGGTCTTCCCGTGTGCAGTCCCGTTGGTCAGGAAGCGAACTTCAGGTTTGTTCCTTGTATTGACGAATACAAGCATAATTAGACGAGTCACTAAACACCTGGCGTGATTCTTATAGGTTAGGGGAAAACGAAAATATAAGACATCTGCATAGTTGTTAATATGCGCAACAGTGACTCATCTTGATTTACTTATTCTTGTAACCGACATCAATTCATTGATGTATTTACATTATTTGTATTTGTACTTTGGTAAACAATTAAGAAAATCAGTGTATTTAATGTTGTTATGTTCATGCATTCTCTGCTGCTAACTATCGAATGCATAACATTATCTGCTAAACGTCCCGTGTTATCGACAGTTAATGTCGTACGATAAACGAAAATAAAACAATTGAACATATATATAATCATAAAGTCATAGAATTCCAGAATTCCAAGAATTCCTTGCTGAGCTACAATTTTACTAGTTGTCTTACTGTTGCGTTGATGGTGTCTACAGCAGTCCGATGCCGAACGAGGGCGAGGTGGCGGCCACCCTGCCGCGGTGCTACACGTCCGTCTGTAACAATATCACCGATAACGGGTACGTCGACCTAAGTCAGTCGAAGCAAGCCGAACGGCATTGCTATATTGAAAGAGGGTCTATTGTGCAACACTTCTTTACTGAAGATGGCTGATTATCCCGAAATCAAAGTAATAAAACTTTACATTATGAAGGCTGCTTGAAATACATTAGCATTACCCCAAAAGCATAAAAATGCAAAACGTATGTACTATTCAAATATAAAACTTGCAGGAATTTAGCAATTTGATATGTCAATATTATATAAAGTCAGATATGCATAAACAATACAATTAAGTATTTTACGTAATTTATTAAGTCACGGAAAACATCTCAATTTCGACAATATTTATTCAATATTTAACCCACGAAGAATAATGTCACGTCAATCAATCTTGGTACATGTTTAATTAATTATTTATTTATATGAAAAGCAATAAAGTTGGGGCCTCCCGTACAAATGTTTAAAATATCTGACGTAGAAACAGCTACATGAGCAGAACATTTGCAAAACTGTTATCAAAAGTAAATTTTACCCACAAAGAGTAATGTCATTTCAGTAACATTTGGCCGAAATGTGACTTTATTGTTTTTCTCTATTATATGCACATAGAAAAAACTAATGAAGTGCCGGGAATAAAATGAGGGTTTGCTATCTTAAAATCACACGAGTTCCGAACACAATTTTCTGCAACGAATTTAAAACACATATTTTTTTAGGTTCTTATTAATGTTTTTTTTTCACAAAAAAAACATGTACAAGTTGTGTTTATTATTGGCATAGAGGACACAGTTTCAAATGAAAGTATAACATTTTTGTTTTGATTTCATGCTTCAACTACGATGCGTAAACTAATGCGCACATAGCTGGATTTCAAAGTAGTCGGCCACCTAAATATATTTTGAAAATACCAATGTTTAGTGGGTTATGTGTATGGTTTTAACAGTGCCACTTCGCTACGCAGTTTGGGCGCTCTCCGTCCATCTCTCTCTCTTGAGTAATGTCGGTCACACGACTAAGTCACATGATCATCAAACTACATGCAGCGCAGTGTTCGAAATGACCACTGACTCTTGGGGGTCCCCTGAAAATATTGGTCACCGCCCCCCCGCCCCCCCAAAAAAAATCTTCTTTTCAGGCACTGTAATGCCTATCAGCGCCTATTTTTGTGAAAAGACTTGCTTGCTATCATAGCTACTTGTAGTTATTTTACCAACTTAGGTGGAATGCACTTGTTGTAAGTCGCTCTGGATAAGAGCGTCTGCTAAATGACTATTATTGTATCACCCCGTTGTAAAGTGTGGTCTAAACCATTGTTACTGGAGTAATGCGCTTGCAGACACAGTGCTCTGTAGTTCTGAGAAGTAAAATGCCAAGGTAAAATATGCCTCAACTAGACACTCATTGGTGGTATTACTGTAGACACCCAACAGATGGCGCCTTTAACCACAGAACACACTCTCTTCAATGATATTAGTGGAATGATTTAAGATATTTTTAACAGAGATTAACTAAATGACAATGATATAGTGAGCTGAATGAATCAGCTAAACTGCCAACATAATGATGTCGAGTCCTGCGAAAGCCGTCAAATTCTGCGAAAACCGTCGAGTTCTTGTTGCGAGATCGATCGAGTTTTGCGAAAACCGTCTAGTTTTGCGACAACTGTCGAGTTCTAGCACAGACGAACCAGAGTAGTCTCACACGCAGCAACAGGTGCAACAGCGGAAGGGTAATTACATCGGTACAACGATAAAATGTGGGACCCCCCAAGCTTACATTTTTCTTTCTTATGGGAGGTCCCTCGTGCCTTATGGGGGGTCCTGGACCCCCCATATCCACTCATTTCGAACACTGATGCAGTGGGAAATTGGCGTCCAAGAGTTGCTGGCTGGAAAGTTGTGAGCTAGAAAACTTATTTTGGTGACTGAAAGTAATTTTTTTTTCGATCAAATTTCAGTACCTTTAAGTGACTCTATCCAGTGTCTGTAATATTTAGTTGCCGCCCACCAAATGTGTCTCTGTGTTGGAGCACGTCCGCTTATGTGCCACGAGGCAAGTTCATCCCTAGGATATATGATATAAAATGCTCAAGATCACTTGTGAACATAAGCCCACTAACATGCACTCTTATAAAGATTTACAATTGTCCAGTTTAGTGTTATTTTCTAGTAAAAAAGTTACGAAACCAGATTTTTATTTCACCATTTTCTAGCCGATGCAGTGCCAAACCTTGTTTATTGTTTGTCAGGTTTATTTCTTAGATAAAACAGAATTTGTGGGGATTTTAAGTTTCTAACAAATGTGTGTCACAAACATGACGCTGTTTGACATAAAAATAGGACAAAACTGCACTGTTCTTGTGTATTTGCTGGTTAAAGTACGTGTGGGGCGAACTTGCCCCGGCCCCTGGACGGACTTGCTCCGACATGGGGCAAGTCCGCCCATGCTAGAGTAGGTCTACTAAGAGTCACATTTGGATATTGTCTTGTAACAGTTTTGGCATTTGTTGATAGCACAGATGGGGGCAAGATATTTTAAATTTAAGTCCGAAACTAATCCTCTAGCTCTACAAATACAGTCTCCAGATCGATTAGAGTGTTCAAGGGGCGGACTAGTCCCGGTCTCCCCTGTATAGGCTTACATCAGAACTAGTGTCAATGTAAAGACTGAAGTATTAGCAGCCGGCTAATATTAACCCTTATGTAAGCAGAACTATACATTTGTGCCCCCCCCCGTTCGTAAGTAGAATGACAAATGACTATGTCTGACTGAGATCACCTTGTCAACAAGCCTAGATCCGCCCCTGCTCTCTCTCTCTCTCTCTCTCTCTCTCTCTCTCTCTCTCTCCTCTCTCCATATCTCCATCTCTCTCTCTCTCTCTCTCTCTCTCTCTCTCACTCTCTCTCTCCATCTCTCCATCTCTCTCTCTCCTCTCTCCATCTCTCCATCTCTCCATCTCTCTCTCTCTCTCTCTCTCTCTCTCTCTCTCTCTCTCTCTCCTCTCTCCATCTCTCCATCTCTCCATCTCTCTCTCTCTCTCTCTCTCTCTCTCTCTCACTCCTCTCTCCTCTCTCCATCTCTCCATCTCTCTCTCTCTCTCTCTCTCCATCTCTCCATCTCTCTCTCTCTCTCTCTCTCTCTCTCTCTCTCTCTCTCTCTCTCTCACTCACTCACTCACTCTCTCTCTCTCCCTCTTTCTCTATATATCTGTCTCTCAATATCTCCCTCTGCCTCCCTCCCTCCGTCCTCGTCCGTCTTCCTCCCTCCCCCTCCCTCCTAAACTACGGTGTTTGCTTGCAGGGCCTGTTTAGCGGCTGTCGGTTGTGTCTGGTACCACGTGTCGTCACGTGACGCCGAATGTATAGACATGGAGGAAGCGAAGACCAGGACGACCCCTAGCGTGGAAGCTGCACACACCACAGCTGATACAGGTAGACTATCTTTGGACACTTGTACATTTCTGCCAACGAACATGAAAAGAAGCAAGCTAACAACAACAGTAATGGTCGCGATGATCGAAATGTGTTAATATACGTTGTACTAAAGCGAATATTATTATTATTAGTAGTAGTAAATGATGTATGAATGCTACCTAAGCTGCTGCTACCAGCAGAACCTTCACCTAAACCTACTAAGCCGCGAGCCAAATACTGACGTCATTATTAATGATATGAATAACAACGAAGTCGAAACTAGCTGAAGCAGCAACAGAAGCAACATAACCATGTATACTACATATTAATGATATAACCATGTATACTACATATTAATGATATAACCATGTATACCACATATTAATGATATAACCATGTATACCACATATTAATGATATAACCTTGTATACTACATATTAATGATAAAACCATGTATACTACATATTAATGATATAACCATGTATACTACATATTAATGATATAACCATGTATACTACATATTAATGATATAACCATGTATACTACATATTAATGATATAACCATGTATACCACATATTAATGATATAACCATGTATACTACATATTAATGATATAACCATGTATACCACATATTAATGATATAACCTTGTATACTACATATTAATGATATAACCATGTATACCACATATTAATGATATAACCATGTATACTACATATTAATGATATAACCATGTATACCACATATTAATGATATAACCTTGTATACTACATATTAATGATATAACCATGTATACTACATATGAATGATATAACCATGTATACTACATATTAATGATATAACCATGTATACTACATATTAATGATATAACCATGTATACCACATATTAATGATATAACCATGTATACTACATATTAATGATATAACCTTGTATACTACATATTAATGATATAACCATGTATACTACATATTAATGATATAACCATGTATACCACATATTAATGATATAACCATGTATACCACATATTAATGATATAACCATGTATACTACATATTAATGATATAACCATGTATACTACATATTAATGATATAACCATGTATACCACATATTAATGATATAACCATGTATACTACATATTAATGATTCTTAAAAGAATGTTGGTGTTCGCTGTGACTTTAGGTTAACGTTGTATATTGTTTACTTGATGCGTTGCACTTCCATACAGACACACCTGTCGCCGATGTCACGCGTGTCTCAACTATCGCCAGCGTCTCGCCTGTTGCCAATGACGTCCCACCGACAGAGTCGCACACTAACGTAGCTGTCATTATCGTGCCTGTCGTCGGCTTTGTCGTCATCGTCGGTATCATCGCAGTCGTCGTGATGAAGAGCCGCCAGACACCCGCAACTGAATCGATCTACCAAGGAATGGCGCCTTCCACGACGTCATCCATCAGTGGAATGGAAATGCACAACCTAGCGTATAACCCCGACCCATCATCTTCTCCAGTGGGGTTGCATGCAGCCAACCCTGGGACTAGGTTTAACCCCGACGTGGTGTCCTCCACCCGCACGGGGTGACTATAGTACGTCGCCGCGGACCGGAAATGACTTAACGATGGCTTCAACCGCGACCCGGCGTAGCAGACTTTCTTGTGTTGCAGCTTGAATGCGTAAAAAGAGCGACTGCGTTAATGGTATTGAAGATGTTTTAATATAAGCGCAGCCACATCGGGTAGTCTAACAGGCGATTAGAAATCGCAACGTATGAACGACAAATCAGCACGAAAGGTTGTTTGACAAGGCTACCACGCGCGACGCAATTTTTAACAGAAACACTTCCCATGTACATATTGTTTGGCTGTATTTCACGTGAATTGGGATGTGAGGGCGTCTCGATTGTGGAAATTTGTATTATTTTTTACCTCTATGACTGAACAATTATATTTCTTATTTTATGCTTCCTCTGTATCAAGGAACTGTGAAAGGCGAAGGTGGTGATGTATGTTTGGATGCGACTAATGCAGCAGCGTAGAGAAGGGACGAACAGTTTATCGCCGCAAGCGTACGGAACGGCAACGAAAAAGAACTGTTCTGCCATTGATAAATATATTAAAACTATCCAGAGCACGCACGCCTGACTGTCTATGTAATCAACGTGCGGTCCTAAAATTTGCATAAGGTTGACACAATTCGTTCACCGGCGCATTTTTGTTGTGACAAGAAGCAGCCACCTTTTACGACCACATTCTTCTTGGAGGCAAATCCGTAAGGATTATTTGCACCACAATATGCAGAATGTGTTTGTGCTGTACATCTTGTGAGAGGTGACAGCACATGTGCTAATCACCACAAGGACGTACATCTTGTGAGAGGTGACAGCACACGTGCTAATCACCACAAAGACGTACATCTTGTGAGAGGTGACAGCACACGTGCTAATCACCACAAGGACGTACATCTTGTGAGAGGTGACAGCACACGTGCTAATCACCACAAGGACGTACATCTTGTGAGAGGTGACAGCACACGTGCTAATCACTACAAGGACGTACATCTTGTGAGAGGTGACAGCACACGTGCTAATCACCACAAGGACGTACATCTTGTGAGAGGTTACAGCACACGTGCTAATCACCACAAGGACGTACATCTTGTGAGAGGTGACAGCACACGTGCTAATCACCACAATTCCAATTTGTTTATAATATGACACGACAATAAGGAGTTTGCTCTGTAGAAACATTTACACATATATTATATTATTAGCGTATAGACAAGGAGAATCATTAAGGCGGTTGAAGAGTCAAAACAATGGAAGTTCAATTATGATCTGCACAACGTGGTTGGTTGGATTGGTTCGACAGACACGCTGCTGAAGAATAAAAAATGAAAGTCCATTTTCACGTGTTAGAAGTGAGTAAAATACACTTGTATCCAACGACGTGTTAGAAGTGAGTAAAATACACTTGTATCCAACCAACGACGTGTTAGAAGTGAGTAAAATACACTTGTATCTAACCAACCACGTGTTAGAAGTGGGTAAAATACACTTGTATAAAAAACACGTGTTAAAAGTTAGTAAAATACACTTGTATCCAACCAACCACGTGTTAGAAGTGAGTACAATACACTTGTATCCAACCAACCACGTGTTAGAAGTGAGTATGATACACTTGTATCCAACCAACCACGTGGTGAAAATCAAAATGGACAACAGCGATATGTCGTTAGCATGAAAGCCACCTTAATAATAATTAACAGCTTTCATTATCACTATACCTTTTTTATATGTTACAATTTCATGAATATATTTTATATTATGCACCAAGTTTAATAGAATACGTCTCATTTCGTGTATTCTTACTTAGTTCTTGATGTAACATCATTGTTTTGTGTCTTATGTAATGGCTGCGAATTTTAGAATGACCCATTAGAAAAAACCTTTGGTATTTATTGTTTTCTGTATTTTATGATTTTATGATTGTCTTAGACTTTTAAAGTGTATTACCGTGAAGAATGAGAACTTACCAACGTGTCCATCTTTCTCTGCCACTTGAGACAACAGTCTCACCAAACTTCTGTTTAACACACGATAGAGGTTACAAACTCATGATCGGAGATCGTGTGAAGTTGTATATAATTAGCTTGTTTACTTTAGTCACCTAGCGATTGAAATTTTGGTGAGTAAGAGTCGTACTAGTGGCGCCGAATAGCGACCAATGGCTAATCTAGAGAAAGGAAATTTATTTGGTTGCAACTGATTAACAGATCAACGAAATATTATCATGTTTAGTATCGTTGGAAAACTAGTTGTCTACTGATATTGTTTATCATTGTTTTAGAACCTAATTATGTGAAGAACGACGAATAATTTTAGATACAGTCGAGGTTGTTGTTTTGTGTTGGTGACAGTATAGAACCAGGTAAACATCTTTACTTTCACACCTTCGAATAATAGAGGGAGCTAAAGGAATGTTTAAGTGATGTTCTGTTATAGATGTGTGTTGATGTATACCATCGTAATGTGTGTATTGTAGAGATGATCCTGTGACATAATTTTTTAGGATATCATGCGATTTGAATGGTTAATACGGGGGTGTTTTAGTACAAATACTGCATAGCTGTTCACAAGTTAACTTGAAATATGCAACCAAGCCTTTCTGTGGTCTACGGGCTCTTGTATGCACCAACACGATTGGTTAATCCGTTGTGAGACGACGGATGCGATTGGTGATAGTGGAAGTTACGGGCGTCGAAGCAGCGGAGGAGCTCCAGCCATTGGACAGTCAGGTGGCAATTAACATCTAAAACCGTACATGGTTCCTCTCGGATAACCCTACTCGCCCAAAGGATTCGCGGACGTTGGAGGATGCGACGCACCGGCGGCAAAGAGTCGCTGAACCATAGACGCTAACTTCCGCCGCCGTCCACATTCGCTAGCCGCCTGTCTGACTATCTGTCTGTCTGTCTGTTCATAAAATTATCTGCCTCTCTGCCTCTCTCCCTCTCTGCCTCTCTGCCTCTTTGCCTCTCTGCCTCTCTGCCTCTCTCCATTCTACTGTTTTCCACATAAAAATGCGACAAACACATTTCAGTCAAGGTTTTCTCGACCATACAATATTAAATACATACCCGATTGGTCTCCTCCTCTTATTCGCCTGGCATAGTTGCCTAATGGTTGAGAGTCTCAGAAAGGCAAACTGTCACAGTCGCAATACGTTCCTATACAAGCAATTATTAAAAAGCCTTAAACTTGCGCGGTATTTAAAATATACATATTGGCATACATTGTCACCAAGGAAACAACTATGGAAAACAAAGAAAGTACACTTGAAACAGCAATTCAGATAGGAGTAACTATATGAGTATGTAGGTGTGTCAGTATGTAGGTGTGTCAGTATGTAGGTGTGTCAGTATGTAGGTGTGTCAGTATGTAGGTATGTCAGTATGTAGGTGTGTCAGTATGTAGGTGTGTCAGTATGTAGGTGTGTCAGTATGTAGGTATGTCAGTATGTAGGTGTGTCAGTATGTAGGTGTGTCAGTATGTAGGTGTGTCAGTATGTAGGTATGTCAGTATGTAGGTATGTCAGTATGTAGGTATGTCAGTATTTAGGTATGTCAGTATGTAGGTGTGTCAGTATGTAGGCATGTCAGTATGTAGGCATGTCAGTATGTAGGTATGTCAGTATGTAGGTGTGTCAGTATATAGGCATGTCAGTATGTAGGCATGTCAGTATGTAGGTGTGTCAGTATGTAGGTGTGTCAGTATGTAGGTATGTCAGTATGTAGGTGTGTCAGTATGTAGGTGTGTCAGTATGTAGGCATGTCAGTATGTAGGCGTGTCAGTATGTAGGCATGTCAGTATGTAGGTGTGTCAGTATGTAGGTGTGTCAGTATGTAGGTGTGTCAGTATGTAGGCATGCCAGTATATAGGTGTGTCAGTATGTAGGCATGTCAGTATATAGGTATGTCAGTATATAGGTGTGTCAGTATGTAGGTATGTCAGTATGTAGGTATGTCAGTATGTAGGTGTGTCAGTATGTAGGTGTGTCAATATGTAGGCATGTCAGTATGTAGGTGTGTCAATATGTAGGTGTGTCAGTATGTAGGTATTTCAGTATGTAGGTATGTCAGTATGTAGGTGTGTCAGTATATAGGCATGTCAGTATGTAGGCATGTCAGTATGTAGGTATGTCAGTATGTAGGTGTGTCAGTATGTAGGTATGTCAGTATGTAGGCGTGTCAGTATGTAGGCGTGTCAGTATGTAGGCATGTCAGTATGTAGGTGTGTCAGTATGTAGGTGTGTCAGTATGTAGGTGTGTCAGTATGTAGGCATGCCAGTATATAGGTGTGTCAGTATGTAGGCATGTCAGTATATAGGTATGTCAGTATATAGGTGTGTCAGTATATAGGTGTGTCAGTATGTAGGTATGTCAGTATGTAGGTGTGTCAGTATGTAGGTGTGTCAATATGTAGGTATGTCAGTATGTAGGTGTGTCAATATGTAGGTGTGTCAGTATGTAGGTATTTCAGTATGTAGGTATGTCAGTATGTAGGTGTGTCAGTATGTAGGTGTGTCAGTATGTAGGTGTGTCAGTATGTAGGTATGTCAGTATGTAAGTGTGTCAGTATGTAGGTGTGTCAGTATGTAGGCGTGTCAGTATGTAGGCGTGTCAGTATGTAGGTGTGTCAGTATGTAGGTGTGTCAGTATGTAGGTGTGTCAGTATGTAGGTGTGTCAGTATGTAGGTGTGTCAGTATGTAGGTGTGTCAGTATGTAGGTGTGTCAGTATGTAGGTGTGTCAGTATGTAGGTATGTCAGTATGTAGGTGTGTCAGTATGTAGGTGTGTCAGTATGTAGGTGTGTCAGTATGTAGGTGTGTCAGTATGTAGGTATGTCAGTATGTAGGTATGCCAGTATGTAGGTATGTCAGTATGTATGTAAGCGCTACGTACGTCATTGTGTTAACAGTCTAGTTAGTTGTGACAAATCTACCACAATATCTCACAAATAGCAATAGAAACAATGTCAGTTGTATTTTATCGGCATACATCCTTTAACATCCCTAAATGTAATATCAATAACACTAATATTGATCACTGTACTAGCCCAAGCATAACATAACATAACAAATCGTGAGATTAAGAAGCTCAAGTTTAGTGTTAAACTCTGGTGTCCTGTACTGTACACTTAAAATGACCACGGCAGCGTGGCTACTGTACACTTTCAATGACCACGGCAGCGTGGCTACTGTACACTTTCAATTACCACGGCAGCGTGGCTACTGTACACTTTCAATGACCACGACAGCGTGGCCACGGTACACTTACAATGCCCACGACAGCGTGGCCACGGTACACTTACAATGCCCACGGCAGCGTGGCCACGGTACACTTACAATGCCCACGGCAGCGTGGCCACGGTACACTTACAATGCCCACGGCAGCGTGGCCACGGTACACTTTCAATGACCACGACAGCGTGGCTACTGTACACTTACAATGACCACGGCAGCGTGGCTACTGTACACTTACAATGCCCACGACAGCGTGGCCACGGTACACTTACAATGACCACGACAGCGTGGCTACTGTACACTTACAATGACCACGGCAGCGTGGCCACGGTACACTTACAATGACCACGGCAGCGTGGCTACTGTACACTTACAATGCCCACGACAGCGTGGCCACGGTACACTTACAATGACCACGACAGCGTGGCTACTGTACACTTACAATGACCACGGCAGCGTGGCCACGGTACACTTACAATGACCACGGCAGCGTGGCTACTGTACACTTACAATGCCCACGACAGCGTGGCCACGGTACACTTACAATGCCCACGGCAGCGTGGCCACGGTACACTTTCAATGCCCACGACAGCGTGGCAACGGTACACTTACAATGACCACGACAGCGTGGCCACGGTACACTTTCAATGACCACGACAGCGTGGCCACGGTACACTTTCAATGACCACGACAGCGTGGCTACTGTACACTTACAATGACCACGGCAGCGTGGCTACTGTACACTTACAATGCCCACGACAGCGTGGCCACGGTACACTTACAATGACCACGACAGCGTGGCTACTGTACACTTACAATGACCACGGCAGCGTGGCCACGGTACACTTACAATGACCACGGCAGCGTGGCTACTGTACACTTACAATGCCCACGACAGCGTGGCCACGGTACACTTACAATGCCCACGACAGCGTGGCCACGGTACATTTACAATGACCACGACAGCGTGGCCACGGTACACTTTCAATGACCACGACAGCGTGGCTACTGTACACTTACAATGCCCACGACAGCGTGGCCACGGTACACTTTCAATGACCACGACAGCGTGGCCACGGTACACTTACAATGCCCACGGCAGCGTGGCCACGGTACACTTTCAATGCCCACGACAGCGTGGCAACGGTACACTTACAATGCCCACGACAGCGTGGCCACGGTACATTTTCAATAACCACGGCAGCGTGGCCACGGTACACTTTCAATAACCACGGCAGCGTGGCCACGGTACACTTACAATGCCCACGGCAGCGTGGCCACGGTACACTTTCAATGCCCACGACAGCGTGGCAACGGTACACTTACAATGCCCACGACAGCGTGGCCACGGTACATTTTCAATAACCACGGCAGCGTGGCCACGGTACACTTTCAATGACCACGACAGCGTGGCAACGGTACACTTACAATGACCACGACAGCGTGGCCACGGTACACTTTCAATGACCACGACAGCGTGGCCACGGTACACTTTCAATGACCACGACAGCGTGGCCACGGTACACTTTCAATGACCACGACAGCGTGGCTACTGTACACTTACAATGACCACGGCAGCGTGGCTACTGTACACTTACAATGACCACGACAGCGTGGCTACTGTACACTTACAATGCCCACGACAGCGTGGCCACGGTACACTTTCAATGACCACGACAGCGTGGCCACGGTACACTTTCAATGACCACGACAGCGTGGCTACTGTACACTTACAATGACCACGGCAGCGTGGCTACTGTACACTTACAATGCCCACGACAGCGTGGCCACGGTACACTTACAATGACCACGACAGCGTGGCTACTGTACACTTACAATGACCACGGCAGCGTGGCCACGGTACACTTACAATGACCACGGCAGCGTGGCTACTGTACACTTACAATAACCACGACAGCGTGGCCACGGTACACTTTCAATGACCACGACAGCGTGGCCACGGTACACTTACAATGACCACGGCAGCGTGGCTACTGTACACTTACAATGCCCACGACAGCGTGGCCACGGTACACTTTCAATGACCACGGCAGCGTGGCCACGATACACTTACAATGACCACGGCAGCGTGGCCACGGTACACTTTCAATGACCACGACAGCGTGGCTACTGTACACTTACAATGACCACGGCAGCGTGGCCACGGTACACTTACAATGACCACGGCAGCGTGGCCACGGTACATTTACAATGACCACGGCAGGGTGGCTACTGTACACTTACAATGACCACGACAGCGTGGCCACGGTACACTTACAATGACCACGGCAGCGTGGCCACGGTACACTTTCAATGACCACGGCAGCGTGGCTACTGTACACTTACAATGCCCACGGCAGCGTGGCTACTGTACACTTACAATGACCACGGCAGCGTGGCCACGGTACACTTTCAATGACCACGACAGCGTGGCCACGGTACACTTACAATGACCACGGCAGCGTGGCCACGGTACACTTTCAATGACCACGACAGCGTGGCCACGGTACACTTACAATGACCACGGCAGCGTGGCCACGGTACACTTACAATGCCCACGACAGCGTGGCTACTGTACACTTACAATGACCACGGCAGCGTGGCTACTGTACACTTACAATGACCACGGCAGCGTGGCCACGGTACACTTACAATGACCACGGCAGCGTGGCTACTGTACACTTACAATGACCACGGCAGCGTGGCTACTGTACACTTACAATGCCCACGACAGCGTGGCTACTGTACACTTACAATGACCACGGCAGCGTGGCTACTGTACACTTTCATGACCACGGCAGGCCTTTTTGCACCAACCACGAATGAGTCCCTGGCACACTTACGACGCGTCAAACTGCCCTCATATAAGAAAAATCCACAAATCCAGTTTAGTTTCTCTATGCTGCACTTTCTCGGGCAATAACTTATATTTAGCATAATAAGGTGACCACGCTTGTTCACAATAGTGTAGAGGTGACATAATAAGGTGACCACGCTTGTACACAGTAGTGTACAGGTGACATAATAAGGTGACCACGCTTGTTCACAATAGTGTAGAGGTGACATAATAAGGTGACCACGCTTGTACACAGTAGTGTACAGGTGACATAATAAGGTGACCACGCTTGTACACAATAGTGTAGAGGTGACATAATAAGGTGACCACGCTTGTACACAGTAGTGTACAAGTGACATAATATATGACGTGTAAGCAACGCTGAATGTTTATCTGCCAAAGCGAATGAATTCTCTCTTTACTGAGCGAAGAACCACCACAGCTTGTTGGAAGGCAGCGGCATGTTACAGCAGTTCATATTATTATAAATACATGCAACAGTTTCAGTTAAAATCATATTGTTTGTTTCGGTTGTCATGTATTGACATTTTGGATTGGCTTTTTTATATACTTTTACATTTACTAGTGTTGAAAGTTAGGCATCATTTAATTATTACTCTAAATCTAAATCAGTTTGAAGGATTTCACAGTCATTTTGTTTTCTAGTGTTCTGGATAATGTTTTGTCATCAGTAAATATTTTTTAAATACTATTAACTGTCTGTGTGATATCATTTACATAAGATAAAAAGAGAATAGGTCGGAATACTAGTCCTTGCGGTATTCTCTGATGACATCGAACCATTCAGAATATGCACCTCTAACCATAATTCGCATTTTTCTATTTGAAAGAAAGTCAGCTGTCCATTCTAAAACGTTACCCTTTATTCCATAAGCAGAACGTTTCTGCAACAACCTCAGGAGTTTGTCAAGAGCTTTTTGAAAATAAAAAAATGACATCAACACTACGTCCCTGATCCACATTTTCTGTCCAACTTTTACAAGTTTCTAACGCATTTGTTTCACGCGTTCTTCATAAATTAGGTCTCTCAGTTTTTGAATCATTTTAGTCGCTCTCCTATGTATGCGTTCAAGCGTATCTATATCCTTCTTGCGATATAGTCTCCACGCTTGTATACAGTACTATAACTGAGATATAACTATTGCTTTATACACACTGTTCTGAAACTTTCATCTCAGCACTTATTGTCATTCCTAAGCCATTTTCTTTTATAGGAGTATCTAGAACAATATCTCCCATATTATAGTTTATATCCAAGTTCCTGTGTCCTGTATGTAGGCATTTACATTTCCCAAAAAGTAATAACATCTGCTATTTTTCAGACAATTTAACTAATTTGTCTAGATCGTTTTGTAAATGTTGTTTATCAGAATAATAAAGGTCCTAATACTGATTTTTTTGTGGTACCCCACTCAAAACTGATTTCCAGTTTGAAACCTCTCCATCTACTACAACACGCTGTATTCCGTCAGTCAGCCATTGTTCTATCCAGTCAACTATGCCATCCCCGATGCCATGAGCATTTAATTTAAGTAGTAGTCTTTGATGTGGCACTTTGACAAAGGCTTTCTGAAATTCTAAGTAGATAATATCTACTGGCGATCCCTCGTCTATCCACTTAGTGATTTCTTCAAAAAAAAATATTTGTTAAGCATGAGATCGATTTTAGGAATCCATGTTGAAATTATTAAAACATTTATGCCTAACAAAGAAGTCCACCATATGGTCTTTAATTAACATTTCTAATAATTTACAAATCACTGAGATAGAAACATTATAAAGATATATATTATACACGTTTCCACAATCGAGACTCCCTCAGATCCAATATATATAATATATATTTCTGTCATGTCAGAATAATAGTCTGCATATATATATATATATATATATATATATATATATATATATATATATATATATATATATATATATATATATATAATATATATATATATATATATATACATATACATATATATACATATATATATATATATATATATATATATATATATATATATATATATATATATATATTATATATATATATATATATATATATATATATACGTGACACTTTTGGAATTTGATGGCAAAATTAGATAAAGCAATCAACTCAATTTGGGAAGTATGTGTAACCTTGATCCCTCTGGAAGAAAATAAATGCCAAGCCGAGCTTAATCTGCTCTCTCTCTCTCTCTCTCTCTCTCTCTCTCTCTCTCTCTCTCTCTCTCTCTCTCTCTCTCTCTCTCTCTCTTGCAAATAAATAGCCATTGAATATGTAAGCCAAAAATCATATCTCCATTCTTGAATAAAGCATAGTTTACTTTAAACCACCTCGGGCAAATATAAGCACCTCTATTCTTAATAAAGTAAGTAGAGTAGCTTCTTAGGTGACGAAGTGCAAAATGGAAAAAAGTTAAGTGAAATAAGCACAACCAAAGTGCAATTGAAGATAAAATTTTAATGTCAAACTTTGAACAAAGTAACTGAAGGTGAACATCTTGAAGGAACCCTTCAGAGACAACATTTAGACAACAAGAATAAAACTTTGAACTATTTACTCCATTACCACTCCGTTACTAGGTAACGGAGTGGTAATGTAGCAAGCCTGTAAAGCCTGCAAAGTCTTGTTAAACAGTAAGCCAACAGAACACTCTTAACATATTTGCAGACTTCATCTGGAATTGATAGCTATCCTCTCCTAGCATTCACAAGTTCGGGATCATCAATTCTTCTCATGTTGGACAATGGCTCCACATATGTCTCGTAATCCTGGATCCAATGCTTGAGGTAGGGTTTGAGTTAGGCAACTTCCGCGTGGCCAGACTCCTCGTCAACATCAAGTACCTGAAACAATTAACAGGCAAGTTTATGCGGGTGTAACACTGGTCGCAGTTGACAGATCTGACACTGATTTTCCCAGGTTCCTTGCTGTGTACTTGATGAACTTTAATGATACCTTTCACTGCTGGCACTGCATCAGGCAGAGCCATCACTGCATCGTCTGTGATAAAGAACAGTTCCATCGTGTCCTCCCTTGGAGCTGTGAGAATAGTGTATGTGTATCATCGATAGCTGTGCCTGACAAAACCACACCGTCTGCCAGCCGTTTGATTGCAGCTTCTACTCCGTCTGCGGCTCCCTTACCATGACCAGATTCTGAAAAATTCCACCACACCTCTGTGAATCCCAGGATGTAGGGTAGATTTGGCAGCAGATGTAGATTTGCGCGCCCCTTCTACTGTGTCACTGGGCCATCACTGAGAAAGTGAATCTTCTGGACATTTGGGTACCTCGTCTTCAACATCACAAGAACAAGCTCCAGGTGTGACGAAATAGCTTGCGGTTTGTGCGTGTTGTTGCCACTGATGTTGCAGAAGGACAATGGTGCATCCTTTCCTCCGACATAGGCGACTCCCGTGTGTAAGGTGACCTGTATTTTAGAGCCTCCAAAGTTACCTGATTGGATCTGATCCAGTCTCTTGCATGACCAATTTTCAACAAAGTCTATGTGAAGAAAGACTTCGTCATCGTGGAGTTGCTCTTTTTTCACCTTGCAGACTTGACATTGATGGTTGATGTTGTAGAGGTGGGTACATGGCTTGGATGTTCTTGTTGTACGCCTCCTTCAAAGTAGACACACTGCCAGAGATATTCTTCCTCACCGTCTTATCTATGCTCTTTCCATTGACCTCCTCTGTCACAGTCGTCCATTGCCACGACCATTTATCTGTTTGGCTCTGACCTTCTGCATCTGTTCTTTCTGCAGAATAGTCCTGGTAGAATTCGTGGTAGACAACAACATTGTCTTTGCACACTGGACATTCTCTGTGACAGCAATCAATCGACGTGAAGTCACACACACAATCTTCTTCACAACAACGGCTGGAGATTCTTCCTGGAGGTAACCTAGCTGCCTGAGTCGTGCGTGCATGAATGTGATGTTCTCGTACCGTTTGCACAGACATGTATCCTGTCCTGAATCCGGGGATTGACAACCCAAATGGGTTTCAACATCTGGAAAGTGGAGAGCGCCGTCTTCTTCTGAATTTCTGATGGCAGGTCTTCAGTGGTTCTAGCAAGTAGCGCTTCTGCCTTTTTATTTTCCATCTAGTTACTGTCTCCTTATTGCCAGCTGCTGCTCTGCTGATATCATCCTGCTGGAAAAACTCCTGTACCATCTTCTTAGACTTCTCCCTGCGGATTTCGTTGTGCATCTCCCGCTCATAGGCTAACTTCTGGTTTCGGGTGTCATTCTTCTTTAGCATGTGTCGATAAATTCACAGTTCCTTCTGCATCTTTTTGAGGTTTCTGTACTTCTTCACAGCCCTCGCAGAGCCAAATATCTTTGACACGATTTTGGCTCAGTTTCGTGATGGATCCAGCATACTTTTCTCTTAGGCGGTCACACGGGGGTAGGGGTAAAGTAATTCCTTCTTAATTTTACGAGGAGACGACTGCTGTACGAAACGTTTTACATGGCGTCACTGGCGAGTTGTCTCGACTTGTGGGTACTGTTCTCTTTCTACTATTTGTTTCTGGGAATTGTGTCCTCACCTTTGCTCCATGTCGCTGTGCCTGCTTCTTATATCTATCTGCTTTCTTCTTTTCCTTCTCCGTGACTTCTCGAGACTTTGGATAATTCATGAGTTTGCCACCTTTCATTTTCTGCCTGGAACTGTTCTATGCAAGTGGTGGCATGGTCTCTGCAGCAGGGCTGGTAGGTGGTGTATTCCGTAGCGTAATTTCCTCTTGGTCTTTCAGTGCTTTCTTCCCTTCTTGTTTCAGTAAATACCTTTTGTAGTTTTTCCTCCATTTTTTTCTTTCTCTCCTCTGTTCACGGTTGGTCATCTGATTTATAGTTTTCACTTTCCCTGACCTTTTCCTTTCATACCATCGGAGTCGTTCCTTGTCAGCAGCATTTTCTCGTTTTGCTGGATTAGCGTTTATTCGGTCCCTGGACAGTCTCTGCTTCTCTGCATTCGAGAGTGCCATGTCATAAAGTCTTCGTATCTGAAATTAAACACAACATTCCAGTTAGATCCTGTGCACCAATCTTAAATTGTTAATAATAGTACATACAATTCCACACATAACCACAACTTCCACAAGTTTTCACCACTCCGTTACGATTTGTTTAAGTTACTGTTTTCACCACAGGGATTTTCAATGTTAAGCATATGACTTAGTCAAGGTTTTCATTAATCCCATTGCCTGAAGCCTAATAGTTATATTATCTAATAATTATACTCAATGAATAATTGTTAACTTTCTGTAAAATGGTTAGAAAATGCCACCCCATAACCACCACTCACCACTCCGTTACCATTTAGATTGTAATGGAGTGGGAAATATAATTTCATAACTTTTTATATCACAGCTGACAGTGGGCGACAACGTGGAGACCACCCGTGCATGCTGAGGTGTCTCGAAGACTTTCAGTCCACACGTATCAAAAATTAACTATGTCGCTATACCACTTGAACATATTGGTAACGGCGTGGTAGACGAGAAAGTATACTCACCATACACGCCGCAAATTAAGTCAAATTTCTGTGGAAAGTGGAGAGCGTTTTGATAACTTTCTAATGTTTCGATGTCGTGTGGGGACACCTTGTAGAACCACCAACCGCAATAGCTACACGCATTCGCTAGGTGGCACGCATTTTTAGTGTTGGTAACGGAGTGGTAATGAAATCTGGGGACACACATATTTAGCCGTGTGTGCCCTACTTACTGCTGTGTTAGGTTAGTGTGTTTTGTACAATGAATCATGGAATTATGTGTGTATCTGCCAGTCTCCTGGGAAATGTATTCTGCAGCATACAAATAACATTTCTGCCAATGTGAAAAGCAGACACTCAACTAGGGACAGGCGAAATTTCACTGAAACACAACCTATATGTATCTCTACAGTTCATTAAAAGTCAAGATGCAAAACGATTTGATGATTTCTTGGTTCACATGTTTGGGACTCCAGGCATGAATCGGGACGAGGGGGGTAGATATTGAGTCATGTATGCCAGTATGAGCGGATCTAGACCCGGAAAAAGGGTGGTGCACAGTTTCCCCCCAAAACACCACCAGGTGGATGAACTTGTGGTTATCCTCTTACACGCGTATGCACGCACGCACGTACCCACGCACGCACGCACGCACGCACGCACATACATACGTACATACATTAAACATGTACATTATAATAAAATTAAACATGTACATTATCATATAATAAAATAATAAATTCCCTTCTTTTAACGCCATCCTCCTACAAAGCTGCGACGACCTAATCTATGGTGGCCTCTTGTAAACAAATGACCTCTTGTGATAGGATCCTAATAACATGCCTATGAGCTACAGTAAGGAAGTTCGGGGCTAGTTTTTACAAAAAACAGCATATTTGAGGATTACCTTTCGATTTTTACCCGATCGTTACTTGTTGAATGAAACACCAAGAAAGTGGACAAATTTCCGTTTCCATCTCGGAAAAAGCTGAGGCAGACTTCAGTCAGTTGCAAGATGTGTACAACTCAATGTGCATGATAGAAGCATGATAGACAGCCTCTTCAAACCAATTATACTAGGCTGCGATTTGAAAGCGCTGCCGTCAACGCTAACCCTCTGCACACAGCCTAAACGGATGTGGATGGACAACAGACTGACAATTTGAATGGATAAATGGGCCACCATGCATCAGCCAATGCTGTTTTGGAATTGTTTTCTTCCAAGTATAGCCACTACCAGATTGTGAATTCTTTGCCAGTAGACCCAAATGCGCGGATATTGGTAAAGTCCTGATGTGCACGAATCAGAAAATAGAAGAGGGTGAGGAAGATATTCAAGTTGAACTCGAAGACAATGACGACGACGATGACAATAAAAATTGGTGGAAATGAAATATGACAAAACGTTGCATTGAACAATAGAAAACAGCTCCACCAAACTGAATTGAACGATTATACATCTTAATAATATATTTTAGGCAGCCATTTTCACATTCAAAATGGCTACCAGCAATCACCTATACTGCTTAAACATTACGTTTGTGTTACTTCTTATCACATAATTCATTCAGTAAATAAACAGCCTTAGCCTTAGAAGGTGCAATCTGACTGAATGTATTTAATAAAACAAGACATTTGTTTTTTCAGGTTATTTTCTTAATTAGTTATGGTCAATGAACTTTGGCATGCCATAACTATAAAAGGATAAAGGATAATTATCTGAAATGCTTATAAATGATGCATGTTTTATCTATCCATATTTGTGGAAGAAACAAGAAAAATCCCTGTAATCGTTAGCAACAAATGGAGGGAAAAAATCATTTCCAAAGAAATTGGCAAAATATAATCCCTTTTGTGTCAAAACATTATTTATTCAGATCGAAGTATGCACTGGAAAGTTAATGCCCATTATATAGGCTATATATGGTCAATACGTATAAGACCAAAGATAAAGGCCCATATGGCAAGTGGACAAGGAAGCCATTAAATGGCTTATCGCGAGTCAGACATTTTTAATCTATGTATTATCCGCCTTCCTGAATTTGGACGCCGTCTTGGATTTATTCCACGAAACTGTGCCTTGGCAATGGTTATCATATCAATTATTCATCTCTAGGCATGTACCTTCTAAAAACCCAAAAGGTTTTGCCCCCCCCCCGCACACATACACACACACACATGGTACCAGTAAGTGAAATATCTGGTCTGGGCCCAAAGACTATAAGTGTTACAATTTACCCCAATGTTGTAACAGTCAGTGGGGTAAATTGTAACATAACATATTTTATCATTGGGGCAAAATGTAACATATCAATATAATAAATGAATGGCTTAATACTGTTAACACTTGTGGCAATGACATAACTGACAGTGGCTAACTTCCGTATGACAGTACTTATGGCAATGTCCCACGTTTGTAAGTTCGAAATGTCGTCACCGGGCGAACAAGTGTAGGTGGGAGATGGCAGGTTGAGACCCCTGCCACACCCCAGCCCACTTGGAACAGTTACGCGTACACATACGGCTGTGTAACGTATATTGAGCATTGCCATAAATGTGTTATTGTTGTAAAAATCCCAGACAATGACAAAAAGAGCAAGGAAGAAAAGGGGAAAATAATTCTTACTAAAAAAATGTTTGATTTATTGATTGATTGATTGATTGACTGACTGATTGATTGATTTATTGATTTACATTACCCAAAAGATGGCAGCACTATGTGCGAGCATTAAATTGTTATGCTGCCACCTTTTGGATTCGTGGCTTAACTGTTTTCTTTATAGCAAATATTTCTTAGGTTTTTACTTGCACTTAGTATATTAAGAATCCAACAATATAGTGATTACCCTATTAAGCAATGATTATAAACTAAAACAGTACATTATTTTTTAGGTTTTAAACTTATCAAGCGTTTCATTTCATGCGACACCAAACCTTCTTCCGGCCACACAAGCAACCGGAAGTGGTCTTCTGGATCGCCGCGACATCAAACGCTGACGATGTGCCACCGTCCGTTTGTCGCTGTAATTCACGGCCGAAAGTGTGAACATTCTCGTTTGTCGATGTCATTGAAACGCTTAGTTGTGACAATCAATTAAAATATAGTTTTAACTTCAACACCTGTCGTTGCTCCGATAGTGGTGCAACTTCCTTTAAATTGAACCCCAGCCCCAAGCTCAGTCTCAAACCGGAACTACCAGTGGACATACACGCCGCAGGACTTACAACGCTCTTTTAGTTTACGAGCCCAGTCCTTGACAGGTTGCATTTCCGTGCTTCGCCAACGCACGGACACCGAGTGAGTGACACTCACTGACTGTGTGTAAGTGTTACAGCGTCGGCGATGCACGATCGTGTGTTCGCATACGTTTTCTACATTGACGCCAACAACCGAGGACACAATGTTCAAACTTGAGTCATACATCACCCCTTTGTTGATGGGCTACATCGACAAGTATGTGAAGTTGCGACACGAAGACTTCCAGCTGTCGTTGTGGGGTGGAGATGCGGTTCTCAACAAACTAGACCTGCGACTGGAGGCGATCGAAGATGCCATCAAGCTGCCAATTGTCTTCAAGAGTGGCCATATCTACGAACTACGCATTCATGTCCCTTGGACAAAGCTCGGCTCAGAACCTGTCATTATTACCGTCAACACGATTGAATGCATCTTAAAACTACGAGACTCTGGCTATGAAGAACACAGTCATAGTAGTTCACAGTCCGGCACTGCTGCAGTTGCTGCGCAGCCAGTGCGTCGTCAGCAAGAAGGGGCAGATGACATTCCCCCAGGCTACCTACAAGGTCTCATCAACCGGGTACTTAACAACATCAACATCATTGTCAACAATCTTATCTTGAAATTTGTCGACGATGACATCGTTCTGTCGGTAAATGTCAAGTCGGCAGAGTGTTACAGCACGGATGCACTTTGGGAGAGATCGTTCATTGAGCTGTCGCTGCCTGAGCTTGTCCTGCGCCGAGTGATAGACTTCCATGACCTGACTGTCTGCCTGGACAGACGCAGTGCAAATGGAAAAATCGAGACTTACCAGGACCCGCTGCTGTATCGCTGCTCCTTAATCTGTCGCATCTACACGGCTTATGACAACCTCCATGCTAAGATGCCCTGGATCACAAAGATGAATATTCTGTGCAAGAAACTTGAGTTGTCTCTGACTGATGTCCAGGTGCCAATGTTCTTCCGCCTACTTGAGCTATGTCTGGCACTCTATTACGGCACACTTGAACTACCAAGTCCACAGACGGCTGATGATGACACTAAGAGCCCTGGCGAATCTGTTATAGCAGTACCATCAGGTAACAGAGTGTAACAACTGAAACTAGATGATCAATTGTGTATAATGTTAATAATGATGTCCGTCTATGAGCATTTTATTCTTGACTTAAATAAATGCACTTTTTGGAGGAAGTCTTAAATAAATCTGTGCCCATTCATTGATATCTTATCTGGTCAGTATAGCTGCCAGCTGTGGACATTTTCTGGATGAGCCCAACATCAGTTCCAACTTAATCCAGTTTGCATGACCCAGTAGTGTGTTGGGAAACCATGTACCTTCCCAAATGTGTATATAACATGGCATCCATCTCCCAGTCTCAGTAGACATACATATTCTGTACTAGCAGAAAATAAGCATCATGAGCGATAGAGGCGGAAGACCTGTAGATAATATCTGGCAGTTCATTTTGTAGTTGTGTAGTGGATAGATTTCTGAACTTACTGTTATTAGTGCTAAACAGGACACAGTTCCTAAGAATTTAAGGTTATTGTATCTGCAGCATGTAGTAGAGTAAGTAGACAGCTGAGTGCTCCGACACAATATATTTTAGAATGTCATTTTTGTAGCTGTTTTTGTTAAGTCAAACTATATTATAATTGACCAGAATCAATTGTATATTCATTCTGGTAATGTTACACTAGCTTTTATTGCAATATAACTTCAAATACAATCCCTTTGAAGGTTTTTCCCACTATTGGGGTTTTCCCAGGGTGGTATTTACCGATATTTACCACCTGGTAAAAACCGGTACGGGAAAAATGTGCCAACCCTGTTATAATTAGAATCAGAATCCCATAAATAGTATTAAATACCCAAATTGTCCTCAGGTGATACAATATTATTCGTCCACCTTGATTTAAGTTGATTAATTATTTATAAATGTTGCAGTTCTAAGAGTTTCCTGAAGTTTGCAGTCTTCAGTATAAGTAATAAAGTAATATTTAAGTCACGCATAAAAAGTTATATTGTGTATATATGTTAGGTTCATGTTTAATGTTAATGGTCATTAATGACACTATTCCAGACAATATGTTGATAGAAGATGTACAATCTGGTTGATGGTATCTCTTAATGAAAACTTGATTGTGATATTTGAATGTTTATCGTTCCCAGACTTGTCACTAGAACCTTCAATTCGGGACGAGGATGCTGGTTGGGCTACTTGGGCATGGTCCTTCGTGCCGCAGATTCTTCCTGCCGAGGAAGATGAGAATGGAGATGGTGGTGGGAACGCATCAGGCAGAACATCAGGCAAGGGGCAAGACGAAGCGGTACTGATGGTCGGGTTCTATTGCTCAAAGGCTGAGGTTGTCTTTAAGGTACGATCTTTCACCAGTAAATATATGTATAACTCACTGTGTGATATATGTTCATTGTCACATCGTGGAGAAATCACACAGTCATATCTTATATATGCCATTTTTTTTGGTTTGCTGTGTCCTGGGCTCAGGTCCTTTAGGATTTAAATGGTGTAGAAATTATATTATTGTAGAGTGAGTATTGTAAAAAATATTGTCAAAATTGTTTACCTTTTATCATAATTTAGACATTTTGGCTAAAGGAAACATTTGAAGGGGGATCCATGCATAATATTATTATACACTCCTGTCAGTAACTTGCAAACATTGGTATTTGTATCAACATAATTTGTTGTCTATGTTTTTTTTGGCCAATCATTTCAGCTGACACAGGTGTCACAGGATGGTGGCTCCACATGTGGGCC
This sequence comes from Lamellibrachia columna, assembly GCA_963662155.1. Taxonomy (NCBI): domain Eukaryota; kingdom Metazoa; phylum Annelida; class Polychaeta; order Sabellida; family Siboglinidae; genus Lamellibrachia; species Lamellibrachia columna. The sequence continues at coordinate 60,110,678 of OY759263.1, forward strand.
ACGCCGTGTCACCTTCAGGCCGTACTGTGCGTGGGAAGCAGACGGCATCAACTGCACCGTGCTCCTCAAGGGAATCTCCTTCTTTGCTGCCCAGTTTGGGATCTCCAGTACCCGTGTAGGGTGCCTGGGAAGGGGAGGGAGTGGGGGTAGTGGGGAAGGCCAGTCCGGAGAGCTTCTACGGGTAAGGAACCTCCATGGTTAGCTTCTTTCTTATCCCTTGTTTTGTCGATGAAGTAAGCTAAATTCATGAATGGCACCTGCCCTCTGTGGTCAATACATGTGTGGTCCCTAGTACTCCCTACCATCAATTCACATGCAAACAAATGCACAAACACACATAAATAAAATATATATGTGTACCTGTCTGTTCCATGGTTGTTGGTTTTATATTAGCTACAGTAACCACTGCTTTGTATGATTTGTAATCAAATAGATTGTGTCATAGATCTATGACACATTGATGAAACATTATTGGACTCTCGATAAGCCGATGGCTTCCTTGTCCATTTGCCATCTTGGCATTTCAGGATTCCTACTTCCTGCGGTGTGGCAGTCCTGACATTGAGAAGCCATTGAACTACATAAGCGGGTCACTGTTTGACCCATGGGGCGCTGAGAACAAACAAGAACAGCCACATTTTATCACCGACGAACAGCGTCATCTCGAGGTGTACTCGGAACGTTACGCGCTTGAGCGATTCGGCACATTTTTTTTTGATTATCTGTACACAATGGACAGTCCAGATGACAGGGAATGTGACGTTCATAGAACAGGTAGGGTGCTTCAGGTCAGAGGTTACAGGTTATAATATAATCTTCATGTGCCCATCGCATTTTCTCTGTGTGTGCACTGTGTACATGGCAAGTTCATCTGTAGACTTATCTTTTTAACCATAGCTCCGTAGCATATTCATCAATCTGTTGATAACTTTACTGTGTAAGAATGTGGATTTAGGCATGACAAAAATGTTATTAGTAATAATGACCACACATTATTATGACCAAAGACAAATCTGAAATTCAAATTTCCAAATATTATTAGGGAAATTGTTTATAATATGTATGAAATGGTTTATAATATGTATGAAATGGTTTATAACGGTTTCCAGTTCCATTGACTTTTAACATTGTTTTTTTTTAGTTGCATTATTTTGTTGTCTTTTGGACAAATAAAATCTTCCTTATAAATGTGTGCATTTTGTACACCAGGTGGCAGCAGCAGTAGGTCATCCGTGTCTGACCAATCGCAGGATGGCATCTTGCAGGAAAAGTCTTCTATGAAGTTTGTGCTGTGCCCTGTAGAGGTGACGGTGTCCAGTGACATGGTTGAGCGAATCAGCAAATTTGTGCATTGTGCGATAGACCATGACTATGAACCATACAGCAAGCAGAGCTCAGGTAGTCATTTCTATTGTGGGTTCCTCAACAGTTTTGATCTTGCCGTTTGAAGTATATTTCTAAGTAACATGTAGTTCCTAACGCATACCACCAGTTGTCCAAACTCAACTTACATAACATGTTTTGACCTTTGTTTACTAAAGTAGTCCCCTTTCTGACATAACATCCTGTTTGATTGAGATGTTGCATTGGTTGTGTGTATACTGTCCGTGCTTAATATATGATGCAGTAACCTTGGTTACCAGATCTCATTGAACTGTGCATGCACTTATCGGTCGCGCTGGTTAATTAACATGTCAGCCGTTGATCAGAGAATTGACCAGGATATCTCACTTTTAGAACACATTCTGAGTAAACCACTGATGTGAAATTCTTGATTTTATTTGCACATGGTTAGTTTTTATAAACTCTTAACCACAACCATGACTTGTTTTGCTTTAAAGTAGAAAGGAAAGGACTGCTTCATTAGTGTGAACATGTGTCACAGAGGTTACAACATAGGCCTCTTAGTTGAGAGGAAGCAGGTAAAAATCCTCCTGTCATCTCATGCCAGGGTATTTCATTCACATCAACCCTATAGATGATCACCTGGCATTTGTGATTTGTTAAAACTCTGCCAAATCTTATGTGTTGCGTACAACAAAAGCAAGGCTAATATTTTAACATGTTTTGTCATGACACAATAAACTTGCTGAACTTAACTTAATTAATGCAGCGAAACATAACTAGATGTGATGTCTCCGTCTAGCCCGGGTTGGTTGGGACCTGCATGGGCATGTGGGATGTACATACAAGCACTGCATCCCTGATTGGCTGATAGAAACAAATGGGCCCTGTAGAAACTTGTAGTAAATCATTCGCGATTCTTTTGTTGTTTGGTATAAGTGATCTAACTGTCCGACTTGGGAGAAAGCTGTCGATTCCAGTGTTCACCTTCTAGTATGTTTCGCCACACCATCGACATCTGTTGTAGAACTGAAGCCAGACACAAACTCACTGCCTCCCACTGACAGCCAGGTGGCACCACTGGAGCAGTTTGTTGCTACAAGAACCTACCAACTTGTTGTGCTGCGACCTGTCGTATATGTGCATGCTGCTAGTCAGCCACCAGAGGGCAGTGCAGCTGGCAGAGAACATCACAGCAAGAGAAAAAAGGTCTTTATTAGCCACAGTTGGGTTTTAAATACAAAAATCTGTTTTTGTCTGGACGGTTGACAAAAACTGGTAAAAGTGTTTTTTCCTTTTTAGGGGGATAAAAACTGGCAGAAATGGAACAAACGTTGAAAATTGCTGGCAAAACTGACCAAAGCCTATAAGGAGACTGGTAAATGTATTCACTTGTAAAAAACCAATGACCATATTAAACAAATGCCCTCACACCAGTCAGTTGAAAACTGATTTTTGGCCAAAAACCTGTTTTTTACTTAATGGTGTGATGGCAATTTTTTTTTTTTTCATTGTTTTTTTATTGAGTGACTACTATTACCAGACAGTAAAAACTGGTAAAAAAGTTTTTATAACATTATTTGTCATTTATGGCCAGTAAAAACTGGTTGTTGCTTAATAAATGGTGACACAAACCTGCCAACCTTATTTTCAGCACATCATTGTGCTAAATATAGGTACCAAGTTAAATTTTAAATTAGTAAAATTTGTATTTTTGTTTCTTAAAATGGAGTTGATAAAACATTAACCTTAAGGTGGCTGGGGCAGCTAGTGTGTTTCGTCAATCCATCCTTTAAAAATGCAATCCTTTTGGAAACCCCTTGAGTTCCCAGAAAAGCAACAATGTTTCCATAGTAACGACCATGTGCACTACAATGTTTGAACCAGCTATATTCGTTCCCCATGAAAGTGGACCACATCGTCTGGTTATTGTAATGCTAGTACACATCAGTATTAATTCTGGCTAACAGAATCATGTACTTAAACAAGCAAATATCAGTATTCAGTGAGCATTAACGTAGTTTATCTTGCCTTTGACATGAATGGAAATGCCGACACGTATGTGACCTGGTGACCACATGGGATAACGGGCCAATCAAAATGACCATACATACACCCTGCCACATGTTTGTTAGATGGATGGCGTAACCTGATACCATAGACGACAACATGTTATAAGAGTTATTCAAGGGTTATTGTGGCAGCAAATTAAGGGCACATGTCAATAATTACAAATGGCCATTATGTTATGTCAACAATACATAAAACGCCAGTGAAAAACTGTAAATTTCAACACAAAAACAAGCATTTGGTGAGATTGTGTTTTCATTAATAACCAGGAAATGATGTTTAAGATATTGTATGAGAAAAACTACAACACTCATGATGTTGCAATTTTGCGCATGATCGCGTCTTACGTACACGCAGCGTAATACAACAGTAAATTATGATTGGTGAAGGGTTTGTGTCAAAAATACACTGCCACTTTAGGCTGTCATTCAAGTTTTGCTTAATTCATTCACTGTGGTGTAGCAGACATAATTAGTTTATGTTAACCAAAATCTGCTGTAAAGTTATCAGTTACACTGTCATGCTTATATGTATGTCATTTATTTCTTTGGGGATTGTCTCAAAACGATTAAACTTTAAACTTGGCTATTTTTTTACATTTACAAAAATGTTTTAAAAACCTTGTAACATAACCAAATAAATGAAAAACTCCAATTTTTTTAATCTGGTATATTATATAGTATTTCAACTACAATCTGTGAAGAAATAGTTAATTTATCTTTAAAACTTCTGCTGAAACTAATCAATTCAAGACAAGCATATAATAGCTAATATAGCATGTTTGTCATTTCTGATGGTATTATTGGACTATTCCAAATTATGCTCTAAGAATTGATTTTTATAACATATTTTGTAGTTTTATATACTGATGTATATTTCTGGGTGTTTCATTTTTGCCCTTTATGACAGTGTTCACAAAAAAATTAGTATATTACAATTTTTAAACTTCAGTTTTGTATGCATCCTTGTCCATGTTCACCAACGGACTTGATCTGACCTTGCAGGCTAAGGTCAAGGGGTCAAGGGTGACACAAGTACCTGACACCCCCGAGCAGCCCATGCACATGCCAACTGTGGTGGTCACTGCCGAGAGACTGGACATTCAACTGACCACTGCAATGTATGTCCACCGACTTGTGTCTGTGGTCAGTAAGATGACCATTCCGTCAGAGAATCTTCTACATCACAGCCACTCCCACCTCCATTGTCAGGTACACGACCAGAAGGCACCACTACCTGTACCGTAGTCTAGTAGTTGAAGGTTGTAGGAAGTGTTTTGTTGTATGGCAGAGAGATTAAAGATGATCTACAATAGTTGCCACTGGTTACCTGACACACAGCTAGTTATTATACAGGCAGTCATATATTTAATTTAAATACCCCAATTCTCTTAATTTTTAAATCTCAAAGTTCATCTAAATTCACAATGTTATACTTCAAGTTTAATCTTTATAGCTGTAGTATATATTTATTGTAATAAATTGTACAAAATGGGAATTTGACCGACCAACAAATCACCTGATGACATTTTTTATATTTGACCTTCAAAGGTAAATATTTATTTGTCTTTTATTGCTGTAGTCTCCATAAATGTCGTAAAAATGGCATATTTTATTTCATCGCTGAATCATGTATTTTCTAAAAATATTAAGATATGAAAGATCATGGTAGTAAAACGTTTTGTATGGATATTGTTTTTAAACAACCGAGATGTTATAGATACTAATAAATTTAGTGTCGCAACGTCTCATAAACCAGTCATTCATTTAAAGAATGAAAATCATTGTACAGTCTGTACATTACCTTTAGACTACGTGAACTGTGTTGAATCACCGCTTGGGTTGCAGTTGTTTGGGCTGCAGTTTGGCGTGACCCTCCTGGAGCGACCGGGGCAGTGGGGCCCCGTACAGAACGCCCTCCAGCCATGCAGTGCATCCTGCTACAGGAAGACTATACTGCTACCCTCCTTCTGGTACGACACCTAACAAATGTGTTCTTTTTAAACTTTCATAGGTATAATTCAGTTGCAATAACACTATTGGGAAATAATAAAAATATCATATATATACGTGTGCATATATCTATATCACTTTCATCTTTTGATGAGCTGATCCAGTTTTTAAGTAAAAAATGTATAGCTGTTACATACTTCCGGTTGTCTCTCAAGCTCAAACATTGACATCGGATTGTTTGATTGCAGTGTTTGTTATGTAAACTGGATTGTAATTGTTATTTTATGAACTTGCAATGAAGACCTCGCATTGTGTCTCGTGACTCTGAGAAGTCCGTGCCACAAGGAGCAAGTCAGCCAAGGCCAACCTGGCAGCATCTCATCCGCCTCAGAACTGGTGTTGGACACTGCAGAGAACTGACACAGAAAGGCCCTCTCCTGCCAGAGCCTTGCAGACAAGACAGTTTTCAACTTCTCTGTTGGAATCTGTGTTTTGCATGGTGTGGAAAAGTGTAGCAACACTAGAAAATATTTTATACAATTTACAGACATCTGGAAATGCAATAAATTATAAAATGCGGCCTACTTTTAGGAACAATCCACTTCAGCCAAAGACAGAAAACATGTGCGAAGTTCCGAACCTCACAGTGAATCTCACCAAGCCACAACTGATGTTGATCATGCACATTGCAGCCACCTGGTGTCAGAGTTCTCCGAATGCACTGGAACTGCAGACCGTGTCGCTGGTCGAAGACACATTCCACACTTGTGAGATTTCTTATTCCTCTTTGACATCGTGTTTTAGTAAGGCAGTGCTCTCATTCATTGAGTTAAACCAGGCACTGGTGTCAAACTCTGATGCAGTTTTCCTAAAGGAATGGAATACTTCATCAAAGGTAAGTTTAGTTGGTTCTTCTTTAACTAGGTCTTCCTATGAGTCATCCTAATAAGCTCACTAGCTCACTAGACTAGAGCAATGCCTTCAATTGAACTTGCCCATCATGGTTGCTCATATCTAGTTAGTTTATTTCTGTAGCAGGTAAACCCGACCAAGTGACACGACCTGTGTTGGTGCTGTCAATTGGTGGCACCAACGTGAAACATTGTGACACAGATGCTGTTTCTGCTGTCACGGCAACCATGTCATCTCTGCAAGCAACTTTCTTGAAGAGAGGTAATATCTGTTCAGTTAGGTTTTGTTCAAGTTAAGGGCTTTGTATATATACAAAATTCAAATAATCCTATTTTTGTTAGAATGTGAGTGACCACACCCACCCACAGACAAAAACCAAAAATGGAGGCACAGTACATGCATTGCCAGTGCATTAAATGGACAGCTGAATATTGCAAAGTTTTAACGGAGAAAAATCTTCAAAAATACCTTTTAATTTTTTTTTTTTTAATCCAGGTGGACCCTTCACCCACCCACATCTGATTTTTTTATTTACAAAACATCTTTTTGTAATTTTGGATTATTGGATAAAGGTACACAATTTTTAAGTTGGGCGATTTAAAGCATTTTCTTTTCTGGTGCTGCAATTGAAGCTCACAAAGTGTAGCAGATGTTAATGGACGTAGTGGGTGATTTGGTTGTAATTTTTAGCCTTCATGTCTGTTTTCCAACATTTAATTTTTCCATGATCCACATCGTGATTTTTATTGTGGTGGAAATTCTATAAAAAATAATATGTTATTTTGTGAAGTGATAACATTTTGTAGCATTTCTGTAATCTTTTTATGTTGCTGTATCTCAGATGGAGGCTGTGACGTCGTTACGCCTGTGCTGAGCGGCCCTATAGATACAACACACATCCACGACACAAGCTACTTTGAGCAGCAGACTGTGGCGCCACCATGTGAGGGAACGGACAAGGATTGCATCGCAGTAACTTGGCAGCTTCCAAAAGATGCAAGTTCACTACAAGGTATGTGGTGATTTATAATATTGGCACACTCTGCACACCTCTAGTTATTTGTCAGGAAGCCGGTCCAATGTTTCACAGAATAGATAACAATCCCAACGTTAAAAATCTTTTAGTTGTGTTAAAATAACAAAGTTTCTGGTCAAAGCAATGAGTAAACTTGACTTAAGATGCTGTGTTTACATTGATACTCATAGTGAGTTATTCGTGGTGGAAGTTAAACTACCTTCCTCGGTTAATTTAGCCCAGTGTGAATCAGGTTCGTTGATATTCACATTTGTAGTGTGGCTGTTTAAGTGTATTTGTTTTACTGTTCCCATCAATGTACAACGATGATCGCCTTCGGGACTCTGTGAATCCGCAACACATGACTCTTTTACAGGTGCGAGTGTCTCATACGAAAACACATTTCCACCTAAGCAAGTCCGTAAACTGTATAAAGTTTTGATGAAATGATCGATGGGTTGCTGACTGGGATTGCGCCAACAGATTATTGGTCAAATGGCGAGTGCCAAACTAACAGAGAAAACACAAAGAGATGACAATAATGAACATTTACTTTACTGACCTTCATTTACATTAACATTTTATGATACATTCATACCTACGCAAAATGTCTATTCTATCAGATAAACATTCTCTGTATTCTAGCTCCAGCTGCTTTCTTCCTTGAACTGCAAGGCATTGTGGGATGTGTTGACCCAGTTCTGCTTGATTGGCTCGTCTATGTCCCGACTGTGGCAAAGCAGCGAGTGTCTGAGAGAAAGGGCAAGGTGATTGTTGTTGATGCTAGCCTGGCTGACGCGACATCACCACTGAAGAACAAGGAAGGTAAGTCGTATGTAATGTACCCAGTATGTAATACACAACATACATCATGAGTTGAGTAATTATAATTTCACTTATAATTAATCTGGAAAAAGGAAATGAGAACAACCAAAAGAAACATACCAACGAACCATCACAAGAGAGGCACAAACCCAGAAAATTAAGACCTTGAAAGAATGGCTGAAGGCAGAGAAGGATGATGCTTTCTGTCTTGTTTGCCTGATGGCAGTAATGGAGTAAGTAAGTTATAATTACAGTAGATGTATTCGTTTAAATCAGATTTCAATTATGTCTACCACTGAGGTCGAACTCTGCTGGCTCCAACCATCTGTCTCCAGACATCTGCCAGTCAGTAGGGGAAGTTCGGGTCTGTTGGACCATCCCCTATATTGGACCATAGCCATATATCCCTCACTACGGTACTGAAGGTAACATGGCTCCATCTCCCGACTGACTTTGAAATAAAATGTGCATCGAGAATAAAAAATGGCAGACTCCACAAAAATTTTGAAAATGTGGGCATACAGTCACGCCTTGTTATAACGCGTTGGTCGGGGTCCACGATGTTGGACCACGTTGTAAGCGAGGCGCATTAGGTGTTCCCGTATCTACCACCAGGGGTACCACGAACAGCAACTAAAACGCCATGAGGAAGCCCTGTTCTGCACAGTTTATAAAGCTTATTTAGAGTAGAATATTAACGTTAATGTGTGTTGTATCGATTTTAAAATGTCATACTGAATACAATACTTGTGTGGAATTATGGTATACAAATAATCTATTACAATGGACTGACTGATCGCCACCACTGCTAGGAAGCCCTGTTGTGTCGCATGGTATATAAAGCTTATTTAGAGTAGAATAGTAATTTCAATGTGTGTTGTATTGATTTAAAAATGTTGAAATGTTGAATTGAATAAAATATACATGAGTGGAATTGTGGAATACAAATCGACAATTATCTTTTACGATGGACTGACTATATGACGCGTCAGTGTGAGTAATGCTCATCGAAAACAATAACCTGGAGATGAGCAGCGGAACATGTGCATACGAGTTTACACTTGCAGTGCAAACGTTGATTACAAATTCTCGTAGCTTTACTTCATCCTTTAGCCATCCCTGAAGCGTCGATTTTGTTTTGGTGCGCTGCCGAGCTTGGGTTTCCCAAGGATATTAGCACAACAGAAATATTTTATATTGTGTTGTATATATGTCACAATGATATACCAAGTGACATGTGTCCTACCAGGTTCTCAGTCAGGCAGTAATGTGACGACAGCTCCGACAGACAGTCAGACACCTGCACAGACACAGAGCAAGTCCGGGCCAACAGTCCTGCCCACGGAGGTGACAGCTGATGGTGGGGTGACAGGTGTCACCCCTGGTTGGGGGAAGTATCTGGCAGACATGTTTCCTCTCCTCAAGCGGACGGAACTGCAGGTTCTCATCCTTCTATTTAATCCTTATTACCTCTTTTATAACTAATAAAACAATTTGGTGCCATTTTTTGTTCAGCTCCTCCTAGAATGGTATGCATATATACATACATAAACATGCACGCACGCACGCACGCACGCACGTGCACTCACAGTTATTCGTGGATTTTTTTTATTTGTATATTAATAATAGTTTGATTCCACCTCCGTTGTTTCAAAGCTTGGGCAATTTCATTCACCCCACTTTGTCTGTGTGAGGCTGTGTCTTTCAGAAGAGACACTAAAAGCCGTTGGTCCCTTCTACCTGGTGTCTACGCCACGAAAGTAAAAGATCTCATGCAGGGAAATGGAAAATACCTGTTGTGGACTCACTAACTCTAGAGAAGGAAAACTGAAATAAGCATGCTAGCTGTAGACAGGGCTGTTTGGAGTTAAATGTCATAAGTCATATCAGCAACACACAAAACATGATTTCATGCAATTATTATCCTAATGGCCAACAAGAAACAAACATGGTTTCTTGCCGTTCACCAGCTCACCATACAGAGCTGCTGCGTGTTCCTTCCCCTGCGTCACGTCACACTGCCGACCGAACCATCCATGAACATTGCTGAGAACTTGCGCTGTGCGTACCATATCGGTGACCTTCCAAACACTCTCCTCCTGTGCCTCCCTCGCGTCCACGCCAGCAGCGCTGATGCTCAGGTCTACGGGGCAGGACTGAGGGAAATCCCAATACATGCCCATGCATTCGGTCACTCGGTCGGAGGTAGGTGACACTCTGTGTGAGGTATGTGACACTACGTGAAGTGGGTGACACTCTGTGTGAGGTGGAAGACACTGTGTGAAGTAGGTGACACTCTGTGTGAGGTGGGTGACACTCTGTGTGAGGTGGGTGACACTCTGTGTGAGGTGGGTGACACTCTGTAGAAAGTGGGTGATATTCTGTGTGAGGTAGAAATGTTAATTTCTATTAATGCATATTTTATTTTTAAGAATTGTTTCTGCTGTTTTCTTTTCATTAAATTTGTTTCTAGACTTCTAATAAATCTTTATTTCATTGACAATTCACTTTATCTGAGCTCCATTGTTCTTCCATATAATATATATATATATATATATATATATATATATATATATATAATGTTCTTTTCTCTCCAGCTATTTTACCAGCCTTTTTAGTCTCCATTCCAAAGACATCTGTGATATCTTTCTCCCATTTTTGTTGTGACTTGTCTCAACTTCCCTCCATGCCATTATTTCCTCCTGTTATGTAACGTCACTACTACCCACATGTTCCAGGAGCCAGACTGCCCTGGTCACTCCAGTTGACCTCCTGTAGTGTGTACACTCTCCATGCCTCACACACTGTCCAGTTCATCATCAAACCTGTGTCAGCATCGGCAACCGTTGCCGTGACAACCAAGTACAACCCTCCCACGTCTGATACGATATCAAGTCTTGGACTGTGTGTGCACGCGGATATGCAGACTGCCGATCTCACGTGTTCAAATGCACAGGTATATAGTTTACTGCGATGATTAATTTTGTTTTGCTTTGTGAACGTCTACTGTTCCGCTTATTCCAAGAGTTGATAGCCACCACTACTACTACCACCACCACCACTACCACCACCACCACTACTACTACCACTACCACCACCACCACTACCACCACCACTACTACCACCACCACCGCTGCTACCATCACCACCACCACTACTACTACCACCACTACTACTACCACCACTACCACCACTACCACCACCACTACCACCACCACTGTACTAAATTCTAGTAACATTAGTGTCGTCACCTGATGTTGCATGTAATACATGTTGCAATATTGTCAAACTACAGCTGAACATTTTGAGTTGCTCTGAAAATCAATGTTTAGTTGTGAGGACCTGAGCTGTTTGACCGGACGCTCTCGAGGTGAAACCATTACAAACCTCGAAAAATCATTATGAAAGTTTGCTAAAACAATGCTTCTAGTCAATTATTTTTTAATCAGTACCAACTTTGTTGATGAATGTGATACTTCATTTAGTGTCATATACAATCTTGTTAATTAATACTTTTAGTTGCAACTGACATATGATCTGACCATGAAACTGGTTGAGTTGCTCTGAAAATCAATGTTTAGTTGTGAGGACCTGAGCTGTTTGACCGGACTCTCTCGAGGTGAAACCATTACAAACCTCGAAAAATCATTATTAAAGTTTGCTAAAACAATGCTTCTAGTCAATTATTTTTTAATCAGTACCAACTTTGTTGATGAATGTGATACTTCATTTAGTGTCATATACAATCTTGTTAATTAATACTTTTAGTTGCAACTGACATATGATCTGACCATGAAACTGGTCTCGACTGTCAGCCATGTGTTGGAGGGGCAGAATGTTCTCAAGCGACTTCTCGCTCCAAATGCTGGCACCTTGCCAACAGATGCACTGACAGCACCAGCAGCACCATTTAGGGGCAACACAATGGTGAGCGGATTGCCGAGAAACATGAGTTCGTCGAGTGCGGTCGGACCGGTTGATGTTCAAGTTGTGACAGAGACATCAGAGAGTTGGTCACGAGACAGCATGTCACCGTGTCGTGACACTGCGGATTCTGTGACGCTGTCACTGTGGATGCAGTGGACACTGCTACGTTTGACCGGTACACTGACCAGTCACAGTCACAATGGACGTGGTGAGCTCGGCATTAATACATTGTTTTGTTTGAATTTATAATAATAATATTATATATTTCATATAGAGCACAATATCCTTAAAATAGTTCTATGCACTTTACATAATTAATTAATTATAAAATTGTAAGTAATGTCTAACATATATGTTTGAATAAAAATTTTAATACAAGTTCTAAAAAACTATGTGTATATATATAATTATTAAATATACGTGGCATAAAAAGATGGATGAAAATAATTCAATTAGAATAAAACAAAATACTGACATATTATTCTGCATGAAGTTTATGTTGGCTCTAGGCACTACAACACAGTTTGGTGGGTCCTATTGTGTTCACCTTGATGGTGTATTTAATTTTATTCATTGAATTGTCTGATTCCGTTCACCAAGGTGTCTGTCTCATTTGATTCACTTAGTTGGATGTGTCTAATTCTGTTCTCATTTGATTCACTGGGTTGGATGTGTCTGATTCTGTTCACCAAGGTGTCTGTCTCATTTGATTCATTTAGTTGGAAGTGTCTGATTCTGTTCACTGGGGTGTATGTTGCACGTATTCAATGAGTTGGCAGTGTCTGATTCTGTTCACTGGGGTGTATGTCGCACGTATTCAATGAGTTGGAAGTGTCTGATTCTGTTCACTGGGGTGTATGTCGCACTTATTCAATGAGTTGGCAGTGTCTGATTCTGTTCACTGGGGTGTATGTCGCACGTATTCAATGAGTTGGAAGTGTCTGATTCTGTTCACTGGGGTGTATGTCGCACTTATTCAATGAGTTGTCAGTGTCTGATTCTGTTCACTGGGGTGTATGTTGCACGTATTCAATGAGTTGGCAGTGTCTGATTCTGTTCACCAAAGTTATGACTCATTTTATTTTATTCCCTGTGTTGGAAGTGTCTGTCACTCAGTCTGATTCTATTCACTGAGGTGTATGTCTCATATTATCCACTAAGTTGGATATGTCTTATTCTGTTCACCAAGGGGTCTGTCTCGTCACTGACATTGAAGACCTAACAACAGCCATCGATGTACAAGATATCTACTCCAAGGTCAGATGCAAAGTCGGATCTGTGAACATCCTGCATCGCCAGCGAGCGTACGTTACAAATTTTCTGCTGCACATAGCAACAATTAGATTTGTCATACAGTAATCATCAATTTAAGACTACCGGTAATGTGTCATACAAAACTTGTAGTACTTTCAGATGTGGCAAAGAGTGAGAGAATCTAAGCCTCCTACAGTTGTTTATTTACTTTGCAGGGAAGTGGAAGACAGTTCCTGGGAACCGGGCAACTTGGGAGGAGTAGTTCTCTCATGCGGGAAACATCTCTCCAAGAATGTCCACATAATCTCGAACCGACTGTGGTCAGCTGGGCTGACCCACAATGCACCGGGTGACTTCACATGCCCGAAGGAAGAATCAAAAAAGCGTCGTGACAAGAGCCATGCCTTTCTTACCTTCACATACACAAGAGCTCAACAGCGTAGCGTGAGGCACCGAATGCAGAAACAGTCAGTTGCCGATGACAACACTGAGACCGCAGGCAGTAACAAACACGGCGCCGCTGCCGGCAGCGGTGGTGCCACCTACTTGAACGAGGTCTGTCTCGACCTACATCCCTGCGATGTTGTACTCAACTGTCCAGTCTTCATGGACCTCCTTCAAGTATTTGCTCTGAAGTCATCTGAGACAAACATCAATTTGGCACCACACAATGGCGCCACTGTCACTGCCAAACATCCGCTGTGGTTCGTCAGCATGCTACCATTGATATATCTCAATGCTGCTAACTTCCGCCTCTTCCTACCCACAATTCCATGCGGTGGCTGTGACATCACTTCCTGCCAAGATAACGTGGACTCAGCATGCCCTGGTTCCAGCATGACTGCGTCCACGGCAACTGTTACCATGGTGCCCCATCACGACATGTGTGTGTTTCAAGTTGAGGCATTGTCACTGTTGCCGAGTGCTGATAATCCCCTGCCTAGAGTTGTCGTTGAGAAGGACGTGTACCGTCGTGCACTGCATGCTGGGATTACTACACAGCTTGGATCGGAGGTTGAAGACCGCCAGTATCAGCTTGATATGCGAGGTCTCAGTTTGAGCACAGGTAAAGATTACAATGGTCAATCCAATGACAATTACACAGCATCACAAAAAGTCTGAGTGTACGCCTGTTTATTATGGTAACCAGTGACTTTATTTATTTGCACTTAGATTCAAAGTGAAACCAAAGGCATTTTTGTGGCTTTTGCATCTATAAGAGTACTTGAAAACTAACCATTTGTAACTATCAAAAATATCACGCAAGTGGTTAACTAAATATACCTCGTTGAACACTGAAAAACATATTCCCAGTTAACCACTTATGTGATATTCCTGAATATAGTTGCAAATGGTTAGTTTTTAGTCACTCTTATAGGGACAAAGGCCCAAAACAATGCCTTTGGTTTCACTTTAATGTGCACTTTTAAAGCTGTGTACATCGATTTCTTTACATTGGCGTTAATGCATTCTAATTACACCTAATGCTAATTGTTTGTGTAGCTTTACAACAAACAGTTTCTAAACAGTCAGTGATGTTGTTTCATAGGATGCTGGCAGCACTTCCTGCTGCCTCCATCGGCCGCTCACAGCAAGGACACTGGTAGCACAGCCGTGGTTCAGAACCCCGCTCTTGAGTGGAACAACCTCACCTCGGCCAGGTAGCCATCATATCATATATAGACTTTGGTTAAATAACAAATGTCATACACAAAGGCTTCCTGCTATATGGACTGTCGATGTAGCAACCTCTTCAAAGAAACAACTGTGAAACCCCCGTCCTGACCCCTGCACTGTTGGTCACCATCCCTCGTACCCATTGATATAAGGAACATTAGATATGTTTTTTTGGCCAAGTCCCAATATGTTCCATATAGTGAGAGTTCACTGTATCAGTAATAATACCTGTAGACAAGTTGACTGAACTTGTGAGATGCTGGTGATTCCCTCAATACCAAAATAAGAGAGTTCTCACCAGCTCTGACTACTTAGTCATTTAGAGTGTGTCTTGTGATGGGGGTCTCATTTCCTACTATTTTTTTTCAGTATGATGATACTGTCTGTTAGTTATTATGTGAAGTGTTTGTACTAAATAGGTTGGATGATGAAAATATGATCCACAACTAATAGGTTTAAAAAAAAATTAGAAATTAATCATATCAAACACACACCTTGCATTTTCGTTGACTTGAATCTATAATAATGCATGGATAATTGTGTAAAATTTGTTTTAGAATAATTGTAATAATTGTGATAATTGTTTCTGGTGTTTTGTAGTAGCAGTAATTTGTTTTGCAATAATGCCAAACTCAGTGCAAAGGCACACTTTTAAAACCATGAGCTGCACTCAAATGTTTGTGATATGGTGTAAATGTTACAGTAATACCAGCCAGGCCAGTAATAATTAGGAAGTTTGCTGATTTTCTTCAGCGAGATTGAGCAGGTCTCTCTTAGACCACTTGCAGCGAGCTTTGACCTGCGCATCGTCGTGGCTCCAGCAATTGTTACCATGCAGCCCAGTCTCCAGGTAGAGTAACTGTTTGTTCTTCCTAGCACATCCTCCTGGTATGTCACATTGCATGTGTGTTTCGATGTAGAGCTAACATGCCAGGCAGCACCAGTCCATTATGTGGACTGCCTGAAGTGTGGCTTCTGTCGTTATGTACTCTTTTTTAACATGTAAATCTTGTGGACTAGTCTAGAACAATGTCTGGTTGAACATGTTGGTTTAACCAATGTTTAGCGTCAGGAATAACAATTGGATGGTTTCATAGGGGTGGGGGGGTTGTGTGTTGTGGGTGGGGTTGGATGTGGGTGAGGGGTTGTCACCGTTGTGTGGGGGGTGATTGGTGGTTGGTGTGTTGCTACCTTCAAGGAATCACAAGTATCCATTCTCCAATGCCTTGTAAAGTTAAAGCAATCTAAAGAGATTTGATAGTGATGGGAATTGATATAATTATCATGATCGATCATTGCTTTATATAACCGATCAATGATCGATCGATGATTGATCATAGAAGTTAATCAGTATGTTTGATAAATGTGACTGTTTCTATTTGTATTTCTCAAATTCTGTAATATTTTTAATGTGTAATATTATAATATATAAATGAAATAGAAACAAAATACCTAGTACATACTGGTGTAGCGTGCTGTAACAGTGTGTCATGAGGTCTTGCAGTACACTGTAGTGTCATCCTGATACTGATGAATCAAAACATGTAAGTTAATTTTCGTGTGTTAGAAGTTAGTGTAATAGACACATATCCGACCAGTCACGTGGTGCAAATGAAAAAAAGACCATTGTTTTGATAAATCTTGTAGTGTTTTTATTTACGTCTCTACGAAGACAGACCATCCTACGCACACCAGTGGTGCTTTTAGCAAAAATGTATTTTATCACATTTAGAAAAGGCAAATACGTAGACGTTATCCCACATGAAATGTTTATGGTTTTGCTTTAGACATTCAAGCGTTTGCTCACATGTGATTTTCATAATGTCAGTTATGGCAGCATATCAAAACATGTTGCACAAACCTGTGTTTGACTGCAGCTCCTCCTGGTGTGTGGAACGTCCATCGAGATGAACGCGTCAAGTAACATGGATTTCTATATCTCAACCAATCAGCTTCAGCTGCTCCTGGATATTCTTGACTCAAACATCACAACACTAGTGAGGGCCACCAACCAGGTGGCAGCACCAGAGAAGGTCACCTACCATGGGGCAGCACGAGGTCAATCGCCGCATCAGAGATCTCCACAAAATAGGGCCAACCCACAAGACGTGGCATGCAATGACAGTGGTGTTGAGAGCGAAGCTTCGACACGGATTATTGGTGCAAAATCCACTTCCCAGGTGAAGTTGCCAGTCGAAGCAAGTTCTGAGCCAGTGCCAACGTCGTCGTTTAACAGTTTGTTGAGCCTGATGCCGATTGATGTACTTCTGACAGCGAGGAAGATCTCACTCATGATCTACAGCCAAGTCGTGGAGGATGTTGACCTGGCGAACTCACTGCACATGTGGAAGGGATCCTTTCTTGAAGACATCAACATCGACACCTCCCTGTCGTCTCCCCGGGCAGTGTGTCATGGTGACTCGGAACGGAAAGATGCGTATGACAAAGTGAAGACAGAAGCATGCACCCCAGTGCCCACTGTTGAGAGTTTCAGTAAGCAGGCTGTTGTTCGCCCGTACATCTATGCGTATTTCTCGCAGCCCCACAGTTTAATGTCCATGGGTGAGACACAATCGAAGGTGGAACTATCGTGTTACGACATAGTTCTGAAAGGGACCAGGCTTGGCTACTTCTTTCCAGGTAATTAGTATTATTAATTTAATATTACATACTTAATATATAGTAATATCTAGCAGTGTTGTCGAAGAATTATTCATAGCTTAGTATTAATAGGATAATTTCTTTCTTGGGTACATGTGACAAGGTATACGTATGTAATTCTAAGAATGGCCTATGTCTTTGTGAATTATTACTATTTAGTGAAATAGTTTCTTGGGACAAAATAACAATTATTATATATGAATATTCATTTCATTGATGACCTGTTTATAATGCCTAACAATTCTGATTTCTTGCGTCTCCGAACTCAGGTCCCTGAGGATATACAATGAATAGATAGAGAGTAATAACTTAACAGATTACTAAATATGATTATGAGTATATATGATGGCCTCCACTACTAAAATATAGCAAATTGGTGGTAAGATAAGTGTTTTGTGAGCTTGGGCTGACAATTTGCATAGTGGTTCACTAACACATTTAACACGATTTAACATTTTGCCATACAAGCCAAAGGCCCAGATGGCAAATGGACAAGGAAGTCATTGGCTTATCTAGAGTCCAACAATGTTCATCTACGTGTAACCCGCCCTCCTGAGATATTTTTAAACATATTCACGCTGCTAGCAGTTACACAATCTGTAGACAATTTGTTCCATTCATTTATTGTCCTCTGAGAACGAGTGCTTCCTGATGTCCAATCTACATTGATCCTTTACTAATTTTACCTCATGTCTTCTAGTTCTGCTATCCTTCTTGAGTGAGAAAAACATATTTCTATCAATATTTTCATACCCATTCAATATCTTAAAAACTTCAATCTGATTTCCTCTTAACCTCCTTGTCTCGAGAGTTGTTAAACCACATTCTTTCAGGCGTTCTTCATAACTAAGGTCTCTAAGTTCTGGAATCATTTTAGTTGCTCTCCTTTGTATGCGTTCAAGCGTATCTATATCCTTCTTACGATATGGTCTCTATGCTTGTATACACTATTCTAAATGAGGTATAACTATTGCTTTATACAGAGGTATAATTGGCTTTTTTTCTTGTATATTATGTTTCTTCTAATCAACCCAAGAATTTGATTACCCTTTGAAGCTGCAATACCACACTGCTCTGAAACTTTCATATCAGCACTTATTACAACTCCTAAGTCCTTTTATTTTACAGTAGTACCCAGAACAGTATCTCCCATTTTATAGTTTACATCCAAGTTCCCATGTCCTGTATGTAGGCATAGACATTTCCCAAAATTGAACAACATCTGCCATTTCTCAGACCATAATGGTTCACTGACACATAGAGATTCACTAAGACATAGTGGTTCACTGACACATAGTAGTTCACTAACACATAGTGGTTCATTGACACATAGTGGTTCACTAACACATAGTGGTTCAATGACACATAGTAGTTCACTAAGACATAGTGGTTCACTGACAAATAGTGGTTCACTAAGACATATTGGTTCACTGACACATAGTGGTTCACTAAGACATAGTGGTTCACTGACACATAGTGGTCCACTGAAACAACATTTGGGTGATACAGTATAACATTAGTTTACTATACAAATTACCACACTTTGTATTGTATAACATTATATATATATATATATATATATATATATATATATATACTATTACTATACAAATGACCAGACTCTGTACCATTAATGTTTGACCAGAGGAGAGTAAGCCACTGCCGGATATGAGTGACTTCATGGTGGACTGGCTGGAGACGCGGCCTGGGCGAACTGACCGCTTGACCGGTGTCCCCCCAAGTCTCTACACCCTCACAGTCACAGACTTCCTGCAGTGTGGTCAGTCTCAGTCCTTGTGGTCACATAAAGGGGGCATGTCAAAAGTAGCATGATGGAGTTAGGGTTTTGTTTTTATACACTACTGTGAAGTTGTAGGATTTGTTTTTAATTTTAAGTTAATTCATCTTTAGTTTTCTGGGTGGGTTCTGCTGTTCCAGTAATTAAGAAAAATCACTTATAAATTATAGGTAAACTTGAAAACAGTAATTACTACCAACCAGTCGAAGGTAAATATATCAATACAACTGGATTACACATGATTAAAAATTAAAGTTGAAAGAAGCACTAGACCCTAAATGTATATATATATATATATATATATATATGTGTTTGTATATATATATAAATATATATATATATATCTGTAAATCAGATAGGGATAGACAGATCGGAAAGATATAGATTTAGTCGCAGAATTTGTATACAAATATTTGTGTAGCAACCACATTCTTGTTCTTGAATGGTTCCTTGGCTTTAGTTTTGGAAAAAGCTCTCAGATTTTATATGGTCACATCCTGACTTGTTGTTGTTTCAGCGAATGTGACCTTGTGCGTAGAGCGCCCTCTGAAGTTGAACCTGAGCACTACATTACTACGCCAGCTGCGACAACTACAAACAGACTTAGAGGGACGTTGGCAGACATCCGGGGAGAAACTCGCTGAGCACAATGGTAACCATAGCAACCGTGTGTCCACTGCAATGTCATTCAACTAATCCGGATATGATCACTGGGAACCAAAAATCCGGATTAATGAGATTTGATTGTATACATTTATAATAATGTTGAATATATATGTATATATATATATATATATATATATATATATATTTATGCAACCAACAACGCAAGCCAGGTGTAAGGATATGAAAAGGCCAAATAAATGACTTTTATTAAGAGTATGCCTAATGGCATATTATTCCGATTAAAAGCATGAAGTGTGGACCCTGTAACATGCGCCAAGCATGTGGCTGAGCCTCATACAAAGCCGCCTGGACACAATGCTCCCAGAGCCCACACTTCGACATAGCAATACAGTACATGTAGTAATATTCCTACAACACAAGACAATTCATGGCATCATCACCAGCACATTAAAACATTACCCAATACCGACAATACTCGACACAAACCTATTTGCATATACTGCATTACTGGACTACACTACTTGCTAAAATTCCTACTCTATATATTTTGTAACCTAAAAGGTGGGGCCATAACGCCTGATTAGCTATAAACCAACCCAACATCGAGGATGGAAGGGAAGTCATCTTCCACTCCGCACCAAAACCCTATGTGAACGGGCAGAATAGCCGAATGAAAAGCCCAAAGTCCACTGGGAAAGCGTCATAGGGAAGGAGGTGACTTCACTTCCACCGGTAATGTACAGAATGTTATCAAGCACGACACTAATAAACACATTAATATAACATTCAGCAGCAGAAATTGGGGAGGAGGGTGGGTCGAAAACTTGTAAAACCACGAAAGCAGGTCTGCTCCGCATGTATCAAACATTCGGAGTGAAGCTGCTTACTTTCAAACTGCGTCATTCGAATGACTGCCGCGCTCTGATTGGTTTAGCGGTGTCACGGGAGCGCTTAATCAGTCATCCTGGTATCTTTGCCTACGCTTAGATTAGCATAATACCTATTGACCCTCACGTGCCCTGCCCGCGCCGCTGCCAGCATAAAATCATGTATGCAACCGAGGTCGCATACTCTCATTTATGCAACCAACAACGCAAGCCAGGTGTAAGGATATGAAAAGGCCAAATAAATGACGTTTATTAAGAGTATGCCTAATGGCATATTATTCCGATTAAAAGCATGAAGTGTGGACCCTGTAACATGCGCCAAGCATGTGGCTGAGCCTCATACAAAGCCGCCTGGACACAATGCTACCAGAGCCCACACTTCGACATAGCAATACAGTACATGTAGTAATATTCCTACAACACAAGACAATTCATGGCATCATCACCAGCACATTAAAACATTACCCAATACCGACAATACTCGACACAAACCTATTTGCATATACTGCATTACTGTACTACACTACTTGCTAAAATTCCTACTCTATATATTTTGTAACCTAAAAGGTGGGGCCATAACGCCACCGTTCACCGAAACCTGTGAACACCCCCACCACACATACAGTCGAGCCTCATTATAACGTGGTGGTCGGGGTCCACGATTTTGGACCGCGCTGTATGCGAGGCGTGTTAGGTGTTCCCATATCTGCCACCAGGGAGCTACTAAACAACAGTGATCGCCGCCCACCACACCAAGTCCAAGAACGCTGTCGAAGCCGCTTATTGCTTGCAGCGCTGTCTTATACACCAACACACAGTTTATAGAGCTTATTAAATGAGTCAACTAGCATCATGTGTATTATTTTAAAATGACACCCCCTGTTGAATCTTGAACTGAATAAAAATACATGTACGTATACCGCTATGGAATAGATCTACTACGATGATGATGTACTGGACCAATAGGCCTACAAATCGAAAATAATAACCTGGATCTGAACAGCCGAAAACGTATATGATTTGACACACATAGTATGCAAGCTGATTAAACATAGAAAACAACAATATTTAGAATTAATAATTGTATCACTTCGTCTTTCGACCGATCGCGACCGAAGTATAAATTTATGACACACCACTTACATCGATTCATCGTTTTATATGCGGATGATGAATTCATATTTTCTCACACTGATAGCACCTTGTGTTAGGCATTTGGCATGTTGGTTTCGCATTGCGAAAACGATTAGATTTATGATGCAATGGAAGCTTGTCATTTCACCCCAGTGTTATATTGGTATTGCATACTAAATTGCCTTTAAGATTGTTTATCTGATTCTTACGCGAGGCGTATTTGTGAATCTCGATTGCAATTTACAAACCGTCGAAGCCAGCGACAGCGATTGATGTCGGCTGCAGCGCAAAACAAACAACAGGTTCATTGACATTGTTCACCTAATGTTTCTTGATAATTGTCAAAGCAATTCTAAGTAGGTTTAAGCAGGCCCATTTGGCATTTCCCCCTGGTGGCAGAAAATCCGGGTCAACAACTGACTGCCTTATATCCGAATCCGCATAATAACGTGGCGCATAATAACGGGGCGCGCAATAACGAGGGGCGACTATATATATATATATATATATATATATATATTCATCATAAAAGAATGTTGATTGTAGACATAGACGAAACATTACATTACTACTTTGTAGCAATACCTGGCACCAATTCTGCGCCACCAGCACCAACGGCGCCGCCACTGATAGAGGTGGGACATGTGTCGCTGCGTTCTGGCCAGCTAGTGGTTGCCATGGAAACTAACACAGCCCCAGAGAAGGCCTGCGCTCAGGTGGCAGTTCAAGGAATCAACAGCGATGTCAGCGCTCAGTGGGACAATGGTAAGTCTTAGATGTAGTAGCATTATGTTTGTTGTGAATCTTAAATCATATGTAAGCAGTATATTTATGTTAAAACACATTTTCGAGGTAATTGTATCTGTATCCCACAGTGAGTGAACATATCGGGTGATTTATCTTCCAATAATTTTATTTCAAATTAATAAATAATTTTTTGTCAGACGCACGTTTTGTACATGCAATATGTAGCTTTTTCAGGGAATATCGTATCTTGACATGTGAACTTATTATAGACCCTTCACAATTATGTATACATTTGTAAGCACATATACATGTGTGGATGTATTCATATGTGCCAGTGACATCACTATGTGTCCAGACACGTGTGTTTATAACAACTACAAGGAAACTTCTTTCACACCTAAATCCTTGGAAAGAAGCTCTGAGGTACATCAAAACAAAAGGAATAGGCAATTTCAAAATTTGTAAAAAAGATTAACTGTCAACAGGTGGATGGATACGCCAGGTGGCTGAGGGGGGGGTAAGCACAGTTAAAAAAATAAGTCAGACGGAATTGTATAATGTTTTCCATATGTGCGTCATCTTCTTCTTTTGACCATTCGTCCTCCGCCATGGTGTCCTAGCCACTGCATCCTCCTCAACCTCTGCCACCTCCGTGTCTCTCCTCACCACGTCTCTCATTCTTAGCCTTTGCCGTCTGCAGACTTTAACTAGTTCAAGTTAAATCAATGTTTCTTATTTTCCTGTGTTCAGACCCACAAACAACCCAAACTCTGCCTGTACTTGCATTATAGGTGAAATAGTCGAAATGAATGTGAGTTTCACCGCCAGTGACCTACTGGTGAAGACAGCATACATGGGCAAATACCGGCCTCTCTTGGGGCCCACCACCCTCAGCCTCACCATGGGGTGTGTGTGGGGGGACCACAGTGGCCCCCCTGAGTGGCCCCGTACCCTCGTCTTCCTTGAGAGTGGGCCAGTCGAAGTGTTCATTGGCCAGGAGCTCGTCATGTGTGCAACTGCAATACATCATCATGTTGCCATAGCGATGGAGGTAAGTTTTGATGCCCTTTCCATGGTAACGTTACACCCCATCTCGTAACATCAATGTTTGGTGCTAAACAAAATTAGTTTCATTGGGGCAGGGGGTTAGTAGCTCTCATTGGGGCAGGGGCTTAGTAGCTGTTTCATTTGGATATGGGCTAGTAGCTCTTTCAAGAGGTGGGTGGTTAGTAGCTCTTTCATTTGGATGGGGGTTAGTAGTTGTTTCATGGGGCGGGGGATTAGTAGCTGTTTCATGGGGCGGGGGATTAGTAGCTGTTTCATGGGGCGGGGGATTAGTAGCTGTTTCATGGGGCGGGGGATTAGTAGCTGTTTCAGGGGGATGGGGGATTAGTAGCTGTTTCAGGGGGATGGGGGATTAGTAGCTGTTTCATGTGGCAGGAGTTAGTAGCTGTTTCATGGGCGGGGGTAGTAACTGTTTCATGGGGCGGGGGGTTAGTAGCTGTTTCATGGGCAGGAGTAGTAACTGTTTCGTGGGTGGGGGGTTAGTAGCTGTTTCGTGGGTGGGGTTTAGTAGCTGTCTCGTGGGTGAGGTGTTAGTAGCTGTTTCGTGGGTGGGGTGTTAGTAGCTGTTTCGTGGGTGGCGGGTTAGTAGCTGTTTCGTGGGTGAGGTGTTAGTAGCTGTTTTGTGGGTGGGGGATTAGTAGTTGTTTCATTTAACGTTGTACATCAATGTATTTTTCTCCAAATAAAACATTGTTTAGCTGTTTCATGGGGTGGGGGGTTAGTAGCTGTTTTATTGGAGCAGTGGATTAATAGCTGTTTCATGGGGCGGGGGTTAGTAGCTGTTTCATAGAGCAGGAGGTTAGTAGCTGTTTTATTGGGGCAGTGGTTTAATAGCTGTTTCATGGGGTGGGAGTTAGTAGCTGTTTCATGTGGCAGGGGTTTGTAGCTGTCTCATGGGGTGGGGGTTAGTAGCTGTTTCATGGGGCGGGGATTAGTTGCTGTTTCATAGGATGGGGGTTTGTAGCTGTCTCATGGGGTGGGGGTTAGTACCTGTTTCATGGGGCGGGGATTAGTTGCTGTTTCATAGGATGGGGGTTTGTAGCTGTTTAATGGGGCGGGGGTTGTAACTGTTTCATGGGGCTGTTTCGTGGGGTGGGGGGTTAGTAGTTTTTTCATTTACCATTGTATATTGATGTATTTTTCTCAAAAAAACATTGTTTATTTTCTGATCCCAGGTCAATTTAATTCATTCAAAGTTTCCTGAAGGGGAGGGAGAAGGGGAGGGAGAAGGAGAGGGAGAATTACAGGGAAAGGAAAGGTTAAATGTGCCAAGTGGTATCATGCAACAAAATAATGCCATTAGGAAATGGCTTGACATTTTTCAAAGAGATTATGCAAGAAAAGAACAAAAAGATTAATACTGAACAACTGATAATTTATTAATTCATAATATTTGTGTCAAGCAATGCACAGTTGTGAGTTCTGCTCCATGAAGATTTATATTATTATTGTGTGATGTCTGACCTCCTAACACAGGACCTACGAGTCTTTAAGAACAAGTCTGAAGTACATCCTAAAGTGGCGCAGGATTCATCGCACCACTCGGAACCGTCAACGCACACTCACCGTCATCCCGACGTGGTGAAGATACAACACAGCAGTGACGACTTGCGAATTGGCGACTTTGAGTTTGTCGTGGATGAAAGTACGTGTTACGTATTACCTGGATTGAGCATTCAAAGTAGTTACTCCTCGCTTGTGGAACATGTTAACAATTGCCATCATGTGCAGCAGGATACTAACAGTATTAAAGAGAACAATAGACACACCTGTTCCTAGTGGAATATTGCTGACATTTTATCATTCAATGGTTTTTTCTGGTTTATTAATTGCATAATTCATCCATTTTAATAATGTTCTAATTACACTCGCGTCTCGTTACGCGCCCGGTTATTACGTGGATTCGAATATAACGCGGTCGGTCGTGGACACCGAATTTCTGCCGCCAGGGAAAAATGCCAAATGAGCCTGTTTAAACCTACTTAAAATTGCTTTGACAATTCTCAAGAAACATTAGGTGAACAATATTAATGAATGAGTATAAACGTGTTGTTTGTTTTGCGCTGCCGCCGACATCAATCACTGTCCGTCGCTAGCTTCGCTTCGACGGTTTGTAAATTGCAATCGAGATTCACAAATACGCCTTGCATAAGAATCAGATAAACAGCTAGTCTGCAATACCAACATAACACTTTGGTGAAATGACATGCTTCCATCACATCGTAAATTTAATCATTTTCACGACTCGACACCAACATGCCAAATTCCTAACCCAATGCTCTACCGGTGCGCAAAAATATGAATTCGTCATCCGCATATGAAACGATGAATCGATGTTAAGTGGTGTGTAATAAATTTATGCTTCGGTCGACATCGGTTGAAAGACAATGTGAAACAATTATTAATTCTACCTATTGTCGTTTTCTGTGTCAGCTTACATACAACATTTGTCAAATCATATACGTTTTCGGCTGTTCAGATCCAGGTTATTATTTTCGATTTGTAGGCCTATTGGTCCAGTACATCATCATCGTAGTAGATCTATTCCATAGCGGTATACGTACATGTGTTTTATTCAGTTCAACAGTCAAGAGGGTGTGACATTTAAAAATAATACTCGTTGATGCTAGTATACTCGTTTAATAAGTTCCATAAACTGCATATTGGCATATACGACAGCCCAGTACGAAATCATGGACCCCAACCACCATGTAATAACGAGGCTCGACTGTATGACTTAAATTTGTTCAATTTAAATATTTTTATCCACTTTTCTTGTGCCACATCAATTCATGATTTCATGTTATATATCTCCCTTTTTTAATCAGCAAGATCCATACTTATTGTAATTTGACTAGTGTAGAACAGCTGAAAAGTGTCGCCATCTGGTGTTAAACATTTGGCACCACTTTTCAGTTGTTCTACACTAAGTCACCAAATGACAATACAAGTGTTAAACAGTGACCTTATTGTCTTATGATAAAAATGTTGTTGTGTGCTTATAAGAACAGATTCTTTGACATTTTCCATGGCCCAATGTTTGTCAAGCGCTCTGTAGGCTTGTTAAGCCGAATATGGTACATACTTTTCTTGATCTTATATTTATTTTTATTCATAGACTTCTTTATACATTTCTTACAGGTATTTTCATTCATTAATTATGTAATGCAATTTGAGCTTTTTATGGATATTGTACTATATAATTATTTAAGCCTCACTTATACGCTCTCCTATTTCAGCGTGCATACGGCAGTGTATAAAATGCTACACATGACCCAACCTTTTTTATGGAAGACTTATGTGATGACTTTTTTATTTATAATTTCAAATGGATTTAGTTTGTGCTCTCAGTGATTAACTACTGAAGTTACAGACTGGTGTATCTGTGAAATTTTAGCATTATTATTATTCAAAGTTGCCTTGTAAAGTAATTGGCATGTTGTAGACTTAAATTTGTATGTGTGTACATACAAATTAACTATAACATAAGTTTGTAAATTATGTAGTTTTTATCATGCATTACATGACTTTTACCATGGTGTTTATTTTATCAGCGGGCTCTGATGTTCTACCCCACCCGGGCGAGGTCATGTTTGGGGTGGACAAGCAGTACGGTCACTCCATGCTCAGCTGGCAGTTCCGTGAACCTAGAATGGTCACTTCGCTCGACGTTAACCCTTTGCCCTTCACTGTCACCCCCCAGCTGAATGAGTGGCAGACCATAGAGGACTTGAAGGTTAGGAAAACAACAACCTCTAGGCATGTGTGACCATTTATCTCATCACCTCTGCCACCACTTTTTTATTTATTTATGTGCTAATTTTCTGCTTTATTTCATTTGGTAAACTCCTAATGTTTGTCAGGAAAGTTATCAATTTCAATTGCATACAATTGTGGATAGTATTTTGTGTTGAAATTTAACTAGAAATGCAACAACATTTGTTTTTATTTTACATCTCACAAGTGCACAAATGCTGTGTGTGACAAGCCATAAACAACAGTCGGCCTGCCTTCCATTTGTTTATACCACTCCGCGCACCATCCATTTAGTATTTATGATCTAGTTGAGGCAGTGGTGATGTGGGGAGTGACGCCACCAGTCACCTAAAGCAAGTTAATTAATCTACAAAATAAATAAAAATAAATATAGGCAATTTAAAACTGAATAATAATAAAAAATAGTTATAGTATGCTAAAACAATATTGTTTTGCTTTAAAAATAAGTTAAGATAATGTCAATAGATTTCTTTCTCTTCGTCACAGGTGAAGTGTGTGCTGGAGTACTGGAACGTTGTACGTGGCTGGTACGAGTACTACGCACAGTTTGAGTTGTCTGAGGGCGAGAACTGTCACCTTGAACTGCCCTCTGTCACCCCCACACAGCACCCCTCCGTGACGCCCTGTCAGGGCTGGAGGGTTGTCATCCTGCACCCTGTGGATAGGGAAGAATACGGACAGCTGTTTGACGATCTGGAGTGAGTAGATTGTGGCTGTGCAAGATGTTACACAGCAACAGTCGTTATATACTTTCCACAGCTCAGTATTTGGTAGGTCAGTTTGAGTACCTCATCCTCATGAGGTGAGTGTCAAAGCAATAGTCAGTAACTGGAATAGCATGTTTTTGATTGCTAAACGGTGGGCATTTATAAACAATGCGGGATCGAGTGTTGACAGAAGTACAACACATCATTTTTTTTTAAATTAGAAAGTTGGAACAGTGATGTATCCACAAAAATTACAAAAACACATGTAGTTAAAGAATTACTGTTTCAACAAACAATACATTGTTCCAACAATAACACTTACTGATATTAAACAGAAATCATTATGCTAGCATCAGTATGCAAAAGTTGGCTGATCTGATAACTTTGAACGCGATTGATCATGCATTGGCCTAGATACACGACTGTTTCAGCGCAATTATGTGTTGTACGTCTGTCGACTATCTCACAATTTCACCTTTATATTGGTGTTATATCATGCACCAGAGGCGCCATGGGCTATTTCACCATTATATTGGTGTTATATCATGCACCAGAGGCGCCATGGGCTATTTCACCTTTATATTGGTGTTATATCATGCACCAGAGGCGCCATGGGCTATTTCACCTTTATATTGGTGTTATATCATGCACCAGAGGCGCCATGGGCTATTTCACCTTTATATTGGTGTTATATCATGCACCAGAGGCGCCATGGGCTCCATTGCGCCACCATGTCATGATTTTTTATTCTGGAAGTTCTCTTCTATGACTAAGCAACGTTCTTTTGATAACCTAATCCGTGATTGCCAGTATATCCTTTTCATTCATATACAACAAATATAAAGTATACATTATTCTGGTAATCTGCTGACACAGTTACAGGAAGCAGGTCTCATGGAACATCTTGTTTTTATAGTTTAATGTTTGCATATATTATAGGGTTTGCATATATTATAGAGTGTATAAACCGGTTGATGCTCATTGTCCAAACTTGTTGTTTATGTATCATTTGCTGCATCAAGTGGTCTTCTGTTGATACTTGTTCATTTCTCTTTTGTGTGACTTGATAAATATATTAAATCACAATGTTTAATTCCAGACTACAATTCAGGTGGATCTGGTTACCAGATTCATGCAGTTTGTTTGGGCATAAAGTCTTGTAGGTTTGGTGGTTTGGACATAGATTTGGTTGGGTTAGGTCACTGGAAGCCCCCACAAATTGTTTGTCATTTGACAAATGTTCTACTCAGGTTAATATTCAAGACTGTGTTTTTTAATCTAGCTCAGATGAAAATGTTCGTAATAAATAATTTTGTAATACTTCAACTTGCATTAAACGCTCTGTTACACCAATATCACAATACTGTTCGTTTTGTAACAGTACGACCTGCAACATCGAGCCAGTGGTGGCGCCACAGACACTCTTTGCCTCGCTCAGTGTCAGTTCATGTTTTGCGGCACACCTTGTCCCCGCAGTGCAAGCGAGTGTGAGCGTGTCGGCACTCAAAGTGAGGCTCGTGAACCATTTACAACACCTGGGAACAGGTCTGTAATAGACACAAGTTATCACTGGTTGTTCATTGTATCATATGAGCTACAGTTAGTTTACAAACCAGTCTACTGAGTACATGGTTATTAAATATTTAGCAGTTTGGTACATGTATGAAATACTGTTTTATCACCGATGGGGATTTATATCTAGAGTATTTGTAAATAGACGCATGGTTAAGCTTTTGCCTTGCCAAGCACGAGTTGGGAACAGTAACGATATGATTAATAATTATTTAGTGCTGCGCTATACAAACAGTTAAGAATAAGTAACTTACACAAAAAATAACACTTTAATTTGTTTCAACTTTTTATGTATATTGAAGATAACAAAGGTGGAATCTATATAAAAAGTTTGTTTAATTCTTTCTATGTATTTGTTTCTTAAAGTAAAGCTGTAAATGTTAAAATTGATTTGTACTTGTTGATGTTTGTACAGTGACTCCGGCCAAGTTGAGGCCATTTGAGATGGACATGGCTGGACCGACAGACCACGAGTGGATGGTGTGGACAGTGGACAACACTACTGTCAGTGTCAACTGGTTAGGTGACGTCCACACGCGCGCACATGTCCAGGTAGGAAGTTCTCACATACTTGTATACGTTCAAGTCATTCCTGCCTTACTGGTGATTTATCCCAACAAAGCTTAGCTTTTCTAGAGCAACATTGGTTGAACTAAACACTAGTAGTGGTACAATGAAACACTAATAGTGGTTGAAATAAACAGTAGTAGTAGTTGAAATAAACATCAACTGAACTGAGGAAGGACTAGTATTGGTTGAACCCATCAGTAGTTATAGTGAAAGCAAACACTAATATTTGCTTAGTGTTTAAAAAAAATTGTGTTGTTTAATGGCTGGCTGGAAGAAATATTTATACGTATAACATTCTCATGTTACTTGTATGACAGGCTGAGACGCGACTGTCGTGTGACGTCCTTGAGTATCGCACCCTGACCTTGAGACCACTCCTTCTGCCCACTGACATCGAGGGCGATTGTCTGTGGCAAGAACAGCCTCAGGTGAGTGAGTGAGTGTGTATTCCTCAGGTAGGTCCATATATCTCAGGTAGGTCCATATATCTCCGGTAGGTCCATATATCTCAGGTAGATCCATATACCTCGGATGATGTTCGTACCTATGTTTTTGTTGGCCTTCTACTAGTACTTACTTACTTACTTATGCCCATCGCCCCTCTTGGGGCATAGGCCGTCGACAACAGATCGCCAGAGTCCCCTGTCCTGGGCCATCTTCTCTAACTGGTTCCAGGTGTAGCCCATCTTCCTGGTGTCTGCCTGGAGGTCCCGTCGCCACGTGTTTCTTGGTCGTCCTCTTCTCCGTTTGCCTTGAGGATTCCATGTCAGCGCTTGCCTGGTGGTGCTTGTTACTGGTTTTCGGAGCGAGTGGCCAATCCAGGCCCATCTTCTTCTTCTGATTTCCTCTTCGACAGGTCGTTGTTGTGTCTTTTCCCACAATTCACTGTTGCTGATGGTGTCTGGCCAGTGGATCTGGAGGATTCTTCTCAGGCAGTTGTTGACAAAGGTCTGCACTTTGTTGATGGTGGTGTTGGTTATCCTCCATGTCTCTGCTCCATACAACAAGACCATCTTCACGTTGGAGTTGAACAACCGGATCTTTGTGCGTGATGACAGTACCCTGGAGCTCCAGATGTTCTTCAGTTGCAGGAATGCCACTCTTGCCTTGCCTATCCTTGCTCTGACGTCTGCGTCTGTGCCGCCCCGCTTGTTGATGACACTGCCGAGGTATGTGAAGGTCTCTACCTCCTCCAGTGCATTCCCCTCCAGTGTGACTGGGTCAGTGCTGGCTGCATTCATCCTGAGGACCTTGGTCTTTCCTTTGTGGATGTTCAGGCCCACTTGTAAGGAGACAGCTGCCAGTTCTGTCGTCTTGTCCTGCATCTGTTGATGGCTGTGAGACAGCAGTGCCAAGTCATCGGCGAAGTCCAGGTCTTCAAGTTGCGTCCATAGTGTCCACTGGATCCCACTTGTCCTCTGTACTGTGGTCATCTTCATAATCCAGTCAATGGCCAGGAGGAAGAGGAATGGGGACAGCAGGCAGCCTTGTCTTACTCCAGTCTTTACCTCGAAGCGACAGGTGAACTGTCCTCCATGGATTACCCTACAGCCTGTTCCGTCATAGCTGTTCTTGATTAGGTTGACCAGTTTAGTGGGTACCCCATAGTGTCATAGCAGTTTCCAGAGGGTCTTCCTGTCAACACTGTCAAATGCCTTTTCATAGTCAACGAAGTTCACGTAGAGGGAAGAGTTCCATTCTAAGGATTGTTCTACTATGATGCGCAATGTTGCGATCTGGTCTAAACATGATCTGTTCTGGCGGAATCCGGCTTGCTGGTCTCTAAGCATTGGGTCGACCATATCTTTCATCCTTTCCAAGATGATCCTGTTGAAGACTTTCCCTGGCACTGACAGGAGTGTGATCCCTCTGTAGTTAGCACAATTTCTGAGGTCTCCTTTCTTGGGGATCTTGATGAGGTAGCCTTCTCTCCAGTCTGCTGGCACTTCTTCCTCTTCCCATATCTTCCCAAATAGAGGGTAAAGTAGTTCCACGGAAGTGTCCACAACTGCCTTGAGTGCTTCTGCCGGAATATCATCTGGCCCTGATGCCTTATTGTTCTTCAGCTGTTGTATAGCTTTCTTGATTTCTTCTCTGGCAGGTCTGTCGCAGTTAATAGGTAGGTCATCTTCTGCTGGGTGGATGACAGGCGGGTTTGGCGGGGCGGGTCTGTTCAGGAGTTCCTCGAAATGCTCGGCCCATCTGTCCAGCTGTTGTTCATTTCCTATGATAGCATTTCCCTCTTTGTCCTTCACTGGTCGCTCTGGGTGGCAGTACTTGCCTGACAGTTTCCTGGTAGTGTCGTAAAGCTCTTTCATGTTTCCTCTTCCTGCTGCCTGTTCCGCTTCCTCTGCCAGGCTGTCGATGTAGTTTCTCTTGTCCACCTTTATGCTCTTCTTTACTTCTCTGTTGACTTCTGCATATTCTTCTTGCGCTTTTGCCTTTGCTGTTCTTGTGCGGCTGTTGTTTACTGCTGTTTTCTTCTCCTTCCGCATCTGGACCTTGCGCAAAGTTTCCACTGAAATCCACTCTTTCTGCTGCGGTGTCCTGGGGCCAACAACTTCCTGGCAGGTTGATGTCCATGTCTCTTTTATGTTCTGCCACTGCTTGTTTAGGTCAGTTTCTTCTTCGAGCAGCTCTTGCAGCACTTGGAATCTGTTGGTGAGCTTCAATCTGTATTCCTCTCTTGTCTGTGCATCCTTCAGGAAGCTGACATTGTACTTTTTTCGCTTCACTGCTGTCTCCATTCGGTTTTTCTTCAGTTTCAGCTTCAGTATGGCAACAAGCAGGTGGTGGTCAGACGCAGCATCGGCTCCTCTCTTCACTCTCACGTCCTGAAGGGACCTTCTGAATGTCTTGCCTATGCAGATGTGGTCTATCTGGTTCTCTGTCACGTGATCTGGTGATACCCAAGTAGCTTTATGTATCCTTTTGTGTGGGAAGATGCTGCCTCCGATGACAATCTTGTTAAGGGCGCATGTGTCAGCAAATCTCTCGCCATTTTCGTTTATCTCTCCCAATCCATGTTTTCCCATTACTTCTTCATACCCCGTGTTGTCCTTTCCAATCTTTGCATTGAAATCTCCCATTAGGATGTTGACATCTTTCACTGGACACTTGTCGATGATCGTTTGTAGTCTGTTATAAAACTGATCTTTGTTTTCTTCATCGCTGTCGTTTGTAGGTGCGTAGCACTGGATGACATTCATTTTTATCTTCTTCTTCTTTGTTCTGAAGGATGCTGTGATGATTCTTGGTCCATGAGCTTCCCACCCTATCAGCGCACTCTGTGCCGATCTTGACAGCATGAGCGCTACACCTTCTGTGTGGGGAGCGTTGTCCTCCTCATGTCCTGAGAAGAGCAGCATCTCTCCACTAAACAGCCTTCTCTGTCCTGTCTGTGTCCATCTTGTTTCGCTGACTCCAAGCAAAGCAAGGTTGTAGTTTCTCATTTCCGCTGCCACCTGTGCTGTCTTCCCTGTCTGGTATAAGGTCCTCACGTTCCACGATCCAATCGTGATGTTCCTGGACGAAAGAAGGGTGCTCGACCCTGTGGCTTCCGAGGACTCCCGGCTTTCACCACATGGCGTCATAAGTCTTCGAAACGAAGAACCCTCCTCTTCCAGGACTGTAGTCTCTGTATCTTTTGTCGGCGTTTCTGTAGCAATCTTTTTTTTTTACGGGGTGGGGGTGCTAGCCCCACGCCCAACCCTCCTCTTTTCCCATCCGGGCTTGGGACCGGCCATGGCAGAGTTCTTCTACTAGTAGCAAGACTTAAAACATTGTGTAAATCTTCCTATATACTGCTGAGACTGTCATCTGTTATGTGTTGACATGATACGATAACAAGATGTCATGCCTCATGCTTGATAGATAAAACACCAGTAGTGTCAACGACACTGTGTCAAACACGTGTGGTATCAATAACCAATAGTGTCAATGACACTGTTTCAAAGACGTGGTATCAATAACCAGTAATGTCAATGACACTGTTTCAAAGACGTGGTATCAATAACCAGTAGTGTCAATGACACTGTGTCAAAGACATGTGGTATCAATAACCAGTAGTGTCAATGACACTGTGTCAAAGACGTGGTATCAATAACCAGTAGTGTCAACGACACTGTGTCAAAGACATGTGGTATCAATAACCAGTAGTGTCAACGACACTGTGTCAAAGACATGTGGTATAAATAACCAGTGGAGTGAGTGACCAGTGGCAATAGTGACCAGTGGCAATAGAGATCAGTGACAATACAGACCAGTTGCAATAGAGATCAGTGACAATACAGACCAGTGACAGTAGAGAGCAGTTGCAATAGAGACCAGTGGCAACAGAGACCAGTGGCAACACCAGTGGTAATATATACCAGTGACAATAGAGACCAGTGGAAATAGAGGCCAGTGGCAATAGAGATCAGTGGCAGTAGAGACCAGTTGCAACAGAGACCTGTGGCAATAAAGACCATTGGCAGTAGAGGCCAGTGGCTATATAGACCAATGGTAGTACAGACCATTGGCAATAGAGACCAGTGGGAATATAGACCAGTGGCAGTAGATATCATTGGAGTGAGCGAACAGTGGCAATAAACTCAACAGAGACCAGTTGCAAAGTTCCGTACATAATTTCTTGTGGTTCTTGCTATTACTTCATTCATGGCATTACCTCTCTGGTTGTTCTTGTTATTACTTCATTCATAGCTTTACCTCTCTGAATGTTCTTGCTATTACTTCATTCATAGCATTACCTCTCTGACTGTTCTTGCTATTACTTCATTCATGGCATTACCTCTCTGACTGTTCTTGTTATTACTTCATTCATAGCATTACCTCTCTGACTGTTCTTGCTATTACTTCATTCATGGCATTACCTCTCTGACTGTTCTTGCTATTACTTCATTCATGGCATTACCTCTCTGACTGTTCTTGCTATTACTTCATTCATAGCATTACCTCTCTGACTGTTCTTGTTATTACTTCATTCATGGCATTACCTCTCTGACTGTTCTTGCTATTACTTCATTCATGGCATTACCTCTCTGACTGTTCTTGCTATTACTTCATTCATAGCTTTACCTCTCTGACTGTTCTTGCTATTACTTCATTCATAGCATTACCTCTCTGACTGTTCTTGCTATTACTTCATTCATAGCATTACCTCTTTGATTGTTCCTGCTATTACTTCATTCATAGCATTACCTCTCTGACTGTTCTTGCTATTACTTCATTCATGGCATTACCTCTCTGACTGTTCCTGTTATTACTTCATTCATGGCATTACCTCTCTGACTGTTCTTGCTATTACTTCATTCATGGCATTACCTCTCTGACTGTTCTTGCTATTACTTCATTCATAGCATTACCTCTTTGATTGTTCCTGCTATTACTTCATTCATGGCATTACCTCTCTGACTGTTCTTGCTATTACTTCATTCATGGCATTACCTCTCTGACTGTTCCTGTTATTACTTCATTCATGGCATTACCTCTCTGACTGTTCTTGCTATTACTTCATTCATGGCATTACCTCTCTGACTGTTCTTGCTATTACTTCATTCATGGCATTACCTCGCTGACTGTTCTTGCTATTACTTCATTCATGGCATTACCTCTCTGACTGTTCTTGTTATTACTTCATTCATAGCATTACCTCTCTGACTGTTCTTGTTATTACTTCATTCATAGCATTACCTCTCTGACTGTTCTTGCTATTACTTCATTCATAGCATTACCTCGCTGACTGTTCTTGCTATTACTTCATTCATGGCATTACCTCTCTGACTGTTCCTGTTATTACTTCATTCATGGCATTACCTCTCTGACTGTTCTTGCTATTACTTCATTCATGGCATTACCTCTCTGACTGTTCTTGGTATTACTTCATTCATGGCATTACCTCTCTGACTGTTCTTGCTATTACTTCATTCATGGCATTACCTCTCTGACTGTTCTTGCTATTACTTCATTCATGGCATTACCTCTCTGACTGTTTTTGCTATTACTTCATTCATAGCTTTACCTCTCTGACTGTTCTTGCTATTACTTCATTCATAGCATTACCTCTCTGACTGTTCTTGCTATTACTTCATTCATAGCATTACCTCTCTGACTGTTCTTGTTATTACTTCATTCATAGCATTACCTCTCTGACTGTTCTTGCTATTACTTCATTCATGGCATTACCTCTCTGACTGTTCTTGTTATTACTTCATTCATAGCTTTACCTCTCTGAATGTTCTTGCTATTACTTCATTCATGGCATTACCTCTCTGACTGTTCTTGCTATTACTTCATTCATGGCATTACCTCTCTGACTGTTCTTGCTATTACTTCATTCATGGCATTACCTCTCTGACTGTTCTTGCTATTACTTCATTCATGGCATTACCTCTCTGACTGTTTTTGCTATTACTTCATTCATAGCTTTACCTCTCTGACTGTTCTTGCTATTACTTCATTCATAGCATTACCTCTCTGACTGTTCTTGCTATTACTTCATTCATAGCATTACCTCTCTGACTGTTCTTGTTATTACTTCATTCATAGCATTACCTCTCTGACTGTTCTTGCTATTACTTCATTCATAGCATTACCTCTCTGACTGTTCTTGCTATTACTTCATTCATGGCATTACCTCTCTGACTGTTCTTGCTTTTACTTCATTCATGGCATTACCTCTCTGACTGTTTTTGCTATTACTTCATTCATAGCTTTACCTCTCTGACTGTTCTTGCTATTACTTCATTCATGGCATTACCTCTCTGACTGTTTTTGCTATTACTTCATTCATAGCTTTACCTCTCTGACTGTTCTTGCTATTACTTCATTCATGGCATTACCTCTCTGACTGTTCTTGCTATTACTTCATTCATGGCATTACCTCTCTGACTGTTCTTGCTATTACTTCATTCATGGCATTACCTCTCTGACTGTTCTTGTTATTACTTCATTCATGGCATTACCTCTCTGACTGTTCCTGCTATTACTTCATTCATGGCATTACCTCTCTGACTGTTCTTGCTATTACTTCATTCATGGCATTACCTCTCTGACTGTTCTTGCTATTACTTCATTCATGGCATTACCTCTCTGACTGTTCTTGCTATTACTTCATTCATGGCATTACCTCTCTGACTGTTCTTGCTATTACTTCATTCATAGCATTACCTCTCTGACTGTTCTTGCTATTACTTCATTCATGGCATTACCTCTCTGACTGTTCTTGCTATTACTTCATTCATGGCATTACCTCTCTGACTGTTCTTGCTATTACTTCATTCATGGCATTACCTCTCTGACTGTTCTTGCTATTACTTCATTCATGGCATTACCTCTCTGACTGTTCTTGCTATTACTTCATTCATGGCATTACCTCTCTGACTGTTCTTGCTATTACTTCATTCATGGCATTACCTCTCTGACTGTTCTTGCTATTACTTCATTCATGGCATTACCTCGCTGACTGTTCTTGCTATTACTTCATTCATGGCATTACCTCTCTGACTGTTCTTGCTATTACTTCATTCATGGCATTACCTCTCTGACTGTTCTTGCTATTACTTCATTCATAGCATTACCTCTCTGACTGTTCTTGCTATTACTTCATTCATGGCATTACCTCTCTGACTGTTCTTGCTATTACTTCATTCATGGCATTACCTCTCTGACTGTTCTTGTTATTACTTAATGCATGGCATTACCTCTCTGACTGTTCTTGCTATTACTTCATTCATAGCATTACCTCTCTGACTGTTCTTGCTATTACTTCATTCATGGCATTACCTCTCTGACTGTTCCTGCTGTTATTTCATTCATAGCTTTACCTCTCTGACTGTTCTTGCTATTACTTCATTCATGGCATTACCTCTCTGACTGTTCTTGCTATTACTTCATTCATGGCATTACCTCTCTGACTGTTCTTGCTATTACTTCATTCATGGCATTACCTCTCTGACTGTTCTTGCTATTACTTCACTCATGGCATTACCTCTCTGACTGTTCTTGCTATTACTTCATTCATGGCATTACCTCTCTGACTGTTCTTGCTATTACTTCATTCATAGCTTTACCTCTCTGAATGTTCTTGCTATTACTTCATTCATAGCATTACCTCTCTGATTGTTCCTGCTATTACTTCATTCATAGCATTACCTCTCTGACTGTTCTTGCTATTACTTCATTCATGGCATTACCTCTCTGACTGTTCTTGTTATTACTTCATTCATAGCATTACCTCTCTGATTGTTCTTGCTATTACTTCATTCATGGCATTACCTCTCTGACTGTTCTTGCTATTACTTCATTCATAGCATTACCTCTCTGACTGTTCTTGCTATTACTTCATTCATAGCATTACCTCTCTGATTGTTCCTGCTATTACTTCATTCATAGCATTACCTCTCTGACTGTTCTTGTTATTACTTCATTCATAGCATTACCTCTCTGATTGTTCCTGCTATTACTTCATTCATAGCATTACCTCTCTGACTGTTCTTGTTATTACTTCATTCATAGCATTACCTCTCTGATTGTTCTTGCTATTACTTCATTCATGGCATTACCTCTCTGACTGTTCTTGCTATTACTTCATTCATAGCATTACCTCTCTGACTGTTCTTGCTATTACTTCATTCATAGCATTACCTCTCTGATTGTTCCTGCTATTACTTCATTCATAGCATTACCTCTCTGACTGTTCTTGTTATTACTTCATTCATAGCATTACCTCTCTGATTGTTCCTGCTATTACTTCATTCATAGCATTACCTCTCTGACTGTTCTTGCTATTACTTCATTCATAGCATTACCTCTCTGATTGTTCCTGCTATTACTTCATTCATAGCATTACCTCTCTGACTGTTCTTGCTATTACTTCATTCATAGCATTACCTCTTTGATTGTTCCTGCTATTACTTCATTCATAGCATTACCTCTCTGACTGTTCTTGTTATTACTTCATTCATAGCATTACCTCTCTGACTGTTCTTGTTATTACTTCATTCATAGCATTACCTCTCTGACTGTTCTTGCTATTACTTCATTCATAGCATTACCTCTTTGATTGTTCCTGCTATTACTTCATTCATAGCATTACCTCTCTGACTGTTCTTGTTATTACTTCATTCATAGCATTACCTCTCTGACTGTTCTTGTTATTACTTCATTCATAGCATTACCTCTCTGACTGTTCTTGCTATTACTTCATTCATAGCATTACCTCTCTGATTGTTCCTGCTATTACTTCATTCATGGCATTACCTCTCTGACTGTTCTTGCTATTACTTCATTCATAGCATTACCTCTCTGACTGTTCTTGCTATTACTTCATTCATAGCATTACCTCTCTGATTGTTCCTGCTATTACTTCATTCATAGCATTACCTCTCTGACTGTTCTTGTTATTACTTCATTCATAGCATTACCTCTCTGATTGTTCCTGCTATTACTTCATTCATAGCATTACCTCTCTGACTGTTCTTGCTATTACTTCATTCATAGCATTACCTCTCTGATTGTTCCTGCTATTACTTCATTCATAGCATTACCTCTCTGACTGTTCTTGCTATTACTTCATTCATAGCATTACCTCTTTGATTGTTCCTGCTATTACTTCATTCATGGCATTACCTCTCTGACTGTTCTTGTTATTACTTCATTCATAGCATTACCTCTCTGACTGTTCTTGCTATTACTTCATTCATAGCATTACCTCTTTGATTGTTCCTGCTATTACTTCATTCATAGCATTACCTCTCTGACTGTTCTTGTTATTACTTCATTCATAGCATTACTTCTCTGACTGTTCTTTTTATTACTTCATTCATAGCATTACCTCTCTGACTGTTCTTGCTATTACTTCATTCATGGCATTACCTCTCTGACTGTTCTTGCTATTACTTCATTCATAGCATTACCTCTCTGACTGTTCCTGTGTCTACAGAAGGCGTCCCTCAAGGCTGGCATCCACATAGACACCATGCAGCTGAGAGTTGCTGAGTCAACTATCCACTCACTGACCACCGCCCAGCAAGCCTGGACACAGGTACACTCTACTGGACACTGACCAATCCTATGAGTAACATTCCTATGATGGCAAATGTTTACACTAGTTATGGCAGTCATGTGATTAAGTTAGTTAGACTATTGCCATATTAATTTTTTCAGTTTTCAAATTCACCACAAAAAACATGCCT
Organism: Lamellibrachia columna; assembly: GCA_963662155.1. Classification (NCBI taxonomy): domain Eukaryota; kingdom Metazoa; phylum Annelida; class Polychaeta; order Sabellida; family Siboglinidae; genus Lamellibrachia; species Lamellibrachia columna. Next base: position 60,151,392 of record OY759263.1, read on the forward strand.
GTTTGTTTGGGTCCTTTATGATTGGTTTGTGCCTGAAATACTAATGCACGCACACGCACGCTCGCACGCATGCACGCATGCACGCACATTAGGTGTATTTAATTTTTTCTATTTTTGCACAGCAAAATAATAATTGAGTATTTGAAAACTGTTGGATACAGTTTGTTGAATAGTTGATGTGAACATTATTAATGTCTTGTTAAACATTACTACTGTTAACTGACACTTTGTAGACTTGTCATATTTTTGTCAGTGTCATTCTTTGTGGCAGTTTCAGTGCAAGAATAAATCAAAGTGCGAGAAAATCATACCTTACTGTTACCTGGTGTGTAACGACACGCTTCAAGTCCTCAAGTTTGGTCAGGTAGGTGGGAAATAATTACTGTAATGTAATGGAACATCTATTACAAGGGTTGTAATCATTACACATTGCTGGAAATTAGTTGGAGTAAATTAATTTACAAAACATTATTTAATATGTCATTATATAATATGCCAATTTTGGAAAGCATGAATCTAATTTTTCTTAAAGACCATTCCACTGTAATTCTAATAACGTTCTAATACTAGTGGGCCATTTCATAAATATGGCACAGATATAAGTTCTTTAGAAATATTTTTTTTTCTTCAAATTTTAAGTCGGCAATATCAATCAGAATTTATTTATTTGCTTGTTTGCCATGAACCTGTGTCTCAGACTTTGTTTAAAGCTCTGCTGGTATACACCTCTCGCTGTACTGGCCAGAAACCAGCTATGGGCAAATAGTCCCACGGTGCGTGTACGATAAGCAAGTTACGACAAACTACTCCTGACAACTCACTGCAGCTACGTCACCTCTCTCTGTCGTATCCCGATCCTCTTGGGCCACAGCTACGTCACTTCTCTCTGTCGTCCCGATCCTCTTGGGCCACAGCTACGTCACCTCTCTCTCTGTCGTCCCGATCCTCTTGGGCCACAGCTACGTCACCTCTCTCTGTCATCCCGATCCTCTTGGGCCACAGCTACGTCACCTTTCTCTGTCGTCCCGATCCTCTTGGGCCACAGGATTCAGATGTGGCATGACGAAGTGTGTGGGATCGTCTGGTTGCGCACCGACTTTCCCGACTAAAAGCTCAATGCGCAGCCATTCTTGAGTCCTTCATCCATCACCCATTATTGCACATGTCAACGTGATCACGCAGATGTCCTCATCACTAAAGCAATGCTTGGCTCTACAGCCTGCTGGACTGACCACAGGCTAATCCGTGCCAAACTAGCAATGCAAATCGCACCAAAACATTGTAACCAACGTGCTACATGGAGGAGGCTTAATGTGGGCGAACTGAAAGACACAGACGCAGCCATCAGTTCCAACAGAATCTAGAAAAGAGACTGACTGATACACCAAAGGAGAATCTCTTGATAAATGATGAGTGGACATCGCTCTGCAACAACATCACCAAAGTATGCGAAGAAACACCATCAAAATTGGTTTGATGACAATGACAACAATCAAAGATCTGATAGACAAGAAATGAGCTGCCTTTATGGATTGTCAAAACCACCAAAACTTCCACACACATAAAGCAAAACACCATTGCCTGCAAGCCGACGTACAGAGAACAAATTTGTAACATCAAGAACCAATGGTGGATAGCAAAGGCTGCAGAAATACAGGAGTTCGCCAACAACCACAGGACGCGTCCTAAATCATTGGCAAGAACATTTCTCTGAAATACTCAATCGTGACTCCAGAGTCGAACCTGATACAATCTATATTATTCCTCATAAACAGATTAGGACAGAGCTCGACAAACTGCCACTTCTTGAAAAGGTGCACAAAGCCATTGTCCAAATGAAGAACAAGGCCTCCAGTAGTGATGGCATCCCCAGTGAAATATACAAGCATGGAGGAGAAATCTGAACCCACCACCTACATCATCTCTTTCTGAAGATCTGGAATACTGAGGAAATACTCCAGGATTTAAAGGATGCCATGATCATCACCATCTTTAAGAAGGGTGACAGGCAGGATGGTTCGGAAAAGATGATTGCAAATGCAATACACCTGTAGTGGCAGGGAAAAGATGATTCTGAATGCAATAGTGGTAGGGAAAAGGTGATTCTGAATGCAATAGTGGCAGGGAAAATATGATTCTGAATGCATTAGTGGCAAGGAATATATGATCCTGAATGCAATAGTGGCAGGGAAAAGATGATTCTGAATGCAATAGTGGCAGGGAAAAGATAATTCTGAATGCAATAGTGGCAAGAAAGAGATGATTCTGAATGCAATAGTGACAGGGAAGAGATGATTCTGAATGCATTAGTGACAGGGAAAAGATGATTCTGAATGCAATAGTGGCAGGGAAAAGATGATTCTGAATGCAATAGTGGCAGGGAAAAGATTATTCTGAATGCAATAGTGGCAGGGAAGAGATGATTCTGAATGCATTAGTGGCAGGGAAAAGATGATTCTGAATGCAATAGTGGCAGGGAAAAGATGATTCTGAATGCATTAGCGACAAGGAAAAGATGAATCTGAATGCAATAGTGGCAGGGAAAATATGATTCTGAATGCAATAGTGGCAGGGAAACGATGATTCTGAATGCATTAGTGGCAAGGAAGAGATGATTCTGAATGCAATAGTGGCAGGGAAAAGATGATTCTGAATGCAATAGTGGCAGGGAAAAGATGATTCTGAATGCAGTAGTGGCAGGGATGAGATGATTCTGAATGCAATAGTGGCAGGGAAAAGATGATTCTGAATACAATAGTGGCAGGGAAAAGATTATTCTAAATGCAATAGTGGGACGGAAAAAATTATTCTGAATGCATTAGTGGCAGGGAAAAGATGATTCTGAATGCAATAGTGGCAGGGAAAAGATGATTCTGAATGCATTAGTGGCAAGGAAGAGATGATTCTGAATGCAATAGTGGCAGGGAAAAGATGATTCTGAATGCAATAGTGGCAGGGATGAGATGATTCTGAATGCAATAGTGGCAGGGAAAAGATGATTCTGAATACAATAGTGGCAGGGAAAAGATTATTCTAAATGCAATAGTGGGACGGAAAAAAATATTCTGAATGCAATAGTGGCAGGGAAAAGATGCAGACGGAAGCCATGATAAAGATGGGAAAATTGCACCATGGATGTCTTCAGAACAGTGACAGCGGCTATTAAGATATCTGGAGAATGGCATAGATTTCACAAAAAATATTTGGACAGCGATGTCCTGAATAAGATGTGCTGGTTGAAAAATTATATAATGATTATATTTTCCCATCATCTGCTTTATAGGTTGACACAGACGAGAGCCTGGTCGTGGGCAGTCGACAGGTATACCCCTACGCCTGGAGGTCACACAAGACGCCCCAGGTCAGTGCTAGTATAAATTAGGCTAATCAACAAGTCAAATGTAGATTTGAAAGAGCAGAAACAAAGTCTGATTTGATCCTACAATCATGTTATATCATAATGTAAACTATGTTATAACGTCTTAACCAGCCAAATCATGTTATATCATAATGTTATGTTATAACGTCTTAACCAGCCAAATCATGTTATATCATAATGTAAACTATGTTATAACGTCTTAACCAGCCAAATCATGTTATATCATAATGTAAACTATGTTATAACGTCTTAACCAGCCAAATCACGTTATATCATAATGTAAACTATGTTATAACGTCTTAACCAGCCAAATCACGTTATATCATAATGTAAACTATGTTATAACGTCTTAACCAGCCAAATCACGTTATATCATAATGTAAACTATGTTATAACGTCTTAACCAGCCAAATCACGTTATATCATAATGTAAACTATGTTATAACGTCTTAACCAGCCAAATCACGTTATATCATAATGTAAACTATGTTATAACGTCTTAACCAGCCAAATCACGTTATATCATAATGTAAACTATGTTATAACGTCTTAACCAGCCAAATCACGTTATATCATAATGTAAACTATGTTATAACGTCTTAACCAGCCAAATCACGTTATATCATAATGTAAACTATGTTATAACGTCTTAACCAGCCAAATCACGTTATATCATAATGTAAACTATGTTATAACGTCTTAACCAGCCAAATCACGTTATATCATAATGTAAACTATGTTATAACGTCTTAACCAGCCAAATCACGTTATATCATAATGTAAACTATGTTATAACGTCTTAACCAGCCAAATCACGTTATATCATAATGTAAACTATGTTATAACGTCTTAACCAGCCAAATCACGTTATATCATAATGTAAACTATGTTATAACGTCTTAACCAGCCAAATCACGTTATATCATAATGTAAACTATGTTATAACGTCTTAACCAGCCAAATCACGTTATATCATAATGTAAACTATGTTATAACGTCTTAACCAGCCAAATCACGTTATATCATAATGTAAACTATGTTATAACGTCTTAACCAGCCAAATCACGTTATATCATAATGTAAACTATGTTATAACGTCTTAACCAGCCAAATCACGTTATATCATAATGTAAACTATGTTATAACGTCTTAACCAGCCAAATCACGTTATATCATAATGTAAACTATGTTATAACGTCTTAACCAGCCAAATCACGTTATATCATAATGTAAACTATGTTATAACGTCTTAACCAGCCAAATCACGTTATATCATAATGTAAACTATGTTATAACGTCTTAACCAGCCAAATCACGTTATATCATAATGTAAACTATGTTATAACGTCTTAACCAGCCAAATCACGTTATATCATAATGTAAACTATGTTATAACGTCTTAACCAGCCAAATCACGTTATATCATAATGTAAACTATGTTATAACGTCTTAACCAGCCAAATCACGTTATATCATAATGTAAACTATGTTATAACGTCTTAACCAGCCAAATCATGTTATATCATAATGTAAACTATGTTATAACGTCTTAACCAGCCAAATTAAAAATAACCACTTTCTATTTATGAGTATTGACCGTACCGTTCAACCTGCAATATAAACATGATGAGTTGAAGCAGTAAAACTAAACTGATACAGTAAAATTTTAATTATTAAAATATTATGGTTCATAAAACACAAGACCAGGCTCTAAAGTCGCTTGCTGCTATTTCGAAGGTTTGACAATTTTGTTTACTCCTGAGTACCTGGCTACAGACAGGTGGATATATGTGAATGAAAACAGGTCTGCGTAGGGGTGATATTTAAGGCACTTTGAGCGATCCCATAAGAACTTACCTTTTTCCATCTGCAGTTGCTGAGACTATGCCTACGAAGTGGTGGGTCACACTGGAGTGGACCAGTTTGTCTTGACCGAGATGGCACATTTGTGGTGTCCAATGAGGGAGCAGAACAAGGGGCGACACTGGTCGTTAAGGTCCAACAGGTGACCAACGTCCAGAAGAAGGTTAGTGGAGGTCAACAGTGTACTGGTATATAAAATGTTGACTCTTGCTATGGTGAAGAGGACATTGCGAACTGTGTATTAATGGATGTAACGATACCTCCATCTATCGATGCTTTTTCAACTTTATCAGGTAATTTTACTTATTTACATTAACAGTTGTCAATCAGATAACCATCACTGCGGATACTCCACATTTTAAGTCATCTGCCTCCTAGTCGACATGATGAGGCCACCAGTTAGTTCTGGATGTACACTTCCCTACAAATCACTGGAGACATGACACATTTGATAGATCACATCCATCGATGCCCATCAGAATGTGTGCCCGACTTATGTGAGATGTTATTAGCTTCACTCACGTCAGGTGAAATTTGTATGTATGCCTATTGTCAAAAGCTTCTATGATACTATCGCGATACAATCGCAATTGTCCTGAACATTTTCTTGAGAGTAAAACAGCTATCGCAGTAATATAGCAGTAGTATAAAGTTATAAACTACCCCTGATAGTCTCCCATTCTGTGTATTCTTCACTTCTGCCTTGGTTATTATCATCTTCTCTGTCAGGTTCAACTTGATATCTATATCAAATGGCAGTTTCAAAAGTGGTCTTACGCATAAAATGCAATCGACAGGTGTGAAGGACACTAGTGTTTGGCCATATCTATCAATCGACAGGTGTGAAGGACACTAGTGTTTGGCCATATCTATCAATCGACAGGTGTGAAGGACTCTAGTGTTTGGCCATATCTATCAATCGACAGGTGTGAAGGACACTAGTGTTTGGCCATATCTGTCAATTGACAGGTGTGAAGGACACTAGTGTTTGGCCATATCTATCAATTGACAGGTGTGAAGGACACTAGTGTTTGGCTATATCTATCAACTTTCTTAAGTTGAAGCTTGACATTTTGCACACATCCATTTGACCTTGAAGGACCCTAGTGTAGCAGGCCCTACGCGTGGACGCTTGATAGAATTGCTTCAGACCAGAGCAATTTGATTCTATTAAGGTTATAGGTTCACTTAAGTGGGTCATTTTAACCCAGCGGGACTAGGGATTGATTCCGTCCCAGCCAATATATGTGATTCTAGTAACCGGCTCATTTTGTTATCTGCAATCTTATTATAATCCACTGTGAGAATGTTTGTATGTATGTTTGTATGTACGTATGTATGTTTGTATGTATGTATGTTTATATATATGTTTGTATGTATGTATGTATGTTTGTATTTATGAATGTATATCTGTAGTTATTACATACAATTGTCTGCAACTGCATGCCAACAGTCATGTACAATTGTTTTTTCTAAAGTCTTGATTTGTGTGAAGTTAGACGTTACTATAAGTTATAACAGCCAGTATTATGTCGACATTTTGAGAGGTATTGCCTGGTAGCACCAAGTACCAAGGTATAGATGGATATTTCTATGATAGAGTTGTGTATCCTCAAATTTTGTAAACATAGTCCACCAAGTTGTTAAGCGGAGTCCACCGTCACAATGTAACCATGACAAAAATTTTACATATTTCATACCTACAGTATGTATAAAATTTTCACTTTCAGGTTGTAATCTCTGGACTTGTTGTCGTGGCGAGCAGAATCTCTCAACACCTCGATGTGAAACTGGTCACCAAGCCAACACAGAGGAACCAGAAAGAGGCTGCGATCACATTAGGAGCCAATAAGACGCTGCCATCGTTTGTGGTCAATCACTCTGATGTGCATTCACTGAAGTTAAGGTTGATGGGAGCGAAGATGCCCTGGTCTCAGGAGCTCATTGTCATTGGTGACAAGGTCAAGGATGCCAAACTTGTCAAGGTCAGTGGAAGATGAGTAGGTCGGATTTGAAAGATGTTGCATCTAGTAATATTCATTAAAATCCATTTGTTCTGGCTGATGTTCTATGATCAATATGATCGCAAATATCTCTTAGTTTGTTTTTATTTATCATTGTTCGCAATGAAAGACAGATATAACAACTGTTTAATTATTGCTGGTTACTCTAAAAGTTGGCTGTCAAACAGAGAATCTTTGACATTTCGGTTTCAGTAATAATGACACAGTAGTGAAGACAGTGAGTGTGCCCTGTCATGACATTGATGACACTGTCAGTAGTGATCTACTGGGGTCACTAGTGTTGTCATTGAATGTCAGTAATGATGACACGAAGTGTTGATAGTGATTACACCATCTGACAGTAATGATGTTGGCAAGTGTTTGGTGAGTGCTGGTAATGGTGCCTCTGACATTGGTGACTGTCTCAACAACAAATGACGGCATTCGAATGACGTCTGTTTCCCTTCAGATTCCACTGCACGACAAAGTGAGCTTCATACACGTGTGGTGTCACGTATTCACTGAGATCCACCACGCGGTCAGTCGCAGTCTGGTAGGTGGCGCTACACATTCACTCGCTCACTTATAGCATCTGATAAGAGGTTACAATCTAGAACTATTGCATGGTCTGTGTTTCCTTTGAATGAAGCTGTAGCAGTAGAAGTGTCCGTCCTGGTGCAGCACTCTGTTCATTGGTTAAGATTGCATGGTGAGGTATATCTGTATCCATGAGTGGATGAAATAATTAAAAATAAAGCGAACAATTAGACAAGTAAAACATTTCCGCAATTGTTTTGTAGTGCACCAAAACTATCACATATCTGTACCAATGTGTGCTTGATCGCGTTGGAAATTATTCAGACATCAGATCGACCAATTTTTGCATTTTGTTGTTAGTGTTGTGTTTTTTTAATATCCATAAGAGTTATTGTTGGTATTATGTATTCTCTGTTGCTCTACTAACTCATATTTTGTTAAATATGTGGATTAGAATCAGACATGCATTGTCGTGGATACATGATTGCTCTGCAGACGGAATTTTAACAAATCGAACTTTCTAAATTGGAAGTACAAAATCAGTGTTGACAATTGCAGTGTTGTATTATCCACCAAAGGTCATTTTGTGTAACCTCTGTTATTACAACACTGTTGATTTCACTACCTCCCAGATTCTCATCACTCCAGTGTTTGTCGTGAGATCAGACCTCCCACTTCCGCTGCTCATGAACATCGAGACTCCTCGACTAAAGTCTCACCACCAGGTGGAGCTGCTTGGTCGTGGCAACGAGAACCAGCTTGACACAATGAGTGCTGACATGTCGCACAATGTCACCTTCAAACTCGGGTAAACACTGGAAAAGACGTTGAGATAAATTTTGTTTTTGCTATGTAGCTTGTAATGGCCTGAAAAGTGAACCAATCTTAATAATTAACCAAATTAGAGTAAAAAACATTTTAACTGATTAGACCCCACAACGGCCGCGGCTGGCCACTCTGTGCAGTCCTGGAACGGCCGCCACCGGCCGCATACAGGACCCCCTATTAAAAAAAATCCTGACGAATAACTACTGAACTAACCGCTAACAAATTTTGCCACACCCTAGCGGATACATTTTGCAACAACAGCTCGTTACGTGCATGTGTTGCCCTTTCAGAAATCTCGATTTTCATAAGTTTTGTTCACGCTATCTCGAAAAATTTTATTTCTATATTTGTCATGATAAAATATGGTGTAACCTGAAAAATAACCGTCAGAATTTGATAATGTTTTCAGTGGTGCAAAGCTAACACATATAGCTACATTTTCTTCGCTGAGTTGCCTAGGGTTATAGCATGGGATCATTGTCAAATGTCAGTCGCAACTTTCAAAGTTTTAACAAATGTACTATTTTGTCTTTGCAAATTGTTATCAAATGTCAACATTTTATTAATATATCCTATTTCCATGTATACATGCATGTGGAGAAATTACTACTCTTCAAAATAAACACAACTTGTAATTGTCAATATTGAATAGTTTTTTTTCTACAGATTTTTTAACACAAGTAAGTAAAATCGCTAAAAATTTGCCAGAAATCCTGGGAACATGGTGGCATGTTTTAATAAAATCCTGGGGCCTAATGGGTTAATGTGCATGTTATGGCAGGTTGGTAGATGTCATCTTCTTGATAGTTCATATAATGAAGGGGAAGTGGCAGGAGGTTGGAGGTGGGAGGTTGGTCCTAGAAATTGGTGGGAAATGGGAGGTTGGCCTCCAAAATAGGTGGGAGGTGAGATTGGTGGGAGGTGGGCTTTCAAAACTGGTGGGACGTGGGAGGTTGGTCCGCAAAACATATGGGGGAGGTTGAGACCCCTGCCACACCCCCTCTATAGTCTTAGCTTGAAGGTTAACTTTTCAGATGTTCTCGTCAGCAATGAAACAGCATGAAATGTGACACCAAGTTATGTGTTTACATTATCAGAGCGAGTCGCCAGGTGTCGACACCATCCCTCACCCTTGCATCAGGTATGATAGAGCAGGTCGAACGGACATCCGTGAACGAAGTTGACATCGACTCGATGGTAGCACAGTGGCCCCCAGAGGGAGCCAGCATCCACCAGTGGCCGTACGATGGTGCTGTGTCATCACCTGCACTTTCATCTCCTCGAAAATCTGCAAGCTTCACTTTGTCACAGTCATCAGTGGTGCCACCTGATGGCCTCGAGCAGGCTGACATTGAACTGAAAATCGGACTGAGCCAATACTGGCCTGGGTGCAACTCACTTCTCATCAGTGTCGCACCCTACTGGCTCATGGTGAACGAGACGGATGTCGATCTCTTTGTGATAGATGGCACCTCTGGTCAACAGTGGAGCTTGCCGCACGAACTGACTATTGCGCCTCCAGAGTTCGAGGTGAGTTTTACCGCACATAATCACTACTACAATTTTTACGTAGTTTTAATTTCTGTGGTCAGTTTGACCACCAGTATAGTTGGTCATACACTTATTTAATTGGCCATCCATTAAATTAAGTCATTCACTCATTTGTTAAGTGATTAACTAATTTGATTATTTGTTTACCTGTTTAGTCATTCGTGTATTTGTTGGTTCATTTATTTAGCCATTCACTGATTTCTTCTTTCTTTCAGCCAATCATTGAATTGGTCATTTGTTTGGGCAATTACTTTATTTGCCCAGTCGCTTATTAGGTGTTGGCATCATTATGTTAATTATAACTGTTACTAAACAAACTCGCATAACATGTATATAGATACAAACACTGCTGAATTGTATCTGAATATTTACTGAGCATCAGTATCTACCTTTGTTATTATTATTATTAATATGGGTGCTTTTCAAAATATCCTAAAGTCGTCATCTGTATTCTATTCATGTTCATATTCCTTGTTATATAAAATTTCTCATCAAACGTATCTTTTGTTTCAGTCGACATTTTCGCTCGGTTTTATGAAAGATGGACAACTGCATGTGTCATCAGCGGTCAGTTTGTCCGAAGAGGATGACTCGGGCCACTATCTGCCCCGGATTGAGGGTCTCCTCTACCGGCAGGGTCACACACCTTTGTCCATCTACATGCGAACTGACACGATGGCCGTCCCAGCAATGACAGTTGCCTCATCAACAACCATGGTTGGAATCTGCGTGTTTATCTTGTTGTTTTATCCATTTAACATATCACAGTTTTTTACTTTGTAGTAATGTGAAAATCTTTCTCAAAGAATTTTCATAAATTGTGTGGAAATATGTTTTTGAAATCCACAAACGTTTTATTGAGATTACAACTGTCACCTTGTCCTCCAGGTGTGTCACATGGTACTGCACTCAGTCATGCGTGACGGTCTTCGTGTTGTGACAGTCAGGGAGAAATTCCAGCTGGCCAACTCGATGGAGCGTGACGTGTTGGTTCAGTGCCACGCTCTGCCAGTTTTCTCTCACAACAAGGTCAGTTGTTTATGACAATGATGATTAATATTTCTTATTCTTCCTTGTAGTTCCCTTTAAAGGGTTGAGCCCAACTAGTTCCCTTTAAAGGGTTGAGGCCAACTAGTTCCCTTTAAAGGGGTAAGATCGACTAGTTCCCTTTAAAGGGGTAAAGTCGACTAGTTCCCTTTACAGGGGTGAGGCTGCCTAGTTCCCTTTACAGGGGTGAGGTCGACTAGTTCCCTTTAAAGGGGTAAGGTCGACTAGTTCCCTTTACAGGGGTAAGGTCGACTAGTTCCCTTTACAGGGGTAAGGTCGACTAGTTCCCTTTACAGGGGTGAGGTCGACTAGTTCCCTTTACAGGGGTGAGGCTGCCTAGTTCCTTTAAAGGGTTGAGGCCAACTAGTTCCCTTTAAAGGGGTAAGGTCGACTAGTTCCCTTTAAAGGGGTAAAGTCGACTAGTTCCCTTTACAGGGGTGAGGCTGCCTAGTTCCCTTTACAGGGGTGAGGTCGACTAGTTCCCTTTAAAGGGGTAAGGTCGACTAGTTCCCTTTACAGGGGTAAGGTCGACTAGTTCCCTTTACAGGGGTAAGGTCGACTAGTTCCCTTTACAGGGGTGAGGTCGACTAGTTCCCTTTACAGGGGTGAGGCTGCCTAGTTCCCTTTAAAGGGTTGAGGCCAACTAGTTCCCTTTAAAGGGGTAAGGTCGACTAGTTCCCTTTAAAGGGTTGAGGCCAACTAGTTCCCTTTACAGGGGTGAGGCTGCCTAGTTCCCTTTAAAGGGGTGAGGCTGCCTAGTTCTAGCACAGCTGCACTGCTTTGGTTGTTGTCATGTTCCTCCCTACTATCAACAGCCTCTTCCTTCAACTTTTCATCCTCTCCGCGTTTCTCATCATCCAGTCTTCCTATGAGGTCTTAATTGTGGTCCAACCCATTTCTGCGGCCTCGCTGCTTCTCCTTTGGGTAACCGGCCTGCCTCCCTCCGCACTAGGTCACCCTCCCACATCATTAACATAGTTTAATATTTAACCAGAAAAGCATCCACATAAACATCACAGCCTGGTTTACCCATACATGGTAGACAGCTCTGATAATAAATAACTACTTTCTTTGCAATAATAATTTTACTTGTGCTATTAATACTCCACTAATAACTATTACTTGTGCTATTAATACTCCACTAATAACTATTACTTGTGCTATTAATACTCCACTAATAACTATTACTTGTGCTACTAATACTCCACTAATAACTATTACTTGTGCTATTAATACTCCACTAATAACTATTAAGTAAAAAAATATGTTTGCTGCAATTTTTATTATTTTTAGTAGTACTCCATGTTATTCACACAGGGGTGCTGTGGTGCAGTGGTTAGAACACCAGACTATCAATTGAGAGGACAGGATGTTCAAATACTCCTGCTGCTGTTTCGAAGCTTGGGCAATTTTTTTCACTCCATATTACCTCAGTTCACTCAGCTGTATAAATGAGTATTAGGCTATAGAGCGTAATAATTGCAGCTTGGCTGAATACTTCCCAGAGAAGTCGAATTGGTGTTGGAATGAACAGGTCTTCCTGGGGGTGAAATGTAATGCACTTTGAACAATCCCAAGAACTGGCTGCCACCGCGCTGTATAAAACTTACCTTTACTTTGAAAGTACTGGAACCTCATCATTCTATTTCTACTCCAGATCTCCATTGACTGTACAACAAGTCATGTGACCCTCATCTCGGGTAAGGACCAATCCATGGGAGCCAATCCTCTGAAACAAGAACTTCAACCACTACTGTTGTGGAACGTTCCTGGCATGTCTGCGGACACATCGCCAGAAACCCTAGACTATGCCTTCCATCTGTGTCTGGCATTGGATAACACAGCCCAGGCCGATCCCAGTGGGGGCCATCTTAAATTGAGTCGCTCAACATCCAATCAGAGCCGTGATTACATTGACCAATCAAAAGGAGCCATGTGGAGCTGTCCTGTTTGGCTGCCTGTGAAGACTGCTGCTGTTAGAACTAACGTGTCTGTTCAGCACTGCGGTGGTGATGGTTGTGCGAGGGAGACGACACTATGTACAGTGATGACAGAGACGGAGGAGGGGGTGGTCTACATAGTGGTGGCTGAGGAGTCCAGTCCACCACTGCAGATACACAATAACTGTCCATTCCCGCTACACTTTGGCCAGGGACAACTGACCAAGACAGGGCCAGAAGGTACAGTTAATTTGTAAGTCCATCTCCAAACATGCTCAAGTTAGATGTATTTCTGTCATCAACCAATTTCTATCATCAAGTTCTGTGGTAAAGTATTGTTTTAAAGGGTTCTCATTCAAAAGTGACACTAAACCTGTGCCTTCAAGTATAACAAATTAAAAGAGCCAAGTTGTATATTTAGCCGTGCAGTAGTTACATCACATTCTGTTTCTTCTCTTCTTTGCATGAGCAGACACTGTGAACCTTCTGTCTTGCAGCAGCCACTGTCTACGAGGAGACTCTCTCCACTCCTTGCATCCCAACAGTTCCCGCGTTCAGTTCTGGCCGCTATGCATTCCCTGCCACAAACCAAACATTCCCGCAGATTGTCCAGCCTCTGACGCAACCTACGCTCCACCTGGCGGGCTGTCAGGAACTAACAGACCAGGAGCCATGCCCGCTCTGTCACCATGGCAACAGCTCCACGGTGATGCTGTGGAGTTATGGTATTGATGTTGCGATAGAACATGACACGTTCGTAAACCTCCCTGAATGCTCCGATGTCAAAGTGCACATAGAGAAAGTAGGTCACACTACTTGCATCTACATTGACCCGATTACTCGCGCTGAGATCTCAGCAAAGGAGATCCGCAGTCGCATCAAGGGCACAAACTCTGCTGCCTCGACAAAGGTAAAGGTCATTTCAGCGCATGTACCGTATGCTTATTTTAACACAGTACAGTACTTATTGATAAACTGCTATGTATTGGTTCACTTCTGTTATTCCTTTGAGCCAGCTCTGTCATTCACTGAGCCCCTCGCGAATTAGGTTCTTTTGGTGTCCAAATCTGTAGTGCTTGAATAGTTTATAAGTAATCTGCACAGTTGGTTTAATTAAAGAGTGCAAACTTTTGTTAAATCATTGAAAGAGTTGTCTTTAAACAATAGATCTGACTTTGATCACTAGATCTGATATCTGACTTTGATCATTAGATCTGATAACTTGCAAAAGTGCGAATACCTTTATGTTATATTATATAGATGCTGTACATAATCACTTTTACCATTTTTTGCAGAATCTTGATTCAGCTGAAACAAAATAATCTTTTATGTTTGTTCTATGACTTTATAAAACTAAATAATACATTTGCATGTCGATACTAGAGCTAGAATGTCGTAGTTGACACTAGATGCGTTCGGATTTTTGTGAAATGTTTCTGAAACGAGAGGAGCAGAAAATCGAATTGCTGACTCAGTTTGAAATACACTTCAGCAGTTGTTCTAGTAAAATGAGTCATGTGTTTCCGAGTCTCTGTCAACTCTCCGATATGGAAGTTTAAGTATTCTCATGTGTCCTTCAAATAGTATCATAGAAAAGAAAGGTTTAGCAGTATACTTCTGTGTGTTCTGTTCAGCTGGTCATTATAGAGAAGTATACTTCTGTGTGTTCTGTTCAGCTGGTTATTATAGAGACGTATACTTCTGTGTCTTCTGTTCAGGTGGTCATTATAGAGAAGAAGGTGGCAACAAACACTGCTACTTCTGTACCAAAGAGTCCTGTGCGGAGTGAGAGATTACCGGAGTGGAGGACACGAGACCCCCCTGTGCGTGTGTTCAGCCTGGAGGTGACCGCTGTGTGTCGCCACTTCCTCCTCACCCTCAGTGATGCGATCACCTCGCCACACCTCATCACTGACTTTATCTCGCTCACCGCCGATGACACCTTCGTGTGCATTCACAACCCTGAGGACGTGTATGACACTACAGTGCCTCCCATGAGGCGCGCCATGTACACGCACTGGCACTGCAGCATCGGGGATCTCCAACTAGACAACCAGCTGTACGACCACGGCAGCTTCGACTTCCCTGTCATCCTGCTCCGTCAGGATGCAGACACGCCCCGCAGTGTCGCTGGGAAAGACCTGTTGAATTTCCGACTGCAGGAACGGCTGGATCATGCCAAGAGCAGTGCAATGGTTGCAGTGACGTTGGTCACATGCACAGATGCAGTGGACGGTCACGTGGACCAGCAGTCTGTTGACGTTGACATTCAGCCGCTTGTCATGCTCTTTGAGGACACATTCGTCTACGAGATGCTCAAGCGAATCGACCGCTTCTTACCTGTTAGTCTGTCTGCACCGCATGCCGAGCGGTGCCGGCGTGGTGCCCCCCAAGTCGTCAGGGAGAATGCCGTCGTGCTGGTGTTGAACCCGTGTCGCCTGGAGCGCGTAAGGATCGCTCCTCTCCACGTGCTCCTGAGCATACACGCGTCCCTGAAACTCTTCATCGCATGTGACGACACGCCACTCAGCTTCAGGGCCTTCGAACGTGACCGGCTGTTTACGTCGCAGTACCAGCTGATGCGGACCCTGGCCGTCCACTATGCCACAGCCATGCTGACCAGGGCAGGTGAGGTCACACTACAGATCATTGACCGATCATATTCCCCCCCAGCAATTTCAAATTCTGGACCATTTTGTTAACTCCACATTGTCATAGTTCACTCAGCTGTAACTAGCTAACTGAGTAACTAGTCATACACAGTGGGAGAATTATGTGAATGAAAAATGTTGTGCAGCAATGCATCATAACTGAATGCTTCCCAATTAGTTTCAGGGGACAGATCTCCCAAGGAGTGAAGCGTAGGGTGTTTAGATTTGTTGTACAAGTTAGGTGCTGTAGTGTACCTGTATATTGTGTGTTTTGTCGAGAACATGTACAGTAACATGTACAGTAACATGTACAGTAACGTATACAGTAACGTGTACAGTAACATGAACAGTAACATGTACAGTAATGTGTACAGTTACATGTACAGTGACGTGTACAGTAACATGTACAGTAACGTGTACAGTAATGTGTACAGTAACGTGTACAGTGATGTGTACAGTAACATGTACAGTAACGTGTACAGTAACATGAACAGTAACGTGTACAGTAACGTGTACAGTAACGTGTACAGTAACGTGTACAGTAACATGAACAGTAACGTGTACAGTAACATGAACAGTAACATGTACAGTAACGTGTACAGTAACGTGTACAGTAACATGAACAGTAACATGTACCTGTAATATAAACTTTCTCACTGATATTGCTATTTTATTTCTTTTCCAATGGCCATATTTAGCCCGCTTTTGTCTCTTGGTGGAACATAACATACCAAAAAAAGAAAACTAGGAAGTCTGTTACTTGGCAGCGTAGAAGGAGAACTACCAGGAAAGAACAACGAGGTAGAAGAGAATGGGACGGACTGACAACATCAAGCATTGGACAGATGGTGGACTCAAAGCACTCTAGAGATTGCAGGAGATGCCAGCAGCTTAACTGAGGCCCTGCCTACTCATCATCATCACTGCGATTTTCTTTCACACATGCAGCACTAATACCATTTATTAAATATGCTGTTCACTTTGCTACAAGTCACTCCATAATTATTCCCTCCTCAGGACTCATAGTCGGATCTCTAGACATCCTTGGCAACCCAACAGGTCTCATCCGAAACTTTGGGACTGGGGTGGCTGACCTGTTCCGCCTGCCCTATGAGGGAGTGAGACATGGCCCGGGGGCGTTTCTCTCGGGAGTCACCCATGGGATGTCCTCCCTTCTCAAGCACGTCTCAACCGGTGAGCTCCCCTTCTCTGTCTCATTCACCTTAATGATACAAAGTGATATAAAACTATACAAAGTCTCCTTATGTTTATCGAAAAATCATGTTAAATTGCATGTTATTGTTGCTCTCCTTTTTATCCCTGTAGACCGGGGGGAGGCTGACATCGGGGGGAGGCTGGCATCGATACCGGTCGTTGGTTTTTTTTTCTTCCATTACTGTTCCCGTTTCACTGCCGTCTCCACCACCCGTCTCCACTCCCCCATCCCTCGCTCTCATTCTCCCCTCCCACTCCCGTCTAATCTCTGTTCACACAGTCCTCCCATCTCAGTCACCGTCTTCCTCATCTGCTACTGTCCTCTCTGAGCACATCCGCTCTCTTTGCCAACCATTCCTCTTCCATGCATTCAATGTGTCCAGTTTTACCTGTATCTAGTCTAATCATTCAATGTGTCCAGTTTTACCTGTATCTAGTCTAATCATTCATTGTGTCCAGTTTTACCTGTATCTAGTCTAATCATTCATTGTGTCCAGTTTTACCTGTATCTAGTCTAATAATTCATTGTGTCCAGTTTTATCTGTATCAAGTCTAATCATTCTGCCCAGATGTGTTTTACTGAGCCACATTTAAAAAATGTATATTGATCATTCACTGATTTATTGTGCTGTTCCGTAAAAATAAAAAACGTATCTTCAAAATTGCATTTCCTCCTAAGTCATTGGCAGTCCATGGCTCCCTGCTAACAATGTCATGCTTCTTCGTTTTATTATTATTACTTTTGATTATTATTATATTATATATTCTTTATATATATATATATATATATATATATATATATATATATATATATATATATATATAATTATAATATAAATGTGTCGACCTACTTACTGTGGTCTCTGTCCAGGCACACTGACATCCATCACAAACTTTGCATCGAGTCTGTCTCGAAACATGGACCGTCTGTCGCTTGACCACAACTACCGTGAGCAGCAGGAGTGGCTCCGACAACGCCCCCTTGGGGTGACCGATGGCGTTCGCAATGGCCTCACGGGCTTTGGACTCAGTCTGCTTGGTAAGTTGTCTTTTCACAGTCATGTTGGGTCATCACATAGATGTGTATAACTGTGTGTTCTCTACATGCAATGTGTTCTTGCTAAAGGAAGTACCTTTCAGAGTCTCGACTGTTTGTTCCACAGAGCTTATAAGACGTTCTCGGTCAGCATCAGTCTGAACAGCTCTCTGGCGTCATGTGATCATGTTGGAGGTTGAAACATGACAGCATTCTGTCTTTCTGGTTTGCCTCTCTGCACTGGATGTCTTAGTCACATGATGTGGGGCGGGGTGGCCTTGTGGTAGAGCATCGGACTGTCGGTCGAGGGTTCGAAATGGCAGCAGGTGGTTTGGCAATTACATTCACCCCCCCCCTTGCCTGTGTCTTTAGGAACAGACACGAAAAGCCGTTGGTCCCTTCTACCAGTGTCTATGCCAGAGGGTAAATGTTTAACCTGCATGCTGCACGTGGACTCCATCTCTCATGAGCCACTGCAGAAGCATCCATGATGCAGCTCTGACAATTCTGCTAACTACCTCATAAGAGGATACGATTGAAAAAACGTCATGACACCAGAGAGCAGTTCAGACTGACGCTGACGAAGGGACCAAGAGGGTCATGAAAGCTCCGTCCAGCAAACACTTTTGACTGAAAGGTAACCATACTACCTATAATATGAATTTAATACAGTCCTAGGGTCACCTAAAAATTTATATAGAGATAATAAAAAAAAAGCCTAAACTTGATATAAATATAATTCAACAGAAAAATCAAAACTTTAGAAATAAAAATTAAATTAAATTGACAATAAAATTGTGTAGATATAATTTAGCAGAAAAAACTGAACGTTATAGAGATACAAATTAACAGAAAGCATCAATTTTATGTAGATATAATTTAACAAAAAAGGTAAACTGTTATAGATATATAAATTAACAGAAAAACCTAAACTTTACAATGAAATACTTTGTTTTGTCGTGTATTTCCAGGTGCCATAGCGGGTATTGCTGATCAGCCTCTACAGATTATAGCCGGCGGTGACACGGACAGACCCTCATCGGCCATGCAGACCGCCACAGGGGTCGTGGTGGGGGTCGGCAAGGGGCTCGTTGGGGTTGTCACCAAGCCCATAGGGGGCGCTGCTGGTCTTGTCTCGCAAACGAGTCTCGGGCTACTGGAAGGCACGGGGCTGAGTCGCAGGTTGAAGAAACGGCAGAGGGCGATCAAACAGGACGTAGGGGCATACCCCAACTCAAGGCTCAAGTACATGGAGTGAGTAGCACGGTGTTTAAGGTGATACAGTCTTCAATGCCTGATGCAGTACATGGAGTGAGTAACATGGTGTTTAAGGTGATACAGTCTTCAATGCCTGATGCAGTACATTGAGTGAGTAGCATGGTGTTTAAGGTGATACAGTCTTCAATGCCTGATGCAGTACATGGAGTGAGTAGCACGGTGTTTAAGGTGATACAGTCTTCAATGCCTGATGCAGTACATGGAGTGAGTAGCATGGTGTTTAAGGTGATACAGTCTTCAATGCCTGATGCAGTACATGGAGTGAGTAACATGGTGTTTAAGGTGATACAGTCTTCAATGCCTGATGCAGTACATTGAGTGAGTAGCATGGTGTTTAAGGTGATACAGTCTTCAATGCCTGATGCAGTACATGGAGTGAGTAGCACGGTGTTTAAGGTGATACAGTCTTCAATTCCTGATGCAGTACATGGAGTGAGTAGCATGGTGTTTAAGGTGATACAGTCTTCAATGCCTGATGCAGTACATGGAGTGAGTAACATGGTGTTTAAGGTGATACAGTCTTCAATGCCTGATGCAGTACATGGAGTGAGTAACATGGTGTTTAAGGTGGTGCAGTCTTCAATGCCTGATGCAGTACATGGAGTGAGTAACATGGTGTTTAAGGTGATACAGTCTTCAATGCCTGATGCAGTACATGGAGTGAGTAACATGGTGTTTAAGGTGATACAGTCTTCAATGCCTGATGCAGTACATGGAGTGAGTAACATGGTGTTTAAGGTGATACAGTCTTCAATGCCTGATGCAGTACATGGAGTGAGTAACATGGTGTTTAAGGTGGTGCAGTCTTCAATGCCTGATGCAGTACATGGAGTGAGTAACATGGTGTTTAAGGTGATACAGTCTTCAATGCCTGATGCAGTACATGGAGTGAGTAACATGGTGTTTAAGGTGATACAGTCTTCAATGCCTGATGCAGTACATGGAGTGAGTAACATGGTGTTTAAGGTGGTGCAGTCTTCAATGCCTGATGCAGTACATGGAGTGAGTAACATGGTGTTTAAGGTGATAGTCTTCAATGCCTGATGCAGTACATGGAGTGAGTAACATGGTGTTTAAGGTGATACAGTCTTCAATGCCTGATGCAGTACATGGAGTGAGTAACATGGTGTTTAAGGTGGTGCAGTCTTCAATGCCGATGCAGTACATGGAGTGAGTAACATGGTTGCTTAAGGTGATACAGTCTTCAATGCCTGATGCAGTACATGGAGTGAGTAACATGGTGTTTAAGGTGATACAGTCTTCAATGCCTGATGCAGTACATGGAGTGAGTAACATGGTGTTTAAGGTGGTGCAGTCTTCAATGCCTGATGCAGTACATGGAGTGAGTAACATGGTGTTTAAGGTGATACAGTCTTCAATGCCTGATGCAGTACATGGAGTGAGTAGCATGGTGTTTAAGGTGGTGCAGTCTTCAATGCCTGATGCAGTACATGGAGTGAGTAACATGGTGTTTAAGGTGATACAGTCTTCAATGCCTGATGCAGTACATGGAGTGAGTAACATGGTGTTTAAGGTGGTGCAGTCTTCAATGCCTGATGCAGTACATGGAGTGAGTAACATGGTGTTTAAGGTGGTGCAGTCTTCAATGCCTGATGCAGTACATGGAGTGAGTAACATGGTGTTTAAGGTGATACAGTCTTCAATGCCTGATACAGTACATGGAGTGAGTAACATGGTGTTTAAGGTGGTGCAGTCTTCAATGCCTGATGCAGTACATGGAGTGAGTAACATGGTGTTTAAGGTGATACAGTGGGCCAATGATATGTGGGCCAATTATTCACACTTCCTCTTCACCACTGTTCTCAAGAGTCAATACTTGGTTTGGTTTTGACTTAGCACATAGCCATTTGTTTTCTTCTAAAACCATCAATAGATTTAATAACATTGAGGTAGCCTGTTAAAGTCCATGTCACAGACCTATATGTTTTCAGTTTATAGATATTATATTTAAGCAGTATTCTTTACAGCACAATAACACTTAAGCAGTATTCTTTACAGCACAATAACACTTGATACATTTACAACACTACACTCTGACAGTACATACACATTTTAAACGCAACAAAAGACTATGTGAAAAAAATGCTGAAATTCTTAAAGCTGAAAGACTTGCTTCTAAACTATGTAATAATGACTTCAAAAACTTCTGGAAGGACATAAACATATGAATAATGCCAGGTTGCCAAATCCTAGCAATGTTGGTGGTGCTTCCGGTGTCGAAAATGTAAAGAATATGTGGCTTCATCATTACCAGTCCCTACTTAACTCTATACCTGGCTCTCCAGTCAACATCAAGAAGATCAATGAATACTGTAGCAATGTACAGCTTAATGTACAAATGATTGTTAATGTTAAGGAAATTCAAGATATAATACATGCAATGCCTGTAGGCAAAGCCCCGGGTTATGATAGTGTAAGCAACAAACATTTTAAATATGCTAATGAAAAACTTCATGTTCTCATATCACTTTTATATAGTAGCATGTTAATTCATGGTTTTTTACCGGATGCTATGATGATTACAATCATAGCCCCCATAATTAAAAATAAGGCGGGTGACCTGTCTGATAACAACAACTACCGACCCATTGCTCTAGCCACAATTGCTAGTAAATTATTTGAATCCTTGATATTATCCAGGGTTTCTACTTTTTTATCTACATGTGTAAACCAATTTGGATTTTAAAAGCATCACTCAACTGAAATGCTCATATTTTTATTAAAAGAACTCTTTCGACACTACATAGCGAATGGCTCATCTATGTATGTTACTATGCTGGATGCCTCTAAGGCCTTTGACAAAGTCAATCATAGTAAGCTATTCACCAAACTAATTGAGCGGGGATGTCCTTCTTTTATTGTTCGCATTCTTTATTACTGGTACAGAACCCAGAAATTCACTGTCAGATGGTGTTGTAGCTTCTCAGAATTTTTTACCGTTTCAAACGGTGTTAAGCAGGGTGGAATCCTTTCTCCACATCTTTTTAACGTTTACATGGATGACTTAAGTGTAAATTTGAATAAATTACAAATTGGCTGTCTTTATGCAGGAACCATAATGAATCATATGATGTATGCCGATGACCTTTGTGTTTTTTCACTTAGTGTTGCGGGGTTGAGAAAACTCACCAATGTGTTGTGCCGAGTATGGCAATATGTTTGATATAACATACAGCGCCAACAAATCTTTCTGTATGGTTATTGATAACAAACCTAGGGACAATAAAAATATTCATCCTGTTGTTATCGATAACCATACACTACCTTACACTGAGAAATGTAAATACCTTGGCCATATTATAAACAATAATCTTACTGATGATGACGATATTGCCAGGCAGAAAAGATGTATCTATGCTCAGGCAAATGCTTTAGCCAGAAAATTTTACTTATGCAACAATTCCATTAAAACAACTTTATTTAATTCATACTGTGGTTCAATGTACACCTCAAGTCTGTGGTGTCATTTAAAAAAAAACAGAGTCTGAAAGGTATTACTGTCGCTTATAACAACAGTTTTAGAATTATACACAACCTGTCACCCCGCTGTAGTGCAAGCCATATGTTCGCTAAATCCTTTAATGAACGTATTCGCTCATAAATTTTTAGCCTTTTATGCCTGTTGGAAAAATCCGACAATATACTTTTTGTGAATTATCTTCACACTTTTATTTATTATCGAAGTCCATTGATTAAACATTGGATTGATCAATTGTATGCTTTTAATTCATGATGTTTGTACTTTTATACAAATATATTTTTTTATCCTGACTTATCTTATATATATTTTTAGTACACGTCATGTATGTATATTTATATATATATATTTTTCTCACTACATGTACCCCTATTGTTCATCATGTGTGTATATGTATGTTTTTTTTACCTGTATGTATTTATAATATTATGGGCTCTTGCCTGAAATAAAACATTATTATTATTATTATTGCGGTAGCCATATTACCACCAACACCATAGATCACTCAACCCTGACCGTTCCACATGGCCGCTTCTCAATGATTGCAGGAAAATGCTGCAGACGGTCACAAACGGTGACATCATCACCAGCCTAGCTGCGGACCTGTCGCAGCCGACCCGTGGCTATGATGCTTGCGTGCTTCTTCTCACACCAGAGGTCCTCTTCATCGTCAGTGTTGCCAGCGATGACCAGCAGAGGGCATTCCCGCTGTCAGAGATCCAGTGTCGTGGCAGTGCGGAGGACGCGAATGTTCTGCAGTTGCTAATGCGACAACACAAACTCGACCCATGTTCATGGGTCAGTAGTTGAAACAATGTTGAAGTCAAAGCAATGTTTGCTGCAAAATTATACAGAAATTAGAAATACATTTGAATGTAGAGAGGAATGTAATGTTATGAGTGTGCCTGATCTGCCCGTCACATAATCCCATGAAAGCCAGACCCCAATAAACTTACTCTATATGTGTTGGAAATTGTCCACAGTTGTTCATGAATGTATAGAATGGAAAAGTTGATAGGCTATTCATATTTTAGTCAGGAACAACTGTCAAACTATTGTCATAACTTTTCTGTTGTCCATTAAAGGCACAGATTATATTTCATTTTTAGAAGGATTGCAATATGGGGAATGGTTATATAGAAATGTTATGTATTCTAATATAACCTGTTTCACTTTCAACAACTGCAGGAAGAAGACCAGTTGAGCAACACAGATCGCGTTGCTCACTTCATAGATGGCGCTGCAAGTAGCATCGCGTACAGACATGAAGACAAGCAGCCACCAGGCGGTGCTAGCCCGTCCACAGCCCACCAGGGGGAGAGATCCCCAGTCGCCTCCATACAGTACGAGTTTTATGTGGAACCCTCAGAAAAACAACTCTTCCTCAGTCTCTTTGCCATTGCTCAGAACAAGTTGATCGGTTTTGCTTTTGCTTTGTAAAAGTGAAACTGTGCAAAGATTGCCAGGTATGAATTGAGCAGCGTGGTTTGGAAGATCTGAAGAAATGCGTAGCAGTACACTTCTGTCTCTCATACAGCTGGGCATTATGGAGAAGAACTTGGGAGAAATGTAGTGTGTTAAGAATGGTATGATGTGTGATAGTTGGTGAAGTATATTTAATTAAACGCACAAGTATGTTAATCATGAATAATTGTGCAGTGGGGAATCTGCTAACTTGATACATCTACACACTGGTGTTAATTATGTGTGAAAACAGTAGATATTGTACTCGGAATAGCAACTTCTGCTGTCAGCCATGTCAACTGTGAATGGCACCACACCACATGACTGAGAGAACTGTGTTGGGCTGCCCTCTGAGCTGTCACTCCTGCCACAATCGTTGGCATGTTTGGCATCTTACATCATGCGTCTTTGTATTTAGTGGTCAAAAATTTCCAAATGAATCTAAGTCACTTTTTAAAAACTGCTTTACCTGTTTATAAGCTTCATGCTGGATTGGTTGTCTTGGTCGAACTGGAGGAAACTTGACAACATTAGCGACCAGGCAAAGTATTTCTGTCTTTTATATTCATTGTGGTAATAGCCAAGAAATAATGGAGCGCTCAAACCAGTTATACAAAGCAATTTCAAATTCACCAGATCAATTTAAGAAACTTCCCAGAAATGTTGATCTGTATGATTACCATATTTGGTCATAGCATTGATGAGTCATTTCCATAAAGGTCGATTATTCATTAGGGATGGAAGCTCAGCCACTTCAAGGTTTTCGCAGATCAGCTTGGTGCAAGTTTTCCTTTGTTTCCCTCTGTTTTTCTTGCCATGGATGTCCACAAGATGAATGAATGTATGATATGGTTGATATCCATATGTGAATGTTTGTTTTAGGTAGAGACGAGAATAACTGTAATATTTGCACTGTTTGCTCTATTATTATAGATCTCCACATAATTACCGATATTGCACCAGTTCTATACAATTCCAAACTGTACATATTATTTCTACATCTGACCTCCACTGATGACCATTAGGTTAGAACATGCCTTGAATAATGAGACACCGTCTGTGTGGTCCGTCTCATTCCCTCATCCAACTGATGGGGTTCCCAGCCTACCCCGCCTGACATATTAGGAGCCAACTCAAAACATTGATGCTTAGTATCAAGCATCAGAGGTATAGTGACATTGGAGTGGTCTGAGTTTAAACAACATTGGTTTCATTGGGGGAGGGGTCTGAGGTTAAATGACATTGGTTTCATTGGGGGAGGGGTCTGAGGTTAAGTGACATTGGTTTCATTGGGGGAGGGGTCTGAGGTTAAGTGACATTAGTTTCATTGGGGGAGGGGTCTGAGGTTAAGTGACATTGGTTTCATTGGGGGAGGGGTCTGAGATTAAGTGACATTAGTTTCATTGGGGGAGGGGTCTGAGGTTAAGTGACATTGGTTTCATTGGGGGAGGGGTCTGAGGTTAAGTGACATTGGTTTCATTGGGGGAGGGGTCTGAGGTTAAGTGACATTGGTTTCATTGGGGGAGGGGTCTGAGGTTAAGTGACATTAGTTTCATTGGGGGAGGGGTCTGAGTTTAAACAACATTGGTTTCATTGGGGGAGGGGTCTGAGGTTAAATGACATTGGTTTCATTGGGGGAGGGGTCTGAGGTTAAGTGACATTGGTTTCATTGGGGGAGGGGTCTGAGGTTAAGTGACATTAGTTTCATTGGGGGAGGGGTCTGAGGTTAAGTGACATTGGTTTCATTGGGGGAGGGGTCTGAGGTTAAGTGACATTGGTTTCGTCTATATCTTGAGATGGCCCGTAAGTGCATTATGCATTGTTTGCCAAAACATAAATGCCTGCAAACAAGTGTTTTCAACTCCAGTATAGATTGGTAAATGGGTATTTTCTAGGGAAATGGGTTTATGGGTAAGGGAGGGGTGGTTGGTACATACAGGGGTGTCTGGCACATACAGGGGTGTCTGGCACATACATGGGTGTCTGGCACATACATGGGTGTCTGGCTCATACATGGGTGTCTGGCACATACAGGGGTGTCTGGCAAATACAGGGGTGTCTGGCAAATACAGGGGTGTCTGGCACATACATGGGTGTCTGGCACATACGGGGTAGCTGGCACATACGGGGTGGTTGGCACATATATGGGTGTTTGGGACATACTGGGGTGGTTAGCACATACAGGAGATATGTTACATAGGATGGATTATTTAGATATGCTTTGCCAGCCAATGTTGGCAATATTGATGTGATATTAATGAATATATTGAAATAAACAGTTATGTTATGATGCACCTTTATATATATATATATATCTTATTATAATAATATGTGAATTAATTCTGTATTAAGATTATCAAAAGACACATGACTAAATAACATTTCAGTTTTATATAGCAATTTTTTTAATTGGCCATGTCATTTATTTTCCTACATCAACAATCTGCATAAATCTATTATTTCAACAAAGAATACATTGTACCAACAGTAACGCTTATTGATATTAAACAGAAATCACAATGCTAGCATCAGAACATAGGACAATTGGCTAATCTGATGTTAGAAAAACTTTGAACGCAATTGAACATGTGTTGCCATTGGCATAGATATTAGATATACACGATTTTTTCAACGCGCAAGCAAAAGATGCTCCTGAATTACGTGTTAGGTCTGATTAGAATATCCTATGAACTGAAATAGCGCTTCCGAATGAGCATTAGAACATCAGTGACAGGCAAAAAAGCATGGTACGGTTTCTGCTGGATTTGAGCGTAGCATTTGACATCGATTGATGTCGACACGCAGCTTACATGCTATTATGAAAACACGGGCAACATCATCTGTTGGTGTCCAAAGACAAGACCCATTTGTGCAAGACCCCACTTTGTGGTTTGCAAATGTTCAGCTTCAGTACACATTCTAGGCCTATGACACACATTGTTTGCTTGATGCAGTGTTGTGCGTGACGTTGACAGCCAGTCAGGACAAAATATATGAAGAATGAAAAAGGTGTTCAAATACAAAGACGAATTTAAACAAAGTGTGCTTGGTGTGTGTAGTACTGTGTACAGGAACATGGTGACTATAGCTTACAGGACGTGCATGGGTCGTATTTACATCGACTGGTACGACGACACTCTGACAGGTTGGTACTGAACTGCAGCTAGACGATGGAAGTTTATTTCATCATGTAATATGCTTCTTCTACTCTCACTATGATAATTGATAGACTTTCAAGTCCATGCATTGGTTTATATGCAGGGTTGTTTGATTTAAATCACTCCAAAAAAAATCTGATTTATGATTTTTTTAATCGCTGATTTATATGAATTCAACACAAATAATTGTTTACAAGCATCGAGATCAACAAAGTTTTGTATGTCTTTTAATACAAAAGCACAATGTGCGCACACTTGTGTAGTTGTATTGTCACCAGATAGCCTGATAGTCAAATATTTTATGACATTGTGTATGTTTGAGCTATTCCCTTTCTGAATGCAGTGAAGCCACACAAACTTGTCTTCCAGGGGAAGTATCTTTTCAAGTCAGAAGCCCTGAGTTAAAGTCCACTTAGAGCTTGTGCTAGTTATTAAAGTCCACTTAGAGTTTGTGCTAGTTGTTACCAATTCAGTATGTTGACTCAAGTGAGACAGTCTTGGTGACAATTGTTTAATACTGTACCAGTTTGCAGTCTGGTTGGAGACCCATAGAGTACACAGAGCCCTGGACAGGTGCTAATCCACCCTCTCAGCAAACAATAATTAGCACTGCTACAGCCACAGACATACAGCATGCTTTCCTTTCCAAGACAGATTATGCAACTAGCCAACTACAGGGGGTGAGGCCTTGTGGACATTGCCTAATGTCTTTATATAAGCAAAAATAAATTACCCTCTGTTAAGACAAGTACCCAAATCGATTTGAATAGAACACGTTTGAAAGAGTTTATAAATATAAATGTCTATATAACAGATTTTTAAAAATCAAATAAATAAAAAAAATCCGATTTTTTTCAACCCTGTTTGTATGATTCAGTGTTAACTGTAGAATAATTTCTACAGCATAACGTATCCATCTATGTGACATTATTATGTCGCTGTTTGATTATTCGATGGTCAAAGAGGCGATTTGGCTGGAGATCATTTGGTCATTGACTTATAAAAACAATTTCAGCTTTGATTCTCATTATGATGAAACGTTAGGTTTGTATATAAACGTTAGTTTTGTGTTGTTTATAAAGATGATCTATACCACAGTTGCACATTTAACTGGAGTTGTAACTAATTTATTAGGGCATAGATTTGTTACTAGTGAGAATTAATCAGTTGAGGCATAGATAATAAAACAGACTTACCAGATAATACAACTCTTAGAGAATACTGTTGATATCTGTAATAAATTTTTGCAGCCTGAATGGATGACAGGCTCGTCAAATCCCTTGTTAAATCCTCAGTTTATTAAAGCCCGTTCTGTTGTTACCATCTAGAGAAAGACCATCATTGTATGGTATTTGATGTGTGTTATGTTTCTAATAGTTAAACCTGTACATACATGGGCCAAGTAAACGTTTGTTTGTTTCCATCAGGTCCAACCCCCCAAAATCCTACAGAAGGAGAAGGTCAAAAGTAAAATATTTTAAAATGTTGACCCCGAAAAGCTATATTTTGACACTACTGTTACGGCTCTGTTAGCGTTTTCAGTATCACAACTGGTTAACAAGGAATGAAAGCCCCTCATTTTGACATGATACACTTTTAAGTGACATCTAAGTGGAACGTATTCCTAATCATGTTAACCAAGCCAGGTGAAACAGTGTTCAGCTGGACCATGAGCCGAGGGCATAACAAGACTGCCATTCAAGGCATAACAAGACTGCCATTCAAGCAAAAGGCAAGTGGACAAGGAAGCCATTGCCTGATTGGCTTATCGAGAGTCCAACCATTTTTCATCTATGTGTAACCTGCCCTTCTGAGAATCTGAGATATTCACACTGTTAGCATTTACACAGTGTGTTCCATTCAGTTATTGTCCTATGTGAGAAATACTTTCTGATATCTAATCTACACAGATCCTTCACTGATGTTACCTGGTGTCCTCTAGTTCTACTACATTTCTTAAATGAGAAAAAAATTAGAATGATTATGAGCTAGATCATAACACTGACCAAGGTGACCGACTGATAAAATGTACTAAAATTCTAATTAACATTTATTTTGTATATTAATTTTTTTAAGTTGTGAGTTTCGTAAACATATTGTGTTAAACCCATGCAACACAATCCACTTATACTAAAACATCTTTAAATGGTTGATTCAAAAACATATCTCATGGGTAAAATCAATAAAATTAAGTTGATTTTTATGGACTCTCAGTATACAGGCAGAGTATAAAAGCTCTGAAGGTAGTGTCAGTGAACAGGTATGTTTTTTTAATTTGCTTGAACCCCAGAAGAAAATCCCCTGAATTCAAACTGTGATGTTCTGGTACTTGCAATTTTCACACAAGCCACGCACTTTTGAGAACATCCCTGGTTTCACAGTGGTGATAGATTATCACCATGAGTGTCTTCATTGAAGGGTTTCTTGTGAGAACATCCCTGGTTTCACAGTGGTGATAGATTATCACCATGAGTGTCTTCATTGAAGAGTTTCTTGTGAGAACATCCCTGGTTTCACAGTGGTGATAGATTATCACCATGAGTGTCTTCATTGAAGAGTTTCTTGTGAGAACATCCCTGGTTTCACAGTGGTGATAGATTATCACCATGAGTGTCTTCATTGAAGAGTTTCTTCAAGCCCCGTTTGCGACGGAAGCGAGACGGTCGCACCTGGGTGATGTGGATGTGGCCTGCAAACATAGGGGTCGTCTCAAAGGGACATAAAGAAAGCCTCCAACAGTTCTCTTATACAGTGTACAACAATTTTCAGCACATACTGTGATAGGCATTAACCAGTTATTAACCAATATCTTTGAAGTCACAACCCTGCTGATTAGACATGTCTGCTGATTATTATTTATGGTCATACATAAATTTAAACAGGCTGGATTTTCACACACTGCAATACAATACAATACAATACAATACAATACAATACAATACAATACAATACAATACAATACAATATACTTCAATAATACTTCAGTTGCACTAAAACTTTCAGGAGACCCAAGCTCGGCAGAATTAAGCAGTTCCTAGTCGATAAACAGTTCCAGTTGTAAACAGTTGGATTGGTACGCTGGGGAGCTATGGAGAACAAGCAAGTTTAAACAGGTGGGTTTTTAGTTTATGGCAACATTTTTTAATGTTTCCTACAGACTTAACACTAACAGGGAGTGAGTTCCACACAGTCGGTGCAGCAACTGAGAATGTTCTAGTTCCGACATTTGTCATTAACACTGGGAACAAAAAGTAGATTAGAACTATATGATCGAAGCTGTCTGGGATGTCTTGCAGGAGTGAGCATTGAATGTAAACATGCTGGTTGCTTGGATGAAAGTACTTGATAGGTAATTGTGCAGATCTTAAAAATAATGCGATATCAGACAGGGAGCCAATGCAATGATTTGAGAAGTGGTACTGAGTGAGAGAAATGAGGAGACAATAGAACATACTTGTGTCTGTCCTTACTGTGCAATAAGGAGTCATTCAAAAGACTCTTTCAGACACAGAACCGTGACAGCACTAGTAGTTTCTGTTCACTCACCCCTGTCTTCACACTCCTGCGTGTCAGGGAAGCCAACGGACCAGAAGTGTTCTGGAGTTTGTGGTGGCGCGAACCTGTCTCGGTGGCGACAACTCTTCATTCGTTCTTTCTTCTCTTCATCGCTTAGCCCTAAAGTACTGAAGTACTGCAACAAGATCGTGCCGTATCTCTTCACAGGAGGTCATCAAATAGCTGTTTGTCTATTCATGTAGCAAGTTTCACAACATCTCACTTCCAGCCATCTAACTCATGTGTCATTAATAAATCAGTAAATAGGGATTTTTAAGTTGTGTGGTTTATATATATATATATTGGATAAAAAACACAGGTTATTTAGTCAATCAGTTTGAAGTTGGGGTAACAAATCTTATATCTTTATCAGCCAAACAGGTTACTGGTGACACTCACCTGTTCACATTCACTTGTTCACATTTGTGACACTCACCTGTCCACACTGGGGACACTTGCCAGTTCTCACTGGTGACACTCACAGGTTCACATTGTATGGTGACACTCACAGGTTCACACTGGGGACATTCATCTGTTCACCCTGGTGACACTAGCCTGTTCACACTGGCGACACTCGCCTGTTCACACTGGGAACTCACCTGTTCACAATTGAAACACTTACCTGTTCACACTGGGGACATACAGTGGCCTCCAGCTGCCGTCGTTCCGCCTGTTTCCTCACCACCTCCCTGTAGGCGTAGTTGGGACGGGAGGCCTTCGGAACCCTGCACCGTGCAGTCACACAAACATATCATACAACACAAAAACTTATTCTAAATTATACACAGTAATGACAAATACTTTACCACAACCAACAGTAATGATTGGAAATCTACTTTTGATCAGGGTTGAAAAAAAGAATGATTTTTTTTAAATAAAAAAAATCGGATTTTTAAAAATTGAAATCGGATTTTTTTAATTTATTTGATTTTTTTTAAATCTGATATACAATGTCATAAAATATTTTACTATCAGGCTATATGGTGTCAATACAGCTACACAAGTGTGTGCACTTTGTGCTTTTGTATTAAAAAACACACAAAACTTTGTTGATCTCGATGCTTGTAAACAATTATTTGTGTTAAATTCATATAGATCAGCGATTAAAAAATCCGGAAGTAAAAAAAATCATAAATCAATGATTTTTTTTTTGGAGCGATTTAAATCATGATTTAAATCAATGATTTAAATCAAATGATTTAAATCAAGTGATTTAAATCAAACAACCCTGCTTTTGATCATCTTAAATAATTTGCGATAATATATTAGGCAAATGAATATGGTCTGACTTACAGCAGGTTGTACACTTACTCGTGTGGGGCGTATCCCCCCAGCAAATAGATCAGGTATAAGGAACCTGAGGTGTATTTAGTGGCCCATACAGAATATGCCTATTTCCAATTCCTCCCATTACGTCAGCAGACAAGCTGGTAGGTTGGCACTATGTATGTAGCGATTGGGCCAACAGCCCAGACAGAACCCATGACCACATGGTCAAGAGATGACCACTGTCTAAAGCAGGTGTGTTGGTCATTACCTGTCAAAACTGTCTTCGAGGGCTTTCTTTTCTTTTATACTGTTATCTGCAAATAAACATAGCCACCTTTGAAAAACATCCATCAGACAGTCGTGACACAGGTACAGAGTATGGTGATCATGACACAGGTACAGAGTATGGTGGTCATGACACAAGTACAGAGTATGGTGGTCATGACACAGGTACAGAGTATGGTGGTCATGACACAGGTACAGAGTATGGTGATCATGACACAGGTACAGAGTATGGTGGTCATGACACAAGTACAGAGTATGGTGGTCATGACAAAGGTACAGAGTATGATGGTCATGACACAGGTACAGAGTATGGTGGTCATGACACAGGTACAGAGTATGGTGGTCATGACACAAGTACAGAGTATGGTGGTCATGACACAAGTACAGAGTATGGTGGTCATGACAAAGGTACAGAGTATGATGGTCATGACACAGGTACAGAGTATGGTGGTCATGACACAGGTACAGAGTATGGTGGTCATGACACAAGTACAGAGTATGGTGGTCATGACACAGGTACAGAGTATGATGGTCATGACACAGGTACAGAGTATGGTGGTACAGAGTATGGTGGTCATGACACAAGTAGAGTATGATAGTCATGACACAAGTACAGAGTATGGTGGTCATGACACAAGTAGAGTATGATAGTCATGACACAAGTAGAGAGTATGGTAGTCATGACACAAGTACAGAGTATGGTGGTCATGACACAAGTACAGAGTATGGTGGTCATGACACAAGTACAGAGTATGGTGGTCATGACACAAGTACAGAGTATGGTGGTCATGACACAAGTACAGAGTATGGTGGTCATGACACAAGTACAGAGTATGGTGGTCATGACACAAGTAGAGTATGATAGTCATGACACAAGTACAGAGTATGGTGGTCATGACAGAAGTACAGAGTATGGATGTCATGGCACAAGTACAGAGTATGGTGGTCATGACACAAGTAGAGTATGATAGTCATGACACAAGTACAGAGTATGGTAGTCATGACAGCAGTACAGAGTATGGTGGTCATGACACAGGTACAGCGTATGGTGGTATAGAGTATGGTGGTCATGACAAAGGTACAGAGTATGGTGGTCATGACAGAGTATGGTAGTCATGACACAAGTACAGAGTATGGTGGTCATGACACAAGTACAGAGTATGGTGGTCATGACACAAGTACAGAGTATGGTGGTCATGACACAAGTACAGAGTATGGTGGTCATGACACAAGTACAGAGTATGGTGGTCATGACACAAGTAGAGTATGATAGTCATGACACAAGTACAGAGTATGGTGGTCATGACAGAAGTACAGAGTATGGATGTCATGGCACAAGTACAGAGTATGGTGGTCATGACACAAGTACAGAGTATGGTGGTCATGACACAAGTAGAGTATGGTGGTCATGACACAAGTAGAGTATGATAGTCATGACACAGATACAGAGTATGATGGTCTTTGTTATAAAATCTCATATGCTACATATTATGCACATTCTAACAACATGACCACCTAAATGTGTTTTAATGATCCATCATTTTTTAATATAATGTTTAATTTGAATGTCTCAACTATAAAATCACGCACATTTCTACATTGCATGATAAACAGCAAACAGTTGTAGAATAATTTACTGTTTCGCACATCATTTGTGCTAATCACTAATGGTAAATACAGTGCAACCCACCTGACTCCATGACAACTCAACCAACTTGGCTCCCTGACAGCTCAACCCACCTGGTGCCCTGACAGCTCAACCCACCTGGCTCCCTATACAGTGCAACCCACCTGGTGCCCTGACAGCTTAACCCACCTGGCTCTCTGACAGCTCAACCCACCTGGCTCCCTGACAGCTCAACCCACCTGGTTCCCTGGCAGCTCCTTTCATATAGTCATCTTCATCTTGCAAGTTCTCATCCACCATTGGAACTGGCGACGTCTGTTTCCGTCGGATTGGAGCAAAGATAACACTGGTAGCACAGCTGTCTACTTCCCTCTCCCCCTTTTCTCTCCCTTGGTTCTCCGATTCCGGCTCCTCCCACCCCGCTTGGCTGTCCGAGCGGGTCGTCTGTCCCACGTCTTTGTGCTTGTTTGACTGTGTAAAGATATAAGCTGACAGATGGAGGTCAGGATCTACACTGCCGTTTAACTGGTGTTCCTCTTCCATCTCCCCATCTCCCCAGTCTTCAGGCACAGTCTCCGGAACCACTTCCAAGGTCTCTGTCAGCTCCTGTCTGTGACTAAAACGAGGATTAATTGCAAGACTACTGTTTATACGGTGCTTTGCCTTGTGAGGGGTCATCGGCTCTTTGAATTCTGATGTCACCACATCTGGAACTTCTTTTGAAGAAGTGTTACCATCACTGTGACAATGAGCACCAACATGGCAATCTTGCAGTGATGCTTTCTTTGCTCTCTCGATCTGCTGTCGTTCCTCTTCATCTAGTCTCGACACGATTGTCATAGCAACTCTATCGGAGTTGGGTTGAAGGTGCTGTGAAAGTGTCATCTGAACAAGTTTCCAACTGGTGTTGTCACTAGCTGACATTTTAGTAAACGATGTTTTGGAGTCTACTTTTCTTTTTCGCGATTTATTCAAAGAACAAGTTTCCTGTACGGCTTCTTTGAAAAATATGTTGTCAGCTTGTTTGCTGGCATTGGTAGAGGATGACAGAAGTGGCCCGCGAGCAACTGATTCATCTCCCTGCCCAACATCACTCCTGCCACCGAGGCGATCTCTGCATTTTGTTCTCACCTTCGAACCTGCATCGTCAGACATTTGACATGCACGTGAGTTTCGATGACCATTACGGATATTTGCTGATCCGTCTGCATCTTCATCGAAAAGCAACGGCGAACCTACACTCTTATGACGTAAGTCTTTTCGCTTGGGTGAACGCAACGTGGGACTGTCCAGAAGTGACGGGAACTTTGGCGTCACACATCCTACTTTGTCACCTGACATATTCTCGTGACAACCAGTGGCATCTATGTCCTGTTGTGACCCAACTTTACAGTTGTCACCATTTGATGTTGTACTGTCCACCGGTGTGCTGTTACATAGTGGTGACAAAAATGTGCCTGGGTACCTCACCTCAGGCAGAAGAAAGACTTCCGACTTGTCTCCCGAGTCATCATCATCCTCACTACACACACTGTCCTCATGTTTCTTGTGCTCCACTGAACTACTATGAACACATTTACCACTAGGACTACTTGCCATCTTCCTCAATGTTCCCCTGGGTGATTTGTGTTCAGATTGCATTTTAAAATTTAATTTTTCCGACTGTGACGATTTGGTCAGAGTGGTATCTGGATCATCAGCAGAGACTGGTAAGCGACAGGAGTCAACTGTATCTATGATAACGGGGCTTGATTCCGGGTCACAGCTATCTGGATAGCATGTCTCAGGAACAACGAGGACATGAGAATAGTCCCCTTTCTCTGGCATCGATTCCATTTCAGTGACTCTGAATACATCTGTTCTACCACATTGTCCTGTCCTCGTGTGTTGATCAAACATGTCCCCATGCATGCTGCTCCTTTTCTCTTGTGTTGACGTCTTCCGACTAGTTTGTTGTCTTCCATAATCCATTCTATCCGGGCTGTCTGAACCAGTCTTGCATTCAGAGGTCTCTTCAGGAACTCTGTCTTTTGTTGGCTTTGTAGAATCGCCTTTGCATTTCCTAGAACTTGTGATACACTCCATCTGAATATCACACTTTGCATGATTATTACCACGTGTTCTGAAAATGTCACATTCTGCAGGATTACTGTCTATTTTCACACAATCACTGTTGGCAACAGTTTGACTATTTGCTGAACTTGTTGATCTACTGTCCTGTCTTGCATGCTGCTGGTCATGTCTTGTGGGACTTGTGTTACTGTGGGAAAGTCTCGCTTTCTTTGTCTTTAATTGTTTTTCTTCCTACATAAAAATCAAACAATAAATTATTAGGCAATGCTGCAAGAGGTCTGAGAAACATGTTAAGCTGGATTTACAAGAGATAATATCATAGCCGTGATGAGGCAATGCCGTCCCATGCAACTACATTGCAGCTTGATCATCCTATGTCAACTGTGCGTCGCTGTGATGCATTGCGGCAATGTCATTTACAATAGAACTGATCCTATGCTGAAGTGGTTTGTGATATGAAATGGCCGTGACCTTTTCTAATGATGTAACAATTGCCTAGTCACAATGACAATATCGTCTCGTGTAGACCTAGCTTTAGAAATACCTTGCTGGTCTTGAAAATTTACTGGTAGCAGAGCAAGGTGGAAGCTATCAAAACACCACCTTTACAAATATGTAATCCAGTAACTGCAGTGTTTATATGTTAGACATGAACTTTACTAATAGCTGATGTGGTAGAACTAGTCACCCCCCCTGTTGACAGACTGGACCCACCTCACTGTAGCGTGCCCGCTTCCTCCGATTCCCCAGCTTCAGCCTTCGCTCTCCTCCGATGTCTTCCACCCTCCCTCCTTCTTCAAGGCTGCTACCCGTTGATACATTCCTGTCACAAGTATCCAGCCCCAGGCTGTCTTGTCGGGGCGTTTTGTCCGTTCCTGCAGTGTGCACGCCAGGGAATCTCGCACCAATTTCACCCTCAAGGTTGAGGAAGCTGGGAATCTTTGTATCGCTGTGGGGGAAATGTCAACAAGGTGTGTAGATTTGTTCATAGCACCTTAATTGATAAAAAAATTCACAAAACAAAAACTACAATTTTGTGGGTTATGAATCAGCATTAATAAATGTTTCATTTTTACTGAATGTGAATGATCTAATAAAGTGTTGTTAAGGTTCATTTTCCTTTAAACTATACAATTTTATATTATGAAGCTTCAGCGTAGAGGAAAAGTTTTGTTTTACTTTTTAGTTTGTGTTTCTGTATTTTATATTTAATGAAGTATTATTGGTGAATTAAATATTGAAGAAGTGGTTAGGTTAGGTATGTATGCATTTAACAAGATTTAACAAGATTTGCCATCCAAGCCAAAGGCCCAGATGGCAAGTGGACAAGGAAGCCATTGGCTTATCGAGAGTCCAACAATGTTCATCTACTTATAACCCGCCCTCCTGAGATATGTGTCAACCTTGTTTTTAAACATATTCACGCTGCTAGCAGTTACACAATCTGTAGACAATTTGTTCCATTCATTTATTGTCCTCTGTGAGAACATGTGCTTCCTGATGTCCAATCTACATAATTTTACCTCATGTCCTCTAGTTCTGCTATCCTTCTTGAGCGAGAAAAACATATTTCTATCAATATTTTCATACCCATTCAATATCTTAAAAACTTCAATTTGATCTCCTCTTAACCTCCTTGTCTCTAGAGTTGTTAAACCACATTCTTTCAGGCGTTCTTCATAACTAAGGTCTCTCAGTTCTGGAATCATTTTAGTTGCTCTCCTTTGTATGCGTTCAAGCGTATCTATATCCTTCTTACGATATGGTCTCCATGCTTGTATACAGTATTCTAAATGAGGTCTAACTATTGTTTTATAAAGAGGTATAATTAACTTTTTTCCCTTGTATGTTATGTTTCTTCTAATCAATCCAAGAATTTGATTACCCTTTGAAACTGCAATACCACACTGCTCTGAAACTTTCATATCAGCGCTTATTGTAACTCCTAAGTCCTTTTCTTTTACAGTAGTACCCAGAAGAGTATCTCCCATTTTATAGTTTACATTCAAGTTCCTATGTCCTGTATGTAGGCATTTACATTTCCCAAAATTGAACAACATCTGCCATTTCTCAGACCATTTCACTAATCTGTCTAGATCGTTTTGTAAATGTTGTTTATCACCATCAGTATTAACCTTTCTAAACAGTTTTGTGTCATCCGCAAATTTCAGTACGTTACTTGTTATACTGTCGTCCAAGTCATTGATATAAATTAAGAATAATATAGGTCCTAATACTGATCCTTGAGGTACCCCACTCAAAACCGATTTCCAATTTGAAACTTCTCCATCTACTACAACTCGTTGTCTTCTGTCAGTCATCCATTGTTCTATCCAGTCAGTTATGCTATCCCTGATACCATGGGCTTTTAATTTAAGTAGTAATCTTTGATGTGGCACTTTGTCAAAAGCTTTCTGAAAATCTAAGTAGATAATATCTACTGGCGATCCCACGTCTATCCACTTAGTGATTTCTTCCAAAAAACATAACATATTTGTTAAGCATGACCTCACTTTAAGGAATCCATGTTGAGATGAATTTAATAATTTATGCTTAATGAGGAAGTCCACCATATGGTCTTTAATTAACCTTCTAATAATTTACAAATCACTGACGTTAAACTCACTGGTCTGTAATTCTCTGACTTATTTCTCGAACCCTTTTTAAATAATGGTATGACGTTTGCTTCTTTCCATTCAAACGGAACAACTCCCTCTTTTAATGACAAGTTGAATACTCTTGCAAGTGGTATACTGATTTGTTCTACTGTTTCCATTAGTAATTTTGGAGGAATCCCATCCACTCCCGGTGATTTGTTATCCTTCATTGCCTTTATTTTCTTAGCTACCAATTCTGGAGTTACAACTAACGGACCTAAATAATCAGATTTAGCCCCCTGAAATTTAGCATCAGCAACTGGTAATGAACTAATATCTTCTTTGGTAAATACTGAACTGAAGTAACCATTTAGGTCTTCCGCCATTAAAAACCCCTGTGATATTATATTTCCAGCACTGTCTTCTAGAGGTCCAACCTTGTCTTGTACGTTTTGTTTACTCCTGACATATGCATAAAAACTCTTGCTGTCATTTTTTATGTTACATGCTAGTTTTTGCTCATAGCTTCTATTAGATTGTCTGATTTCAGTTGTAGCTGCATTAAGTGCCTCTTTGTATTTTGCATAGTCTTCGTCCTTTCTGGTACGCCTATAAACACTCCACATAGTTTGTTTTAGCATTATTTTTCTAATAATCTCTTTTGACAAGTGTTTCTTTCTACACCGTTTTCCTTGTTTTTGGAAGGGAACAAATTTATCGATGATACTCTCAATTTCATATTTTAGAATATTCCAACATTCAATTGCGGTCTTATTCATCAGCATGTTATTCCAATCTAGCTTTGCTAAGTATTTTCTCATATCTTTGTGGAAGTTTCTCTTGTACGTTTTCTTATTTTTACTTTCTGATTTTACATTGATGTCAAAATGTATTTGATTATGGTCACTATTACCCAATGGTTCAAATATTTTTACATTGTCCACTAATTCTTTTTGTGATGACAAAACTATATCTAATACATTTTCTCCCCTGGTTGGTTCTAGTACGTGCTGAGTAAGAAAGCTATCCTGGATTAAAAATAGAAATTGTTGGTCCTCAATCCCTGTGCTCTCTAGAGAATTCCATTGTATGTGTCCATGGTTAAAATCTCCCATTATGATACATTCCCCTTTACTAACTTCCTTTATAGCGTTTTTATTTTTGTGTTGTCCTTCGGTAAACTAATCCAATAGTTAATTTTGAATTTCCTGAAACAATTTTGCACCAAACAGCTTCATCGCAATCTGCTTCCCTTTCTAGTTTTATTTCATAAGCCTGAATAGATTCTTTAACATATGAAATAACTCCCCCGCCCCTTCTTCCTATTCGATCTTTCCTAAACATTACATATCCTGTCAGTCCTAATTCAGCATCTGTTATATCTATGTTGGCCCATGATTCAGTTATACCAATTATGTGAGGGTCTATATCTTCTACCATAATGTTTAATTCGTTTTTCTTATTTACTATGCTCCTTGCATTTAAACATACGCATCTATAACATTTTTCAGAGATGTTTTTTTACCAATATTTACGATCCTACAATGTGCATGTTCTAGCAGGTCAAATACACCAAGTAGAAACTGCTGTATTTGGCCTGTATTAGACAAAATACAACAAACAACATCACTAAATACAAATACAGGATTCCAGAAAAATACAAATATGTAAAATCACTGTAATTGCCCAGAAGCATGATGACATCAGAAAACAATACAAATGGAGAGCGGGGTGTATTGTGGGCCTAATTAGGGGTCCGATAAACGATGGTCATGCTTTTGTCCCGCCTGTTTTAGGCGTAAACAAATATGTTGACATTACTTCACGCCAAAAACTAAACCTATTGCATGCCATGTCACGAGTAAACGACACAAGCGCTTCAGTTCGCATGTGTTGCCAACTTAGGAATGGTGGATGACACTCATTAGGAACAACAATCTTCGAGTGAACTCTGACGGAACATTGACCCTGCCTGGTATGTGGGCTTTATTTTAATGGCGGTCGATGGTCTTGTTAAAAACTATATTTCCATGGAATGACTGAGTTTGATTATCGAGTACAACGAAAATGTGACTGAAGTAAATATCAAAATAAAATATCAGGGTGATCATCTGTAGGCCTATATATATACATATATATTAGGAAAAAACAGCTCTTCTGACGTTTCGTGACCCCCGTTGGACATTCTGACTTTATCAACATGTTCCTCACTGAATCCCCACCTGTTTGGCGACAAGGCAGGTGAACGATCTCCTTGCCCATGGCTGGCACATCGTTATTTTAAACTACAAGCATTCATTTCTTCATTGATCGAGTGAAATATTAACGATTACATTTTTATCGTACAACAAAAAG
This sequence comes from Lamellibrachia columna, assembly GCA_963662155.1. Taxonomy (NCBI): domain Eukaryota; kingdom Metazoa; phylum Annelida; class Polychaeta; order Sabellida; family Siboglinidae; genus Lamellibrachia; species Lamellibrachia columna. Next base: position 60,192,602 of record OY759263.1, read on the forward strand.
ACCACACTGCACAGTTAAAATAGTTGCGGCAACATGCAACCCCTGATTACGCCCACAGTGCATCGCTGGCCCAGTTTGTTTTGAATTCTGACTTCATCATGCAATGGGTCTATTAAATACAATTACAAACATGTATTTGACCCCTGACCCTGTGCACACACTGCAATGCCTGCATGTATTCAAGTGCATGCACACGTGGAAATGACGGCCAAGTGAAACCAGTGAAGTTGGATCTCGGCAAGTGAAACATGTGACGTCACTGACACTGGGAGCCCCCTATAGGCATAGTTACTTGTTACCTAGTCGTGACTTCTGCAAGGGTCATCTGTGCCTGCCTGTGCTCCTCACACAGCTGATCATAGCGACGCTGTAGATCCTTGCCTCGAGCCAGAATGCTGCAACACAACAAATCAGTCTTTTAGAACAGGCCAGATCATGTTCTGTAGTACCTTTGAGTTGTTTTACTGGGGCATATGGTGCATTATAACTGCATAATTTATTATTAAGAACAGGAAATATTTATCTGTCCCACAGACATAAAAAAACCAAATGTTCAATACAGAAACCATACAATATATTAAAATTAAGTCAAAAGTAAACAATTAAGTGATAACAATATATTTAACCATATGAAAATAAAAGTTAATGTTACATAAGGGACGGGAGACTCCTACTAAGACTAAATTTAATCGATATCGCTGTTCATTAATTTCAACGATTATTTACAAGGGTTGGGCCCAATTACACAAAATGGAACAATCACAATTACAGATGCATACTTAGGGCTGCAGTGCATAATACAGTATAATCTCAAAGCGAAACAAAAGACACGGTTTTGGGGCTATGCACATAAAAGAGATAAAACTAGCCATGTGCAACTAAAATCAAGAATATCACACCAGTGGTTTACTCAGAATGTGTTCTAAAAGTGGAAGATTCCGGTCATTTCTCTAGTTGAAGGAGGGTTGACATGTTAACCATCGCGACTGATAAGCGCATGCGCAGTTCTATGAATTCAGGGTGACCTAGACTATAGTGACATATTAAGGGAGGCCAGCATACACAGAACCAGCGCAGTCTCAAACAAAAGTTTAGTAGCTGAGTTTGGATGCAAATAGCATGGCCGTATCCTATCAGCAAGAATAGGAATAGGTGTATACAAATATATTTTCATTTGGGGGAGCAAATATTGCTAGAATACCACAGTTGTGACATTGTGTTATGTAACAGTATGACGCAGCCCATAAAATTAAGATGCTGTGTGTTCAACAAGGTTTTCCTAGTAAAGGAAAATGGCGTGATATTCTTAATTGTAGTTACAAATGGTTATGTTTTAGTAACTCTTATCGGTGCATAGGCTGAAAACCATGACTTTTGTTTCGCTTTAAGAAAGCATCAGGTGCCCAAAACATCCATAACAAGTCATGCACACTGCTGTTACTTACTCTTCTTTAAACTTGGTCAGACGGTTACATTTCCTCACCAACACTTCAATGTGATTTGTAAGACCTTGAATCAAACAATAATATAATATTAACTGATATTAACTGATACGTTCAGTAATTTGCCTATATTTTCAGAAGGGCTCAGTTTACGAATTGGAAGCAGGGCAACTCTGCAGGTTGTAACATAGAAGATATATCACATGGAAATGAAGCCATGTGTGACTCAACAAGTGTACCATAGTTGAATCAATCAGTGCAAAGTAAAATTCCTAGATCTCTAGTATCTAGTAAACAAAACAAATGTCATGCCTAAACCCAGTTGCAAAACCCAGAACCATAATTAAAATATTAAACAATTTTTTACTGGTTTTTATTTTATTAATAAATGTGCTTTTCAACTGCTAGGCACTACATCATGTAACATGTACCATAGATAAGTGATGGAAATTCGGACTTTCATTTTGTTTTGTAGATGATATAATGGAGGAATTTATTTATTTAGATATACCTTTTCTACGTTATGCATGAGACTCAGACTGATTGTATAACTTAGTTTTATGTCCTTAACTATCCCTGGTGGGACTATGAGATGTTAGAATGACATACTTTCAACTGTCAATACATGTGCGTTGTAGGCATCCTTGAGGAGAGCAGAAACTGTCTTCTTTGAGTCAGACTTTGACGTCATTGCGAGATCCTTTTAATTCTTTATCAATCTAAAATAAAAAGTGGTTTCATAAAGCACTTTCGCGTTATCATATTGTGGGGCGTGGTAGCATAGAACGGTTAGAACGTCAAGCTCTAAATTGAGAGAACCTTCGAATCCTCTTGCTGCCGTTTCATTCACCCCACACTGTCTCGGTTCACTCAGCTGGAAATGAATACCTGGTTATACAAAGTGGTGGATAATAGCCGAAGACTATTCATTCGCATATCCACCGGATATGCGAACTATTCGCATATCCAGTGGATATGCGAACGAATAGTCTTCACGCATTAATAATTGCAGTGTGGTTGAATGCTTCCAAGAGAAGTCGAGATGCGCTGGAATGAACAGGTCAAGGTCTGTCAGAGGGTGTAAAGTGTAAGTAAAGTGCATTGAGCAGTCCAAAGGAATAGATACTGCGCTATATAAGAATGTACCTTTACACTTATATACGTAAAAGATTGACAAACTAGTAGGCCTACTGGCAATGCGACTCAATTAGCTTACTGCTCACCTCTTGACCAGAAGCTACAGGGTTCAAACCCCAGGCCAGCATTCCATCCAGTCGTTTCATACAAAATATGCAACTTATTGACTCGTCTTGCACCAGGCTTATGGGCATAGGAAGTTGGAAATAAGTGTATTTTGGTGAGACACTAACATAACTCTGCAGTCCTTTCTAATAGGTGTCTATGCCGGAGGAAGTAAACAAAACAAAGGGACAACTGTATAACATGTCGTGGAATCATGGAGCTCTATCTGTAAATCTACTAACACAAAACATTCATGCGTTATACTGGTTGCAGTGTAACCTCATATACAGGCTGTATAAGGTGATAAGCCCAACTGGTGTTGACGGTGGTCTAATAGTTCTTGAACTTGAAGTCTACTCAGAGCAGTGTTTAAAGCAGAACTGACAGGGTCCCGTATGGTTCGGCCCACTTCGCTGAAAACCGCGTCGCTATTGAATTCAGCTATGGTTGATTCAGCCCACGTAAGTAGTGGAATTCTAGGCGGTTGAATTCTAAGAATAGTCGTTTCAGCCAACAAACTGAAAAAAAATATGAAATTACGATTGTGCACAAAAATATAGGGACACACTAATATAGTAATATATAATTATTGTACAGCATTATCCATAAGATAACAGATTTGGCATAATAAATTTAATGTTATCAACTGACTGGCTACTATCGTCAAAGTTGGGAAATGTTTATAACTTGATTTGGCATGTGACAATTCTACGACTATTGAATGTTTATATCATAGTGATATTATATGTTACATATAATGTTTATTTATTACAGATAATATTATATATTAACATATTTGAGAGAATAATATTAATTTAGTTTTAAATTCAAGGTTATCAATCGAACATCTAATACTGTCAGATTTTGTATATATAATGTTTAAACTTTTGCATATTTGCTATCATCTATGTATTAAAATGCTTTTACTGATTACCAGTTTAATTTGATGATTAAACCAACTGACTGCCTAATGTCAAGTTCTAAACTTATTTTGTATCTTCATCTGTATATGTTTGTTTAATAAAAAAACAATTTAATTCTTAACGCATCTGTACATTTTTCAAGATTCGAAAACACTGATAATTTAGCATATTTAGTTCAATTATTTATTTTCAAGTGAAAAAATACAAACAAAGAAAATATAAAGCAATATACAATAACATAAAACATTCACAAATGGAAATGGGGGGAAATTAGGTACAATATTTATTAATCACTTTCCCCCAACACAATTACAACTAGTACAAATATAATAAACATTGTTAGCAATGTGGAAATAAATCTTTAGAAAACAAAGTTAAATTTAATTAATATTTTCCATTACATTTATACACAATTATATACACCCTTTCCGAATTACGTGTTTGCACGGTAACCATATAGAAATAAGTGCTTATGTGTATTTTTGAGTATTTGAACTGTAGCTGCACTTGTTATATTTTCATCATAGAAGTTCCACAATTTAACCCCATATACAGATATACACATAGATTTTAATGTTGTTCTAGCATATTCGTATTAAATTTTTTGCTTTGACAAATCACATGCATTGAATCAGGGAGGATAAGTTGGATCAGTACGCTGGGGATAAGCAAGGAGGATAAGTTGGATCGGTACGCTGGGGATAAGCAAGGAGGATAAGTTGGGTCGGTACGCTGGGGATAAGCAAGGAGGATAAGTTGGATCGGTATGCTGGGGATAAGCAGGGAGGATAAGTTGGATCGGTACGCTGGGGATAAGCTGGATCGGTACGCTGGGGATAAGCAAGGAGAAGTTGGATCGGTAAGCTGGGGATAAGCAAGGAGGATAAGTTGGATCGGTACGCTGGGGATAAGCAAGGAGGATAAGTTGGATCGGTACGCTGGGGATAAGCAAGGAGGATAAGTTGGATCGGTACGCTGTGGATAAGCAGGGAGAATAAGCACGTTTAAACAAGTGGGTTTTTAGTTTTATATTTCCTACAGACTTAACACTAACAGTTAGTGAGGTCCACAAAGTCGGTGCAGCAACTGAAAAAGCTCTGACTCTAGTTCCAACATTTGTCTTAACACTGGGAACAAAAAGTAGATTAGATTTAGATGATCGAAGCTGTCTGCTACTTCTGCCAGTTCTGGGAGACCGTGATGTGAGGTTATAACAACTTCCTAGCCTACGTCAGTATGGGGGCCATTGGGCCTACATTGGGTCATGCCTCCCCCTTTTCCTTTGCATGGTTGTTCCCCGTATGTAACCTGTTGCGATACTATGCCGGTAAACTAGTAATGGGTAACTATATATTATAAGCTAGACTCCCCTTGCGAGATCCTGGATACAACACTGTCATCAAGCAGATTGACTGAGGTTTGAGTCGAGGCTGGAAGCCGTCATCAAGGACAAGGAACACAGTCTGTCACTAACAGTAACACCGAGTCTGACAGTTACAGACAGTGTCAGCGACATGAGAAAAACACCACCTGGCCAAGCAACGCCCAATCCCAAGCCAAGTGAGCATAGAAGACGGCGCGACAAGAAGCCTTATTTTGTACATGGTTTGCTCACCCCACAGTCGCAACAACAGGACAGTGTAATAGAAACATAACAAAAAACGTCCTAATTACAACACAAAATATATGCTGGATTTTTTGCAACCTTGCAACAAGTTGGTATCTTTGAATTTACCGCCAAGAGTACCGTTGTCGCAAACGAATGAGCAATGTCATGAATATATTTACTCAAACGTAGACAGTTTTAATATGCGACCTTTGTTTAGAGATATTATACCATAAAACCGTAGTAATAGTTTAAGATTTACAAGTCACCTTACTACGACGAATGTTGCAAAATTTGTTTTGCACGTTTTGTGTTGCTCCACCTGACAGCAACTGTTGGTTCGCTAGGGGGCGCCACATGAAGAATCTTTTTGAATGGGTCTAGCAACTATTTTTATTGTGTGACCTTTAAATTAGCGAATGGACATTGAATATTTGTCATTGAAGTCATGTTTGTAGCAAATGAAATATGCGCTGTTCAAGTTGCTTTATTATGTGACTGTGTCATAAACATAAATAGAACACCCGTTAGTAAAACAAGACCGCTAAGCTCTTATCAGTTGACACATGATAAAGTGATGCCGGCATGGACCAGTGACATTCATACTACTGCACGGCAAGAACCCACTGGAGGCCCAGTGTTTATACTGTACAGCACCCAGTCTTCATCATATATCTATAGACATACAGTACTAATAAGAGATTATTACTATATAGCTATATATACCTAATACCTTATTACATGCACAATCTATCCATGCACCTTGTATATCAAATACCATAACATATTAACTATAACAGTAGCACCACTAAACATGATCGAAACTGAACTCTCTGAAGTGCTCTATACATGTATTAGCTAATGACTGCAAGAGGTCAAAATCTCATTAAGCCCTGTTGGACATTCTTCTCTAAGGTCCCAAAAATATTCTTTTCCCATCTTCCAACACATTCCCCAGCTGCTCCATCACATCTATTTCCACCTGCCGATCAAGATCTCTCGAATGTTATCTGGCCAACTTGCCCAAGGACACGCCTCATGTAAAGAAATGTGCTCTCTCATTTAAGCTGTCAATTGTTTTAGTAGGCAACCTTTCACATGGTTTGTCAAACAAATGCATAGAATGCAATGAATGTTGCAATGTGTACAGAATGAGTTACATGATAGTGGTTCATACAACGAAGAAAAGGCAAACGACGACCAAAAAAGGGAGAGCCTCATTAAATGCAGATGACTTAATAAAGAAAAAAAATCTTATTAATGAGCTGACATCTAGTAGAGTTTTATAAAAGAGTTACAAATATGCATACATGCACGCACACATTATTTATAAAACTGAATCCTACCCCTATAACATTTTATGTTGCACCCAATCAATGTGACTACTGGGAAACACTTAATGCACGCTCCCCTAAGAAAAACAAACGTATCTTTAATATATTGATATTTATGAACATTTTCGAAACTGTTCCATTCATTAACATATACACTAACACAGCACAAACATTTGCAACATAAATTACCTGAACATAACGAGATGTTAGATCCTGTCTTCTGTTGATTCGTACAGCTGTAAGCCACACTGGAAATAACCATATTCGTTGTCCCACAACTTTCTCCAGCAAGCCTCCAAGATGTTTGTCTTGAAGATTTTAAAACTAATGCATGTATGAACAACCCAACTTCCCACACTTATAACACAACTGCTGGGACCACCCTCACCCAAATTATTTATCAGTCTGGTGGCCATGCCCCATTAAGAACAAATGACAATGACAAATCTTCAAGTTAATTGGTTCCTGGTGTCATCGTCACTGGCTACTAGTTTATAATTATCTGGTAGCCACCTCATCTTCATTGCTTTTGTTTGCCTTATATTGTAAATGATGATGGTGAGGAGGAAATACAATAACTTACTTACTCACTTACTTACTTACTTACTTACTTACATATGTTAGACAACTATTTTTAACATGCTATGTTCACACTATAAACAGTACAGGCAGTGGATGTAACTGTTTCTGCCGTGCAATGAAATGCCGGCCAGTGGTCCACACCAGCTTCACTGCAGTGAGCTGGCTTGTCGCTCTTGTTTATAGGGGGGGGGGGGTGATTAATGATGTAACTCTATGGACTGTGTACATTGTGTTCAAGGAGCCTAGAGACAACAGGTGTTAATGAAACTGGCCTACTTATAATAAATATACGCCTATAATAAAAACAAAATTATTATTTTATTTGTTATGTTATCATATGCCTAATTAAAATGTTGCTGTCTTTTCTGTCTTTCTTGAAAATGGCTATAACTGGCTTCAATCGAGATTTCCAGTATTTGATCAGAGTCAAGAAATAATTGGAATAGACCATGGAGTAGGGGAGACTGAGGTACATTGGGAAAAAAATTATATTTTTACAAATGTTGTCTTTATTAGCAAAGATACAAGAAAATGGCTGATACTGCCCCTTAAAGAATTCTTTTGCACATCCTGTGCGCACTCAATATTTGTGACATATATTGAATTCTTTTGTAAATTCACACTTTTATCAAACACAAATTTTTTCCAAATGTACCCCATCATTGGGGTGCATTGGGACAGCTACTGGCGCGCATTGAGACACTAGGTAGACATATCCAGCTTGATTGAACTTACGCATAGCAAGCAGCTCATTTGCATATAGTAATTACTAGAGCGTCACACACAACACAATCAACTTCGAAGCACACCCCGGGCTATAATTTGGGACAATAATTATACTTATTTAGGAAACCAGTAGCCTACAATGAACTGATGTTGGCTAACTAGAAATACTCACCCAAGCCTTTGTATACACTAGTTACTAAATCCACACGTTCAATACAATCAACTTCGAAGCACATTCCGAGCCATAATTTTGGGCAATACAATCATATTTATTTAGGCAACCAGTAGCCTGCAATGAACTGATGCTGGCTCACTAGAAACACTCGCTATGTCTAGATAAAAAATGTTTCACTGTGCGCTTGGTGCTAACATTGGTAATTAGCTTTGGTAGTTTCAGAATGATGTCCTCAAAGCCAGTTTCATCAGTATGTTCCTTTTCTGGGATAACAAACAGAGCACCCTTTGTCTTAGTAGGCTGACGAAGAAGAAACTTGACCTCCAAGATATCATCCTCAGTCGGCGTTTGCAAGAGCTCATCGATGAAGTGAGAAACTACCCTTTTAGATGAAAACTTTTCAAGGACGAAATCACAATTCTTCGCATCTTCCTTCGGTGGTTTTTGTTTGTCTTCTTCAAAGTCAGATTCAAATTATTCTTCATAATCATCTGAATCATAAACAGTGAGCGGTGCAGCTACTTCCTCGTCATCAGATGCATCACTACCTGACAAAGCCGTTGTTTTCTTTGACCTCTTTTCCTATTTTCTCTCTGCCTAATCTCTTCTACCAGTTGTTGTTTCACATGAGAAGAATTAGCGTCTTACATTTCTTCCTACTTCTTCTTCCTAGCCTTCGGGTAGGTCCTCACATCCTCAAATGAAAAGTGCTCTGGTATGGAAAGTCTGGTAGACCTCTCCCAACTTGTTCCTGGTTGTGGTTCTGTAGGATATGTTTAGCATGCCTGGCGTTGTTCCCGTAGCACGTCCTTTTGTGTGGTTCTGTAGGATATGTTTGGCATGCCTGGCGTTGTTCCCGTAGCACGTCCTTTTGTGGCATCGTTGCATCGGAGTTCTCTCTCAGACTCTACCTCCTCATTTGCAGGTTCAGCTGATCTGTCCTTAACATAGACTGACAGGAACTCATTATCGTGGAATATGTCTCTGTCTACTGGGTGGATGCCCATTGCTCGAAATCCTGCAGTGATGTTTTCAGTCACAAATGCTATTAGGAATGCTTTGTCAAGGTTCTCAGAAACTGTGTAGATTGTCATAGCTTTTTCAGGATGATTGATTTGCCATTCTTTGCAAGCAGTGTTGTAATATCTCTTCAGCGGGCCGTAGACACGTCTGTCAAGTGGCTGCAATTTGTGGCTGCTGTGGGGTGTGAATGTGAGCATTGTGATTCCGTTTGCCTTTGCTTTATCCAATCTGTTAATGGATTCGTGGCTGTCATGGCTGTCCATTAATAGGAGCACAGGATTTCCAAGACAACACGAGGTATGCTTAATGAAATGGTCCAGCCAGGCTTCAAAGTTGGAGCTTGTCATCCGGCCAGTGTTGTGTGCAACCCCAACAGTGCCAGGCGGTGCATTCTTCAGCATGAAGTCTTTGAAACGCACATTTGCGAAGATGAGAAAGGGCGGAATAGCATTTCTTTGCGTATTTACTGCAAACTTCATGATTACAAGAGTTCCAAGTTCGGTGGAAGTAACCTGTCCAACTTGTTTTACTCCTGCGTCAGCGATTACATTTGAGGGCTTATGTACAGTAGTAAGCCCAGTCTCGTCACAGTTAGAAATAGATATGGGTTCAAACTCACAACGAACCATGACACCTTCCAAATTGTCAAAAAAGTCACCAACGTTTTTTCGGTTGAAGCTGGTAGCTCAGCTAAGACTCGTTACGTCTGGTTTCCTGGAGGAAAAACAGGGATGCAGTGCCATGAAACCATACAACCAGTCAACACATGAAAAATTACAATATTGTTGCAAACATCACCCAACAATACCAGTTTAGACGCTACAATGCACACTTTATGCCACGAATGTCGCTAATGCAAAATAGACCGGTGGATTCTTAGTGTTGTGTGTACAACGATTCTGTTGATTCTGTCATTGTTTTGTAATCACGTATAATGCATGTACACGTGGAGTGCATTGGGATAGTGTCCTAATACACCCAAATGAATGTTTCCCAATACACCCCATGTGCATATCACGTGCGTACAATGCAAATAATTATAATATATACATTGTAAAGTACGGCTGCCTGTTTCACTAAGTGGTAAAGTACAAACAGATGCAACTCTTATTATTACAATTTTAGTCTAACTACCTGTAAATCATAATTACACTTACACGTCTTGCTCAGTGGTATTTTTGCTATAAAATCAAGATGGCTGTCTCGGCGAACACCCACTTTGTTACTGATGACGTCACTGTGGATTTCCTGCACGAAATATAGCTATTGGACGAGGTGTCTCAATGCATCCCATGTCCCAATGCACTCCAGTCTCCCCCTATGTTTGTGCTAGATGAATAGTCTGTGTGTTTAGAAACCATGGTGGGATGCCAGAGGCGCATATAGGCTTGTTGGCAGGGGGTCTCAGTCAGTCGTAGTCATATGTCATTCTACTTACGAACCGGGGGGGGGGACACTTACAGAAGGGTTAATATTAGCCGGCTGGTAATACTTCAATCTTTACAGCAACACTTTTAGTTCCTATGCATGGGCTATATATAGACCTATATACGTTGTCATTTACCGTAATATTTGCCACGGACACAGGGGGGTATACGACCCCCCTTCACGGCCTATGGGGGGGGTCTTGAGTTCTCTAAGATGATGCTAAATATACCCGTTTAGCTTAAATTGTTATAGTTCTGCAATGTATAAGTGTGGTATCTGCTTTAAGTGATTCTTCCCAACAATATTGCAATGAAAGTTGAAATCCCTAATGCGCTGGTAATCCTGTTTTATTTTTGAAATGATGTCCATTATGATTTCTGTAACTGTCATGGTGTTGAGTAACAATTTAAGTCAGAATTTTGTTGGTGAATAAAAAAAACAATAATATTATTTTTAGTTACACTTTATGTGTGCGTGTACGCGCGTGCGGGTACGCGCCTGTTCGTTTGTACGTGTTCGTGTGCGTGCGTGCGTGCGTGCGTGCGTGCGTGCGTGCGTGCGTGCGTGCGTGCGTGCGTGCGTGCGTGCGTGCGTGTGAAATCACCGGCACGTCATTCGAATCGCTATTATGCTTGCGGAAGTAAATTAATAATGTGATTTCCGTTATAAGTACTTTCGTATGGCTAGTGTGCAGGATTAAATTTGCTGTATGGTTATGACATTTCTTTATTAAGAACGCATAATATCCTATCGATATACCTCGTGAGATGTGAATGTGTATCTTGATTAACTGTAAACTTTGAACAATAATTTTTCATTTCATTACAAGACACACACACGCACGCACGCACGCACGCACGCACGCACGCACGCACGCACACACACACACACACACATACCCGGTACAGGTTGTTTAAGACACTGCATTAATCCTGACCGTATATCTATTTACAAATGCAACAAAAGCAGTTTCTTGGTTTCATTGAAACTTGGGTCAACACGTATTTGACTGAATTGTGATGATTTAGGATATTAACTTTATGTCACAGTATTCCTACTGTTCCGCTATTCTAATTTTTTGTATACTGTTTATTTAATCAAGGTTCCATCAGGCAATTGCTTCTTAATTTAAGTTGTTTGTGAAACACGTTTTTTACATTGTTGTTAAGGTATAATTCCCTGAATTGCATACAGAATATACCACGCAAATATGAATGTTTCTGTAATGCGTAATAGCAAACTATAATTGCTTGCTGCAACCTTCTGAAAGTCTCCCGTTTACTTATTCCTCGGCAGATTGTTAGCTCTTATTGTCCTTCTTTTTGACACACGGTCATTTCAAGAAGAGTTTGTTAGATGCCGTACTTACTCAAACTTCCGAACTCATAAAATTATTGCCTTAGGCAAACAGTAGTAGAGCCAGTAGAGCCAGATTTGCATAATAAAAACAACTTCATTGAAATTATTATAATTGATGTTGTTTCGTGACATAAATACGGTTTATATTAGTCGCCCCGAACCACCAAAAACACATTATTTAATAGTGTAGGTCATGTGTTAAGACGTTGATAGATTAAAGGAAAGAGATTATGCGTTGGTGCCCCTGTCTTATCCTCTGTTACTGGATGATGGTCGTTACGGTTTTCGTGGTCCACACACAATTAATTGATTACCTATGTTATTTTTCAAAATAAACACAACCACCCACACACACCCAAATCCCGATTGATATGTCGATATGTGGCCATCAGTCTCACTACCTGACGTTTAGTGCACTTGCTTTCGTTGCTGTTCACTTGTCGTTCTGTCAACATTCATCAATGTTGCATGCTAAACTGCATCTCGATGACAAGGTGACGTGGAGGTCACGTCTTGTTTACAACTTCACTTTGCCCAATGTCACCAATCCTAGCAATTACTGGTAATTACTTTCACACGCGACATGCACACCGCACCGTTTCGGGGAGGCGTGTGCATGCGAGAACACGGAACTGATAAATGAGTCTGCAGTTAACTGGTAGTTCCACTAATTGGCCGACTCATCGCCGGAGATGCAGTCGTCTGCTAAACAGTTTCCAGTTCACCGATCGCTGTCATCAAATGTACTAAATTCGTGCGGGTTGAAGGTCTGTTACGTGTGGACCAGTCCAGGGGCCCGGCACATGACTGGTCAGTTAACTCGTTACGCCGTCCTAATGCCGCAACTCACTCTTTACCAAAATGCACATTCAGGTTCAGCCATTTTTCTCGCCTTTCCGTGGAAGAATTCGCGGAGACACGTCATCCGAGTGTTCATCTACGATTATATCGTATTTCAAGACGTAAGCTTGGTGGAAGCATAGGTAGTCATAGTCATCATCATCTTCATCATCATCGCCATCATGTGCCGTTCTGAACAGATCTTCCTACTTCTTGTTCCCCGTCCACGCCTTGATGTTGACTGTCCGCGTGGCTCTTGGTCCCCATCTGTCTCTTTTACCCTCAACCATTCCCTGCAGTGTAGCCACATTAGTCGTTATTATATCTTAAGGATATGTTTTTAAACATTCATATATTCTGTGATGCAGTCATAAACATGAATATATTCTCTAGTTCAATTTGCCGCATAGTCGTAACGTTTCTTTGGCCCAGTTGTTTACACGAATCATGCAATCTCAATTAGCTGTTGGGCAATACTACGTAACGTTTCTTTGGCCCAGTTGTTTACACGAATCATGCAATCTCAATTAGCTGTTGGGCAATACTACGTAACGTTTCTTTGGCCCAGTTGTTTACACGAATCATGCAATCTCAATTAGCTGTTGGGCAATACTACGTAACGTTTCTTTGGCCCAGTTGTTTACACGAATCATGCAATCTCAATTAGTTGTTGGGCAATACTACGTAACGTTTCTTTGGCCCAGTTGTTTACACGAATCATGCAATCTCAATTAGCTGTTGGGCAATACTACGTAACGTTTCTTTGGCCCAGTTGTTTACACGAATCATGCAATCTCAATTAGCTGTTGGGCTATACTACATAATCAAGACAGGTTTGTCAAAAGTAAGGTGGCTAGCTGCAAGTTTTCTTCTCCAGTAAAACCTACCTGTACAAAGTGACGCCACACGGCGACTAGTGCTTAATGGCTTGACCCTGTTTTATGAAAGCAGGAAACATGGGGGAAATAAAACTAGACCTTTCTTACAGTCCTATCAATGCATAATTCCGGAGTGTCTACTTTTCGAGAATGATCTTTATTTGCGCAGTCCGTAAACATGTTTGCATTGTATACAGTACTAGAAACAAGATTCAGGTTGCATGAATCATTAATATCTGGTGTTGTTGCTACCATACGAATGTGACAAAAGCCGGACAAGACTGCAACGAATTGCAGACAATAATACTATTGTTTTGCTGAACGTTTGTGGGTAGCATATTAAAAGTGTTTTTGAGGAAAACAAAGAGCATACAAAATGTAACGACACTTTTTAATAAACTTGGTTGATACCATAACAACAGCAGCAGCAGAAACAACAACAACAATATTCCTGAGTCTCTTACCTGAGCGTTTGACAATTTGAATAAGTCGCAACCGCCCAACACCGCTGACGACTGTGCCGAGAAACACGCTTCCAGTCGCTTGCCAATTAGCAGGTTCCACCGACCGTCCTAGCATTCGATAATTAAATTAGTATCGGCGCAATCACTGAATGCTTCTGGCTGGTTTACGCCGACATGTCTTGTTCGACAGATGCAGTGCTGAATGAACAACTCGAGCTTTGTCCAACAAGGCTATGTTTATTCGTTGTGGATTTAGGGAAGAATTTGTTATGAAATTATAAAAGAGAATTTTCGAGATACAACTTACAATACACAATAAAATGCAGAGTACACACGTGCGCGCGCGCCTGTCTCTGTCTCTCTCTCTCTCTGTCTCAGTATGTCTGTCTGTCTGTCTGTCTGTCTGTCTGTCTGTCTCTCTCTCTCTCTGTCTCTCTCTCTCTCTCTCTCTCTCTCTCTCTCTCTCTCTCTCTCTCTCTCTCTCTCTCTCTCTCTCTCTCTCTCTCTCTCTCTCTCTCTCTCTCTCTCTCTCTCTCTATCTATCTATCTCTCTCTCTCTCTCTCTCTATTTCTCTCTCTCTCTCTTTCTCTCTCTCTCTCTCTCTCTCTCTCTCTCTCTCTCTCTATGTCTCTGTCTGTATCTCTCTCGAAAGTTTCGTCTGTTGTGCTTTCTATATTAACATGCATTGTGTACATCTAAGTAGTGTTTGGTTTATCTCTTTGCTTAAACGAAACAGTGGTGAGAATTTGACTACGTTACATGAATTAGTCGATCCCGGTTAGTTGACTTTCGTTGATAGCCTGTAAAATCTGACCCAATACACGAACTGCATAGCTGTCCGATCGTTATCATTAATTCTGATGATTGACCGTTGCTATTACACGGCGGATGAGCACGATGAAAGTGACTGCTGAGTCAAACTCGGTCTAGCAAGCAATATTGCCTCTTCGTAAATTGTACCGATCGGCATGCAATCTATATTTAAAAGTTTTCTTTGATTAGAAATAGCCGCGGTTGAACCATGCGTACATGTAAATAAATGCCAGCGGCACACCAGTATCTTTTGTTTACGATTCGTAGTTAATTAATTAACATAACTAGGTCAAATGTTACTAAGAGCGCCTATCTGAAAACAAAATAGCAACGAACGGATAGCCACGAGTGACTGTGCACTAGCACTGATAGACTAAATCAGCGCAAAGCAAAAACATTCACACAACTTCTACGAATCCTTAGTAGAACATTTCTGACGATGAAAAAAAATATAGTAAATATGTTGTTGTTGTTGGTGTTGTTGTTGTTGTTGTTGTCGTCGTTGTCGTCGTTGTCGTCGTTGCCGTTGCCGTTGCCGTTGCCGTTGCCGTTGCCGTTGTCGTTGTCGTTGTCGTCGTTGCCGTTGTTGCTGTTGTTGTTGCTCTACTCCTTGTCCCTGAAGTCTTGGCGAGGTGGGCATCTATACTGGTCCTCAATTTTTTGTCTTCTGTCACAGGTAATTTCACTATCGTCTCCACCACCGGTCTCCACCACCCGTCTCCACCATCCGTTTCCACCACCCGCCTCCACCACCCGTCTCCACAACCCGTCTCCGTCTGTTTTTATTCACATTTACGTTAATTGTGAATACAAAGAGACTGAGACAGAATGAGTTAAATTAACTCATTCCGTCCCAAAATAGCAATACAATTTTTTATGAGATAACCACAATGTCATATTATAGGTCTTACCCATTCCTGCGGCACTGTGGCTGACTTGTAGGCTTGTGGCTGACTTGTAGGCTTGTGGCTGACTTGTAGGCAGTCTCTGGCAAGAACTTCTACTGTCCTTTCTGTCCACATATTTCGTTTGGTACCACACGTCACTGGTGCCTTTCAATTTCTAAATATATCAACCTCCGATTTTGTAATCTCGTCATTATTTTTCTACTATACTATTGCCGAACGTGTCGTTTGTCGCATATGTACAGTGGGTGTGTTGAACAAGGCCAATAAGTATTCCGTCCAGCGTTCTTTGATTTCACCTTCTGATATTAGGATTTCTTCACCTTCGTTGGATTGTATGTCGCACGGTCTTTCTGGCTTTCCATTCCAATTGTTGAGTTGGCTGGTTAGTAAATTACCTTTCTGGTATCTTTAACATCCGCATTCAGGTCTGCGCACAATAGAGATATTTAGTTTCGCTACTTATCACAACCTAACTAACGCGGGTTTCGGGTGTCCTCTGTTTCACCCATACCATAAACATCTTGTTAATTTCTTTTATTCATTCTTGACTTCCTCAATCCACAATATTCTTGAGAATTGCGATCGTTAAATTCATAACTCGCTCCACCGTCCACACAGAGGCGTGCACACAGAGGCGTGCACACAGAGGCTTGCACACAGAGGCGTGCACACAGAGGCATGCGCGCGTGTTCACCAGTGCATCCAATTTGGACCAATTAGAAAGTTCCGAAAATTGCAGCGCGTGACTGTAAAATCAAGAATTTATACTTCGCAGAAAAGACCGCAAAGAAATATCACTGTATCCTTAGCAACGTTGCAAACGTCTGTCCACATGCCTATTTATGTACGTGTGTACGTGATAATGAATACTTTTTTATATTCAATCTACCCTGTTCTTTTGTTAACGGTACTCTGTAGTTCTACTAACATCTTTAATTTTTAAGAAAATATGTCTATGTCTGTCATGACCATTCAATATTTAAAACACTTATATTTTTTCTACATTTATATATATATATATATATATATATATATATATATATATATATATATATATATATATATATATATATATATATATATATATATATATATATATATATATATATATATATATATATATATATATATATATGTATATGTATATATATATATATATATATATATGTATAGCTGTGTTATGATCCGAAGCGCTTTTCGAGACTACAAGGGTAATGTATTATGCGTGTATATATATACATTACATTAAGTAAACATTTGAAGAGAGTGTGGACAAATAATGACACTAAAATAGACTGCATTGATTTAGATGCACTAAAGCATTTTTGATAGTACGCCAACTTTAATCTTTAGTCTTAGACATGCCACAATGATTTATATGGTATATTAGTGCAGATGTGGTGCAAGCAATTATATTAAACAATTATAAAAGAACATAGAATCAACATAAATGTCGTCTTGAGAAGAACGCTTAGGGTTTCGTGGTTGGAAAAGAAAAGTAATGAAGACACTCTAGGAACAGTTAACGAAAAAAGGAAGATTATGTGCAAAAGCAGGAAAAGAGAAACAGAATGTCTAAGCCACGAGATGAGAAGGAGAAGACTGAGACCTCTGTAGCGACAACGGGAAGGACTGAAGGACAAAGCAGTAGAGGTCGGCAAAGAATTACAATCTTCGATGTTTAGCAGCCTGGCTAGGAAGCATCACAACATAACTATTACAAGACACGTGGGAAATGGAGGGTTATGATCACCTACGCCTGCAGCAGACGCGGCATGTGAGTTATGCATGATGCAAGCCTTAGTAATATTCTTTTTATTAAAGTCGGATTAGCAATTTTCTGTTCACAAAAGGGGGAAATAGCAGAAGAGACCATTATGTATTTAACATAGTTCACTGTTTTGGTCAAACACGACACGCTACATTAAGTGACTAAACATTTTGATTGTGTTAAACTAATCCATTGCATTGCATTTTATTTCTTCATTTTTTATTAGTTGTATTTCATGTAATGTAAATATTAAGGAGGAACATAATGATGTATAATGCCCAGTGAAATAAGACCCAGGTGCTACGTGTTTCCGCTAAATGCAACAGTGAATTAGTAGCATTCAATTAATCAATATAATTAATCAACGTTAATTAATAATTAATTTAATGTTCAAACACACGCATTAACAGTGCACTAGCACACTCTTGAGGTAGGCCGCTCCGCGAGTCATTCTCTGACACATAATAAAGTCACCTTTTTCTAATACGTCGTCCTAATTACTGTTCCGTCAAACATATACTAGACGGTACCGTTTCGTATTTACTATAAACATAGTACCGTTTCGTATTTACTATAAACATAGTACCGTTGTATGAAGACAACAAGAATGTCAGCAAAATGTCAACCGCCAGCTTAAAGAATGGGGTTGTGTTAGGTTTTCGGTTGTAACTATCGGAGCTTTCCCAAATCTTGATAATTTTTCCGTTTTCCGACCAATCATCACAAGTTGAAGCAGTGGGAAAAACTTTGCCGGTAAGAATGTTCATGGTGATCGTGCACGTTAATCGAATTGTCATCACGATATGACGAGTCATAGCGTTTCCAATGGCGACTTTTGCGATCATGACAAATATACCTACTTTCGATCAGTGCAACCTGTTTTGAGCTAATGCATAACCTTTTGTGATTATGTGCATTAACACAACTTGTCGGACAGAAATGTTTTGAAATCACAACTTATAACATTTTAACACTCGCGGTTTTTATGACAAGCCATAATCCGTTGTTTTTGTTTTAATATCGTTTTAACTCCCATTTCTTATATAACTGTTAATCATGTTACGTAATCCATATGTTCTATTTGAATATATTTTAATATGTAGTGGTTCTTGTTACATTAACCAAATATTATATCTATTTTATTCAGACGAAAAGATCATCAAGTTAACGCATGTGACCGGATATGTTCTTGTCATTTTAATAAAGACTGGAAAATCATGCGGGCGTAAATTGTTCGGTTTTCCGTCGCCTGCTGTCAGAAATCAGGCTCCGTGAGTATCTTGGAATAAATAGTTAATCAGACTAGGGTTGTAACAATTAATCGATAAATGTACTAGTGATATATCGCAATACACAGCCTGCGATACGATGCATCTATACTCAACAGTGTATCGATGTATTTTGGTGGCAATAGTTTTATGTATCTGTCCTACCAATGTGTAATAATTTGTTCTTGCTAGTGTGAAGTAAGTTAGTTGAAGTCATGTCAACTCCCTTGTCTGTGTAAAATAATTAGGTATACACTATATTAAATAATTAGATATACACTCTATTAAATAATTAGGTATACACTATATTAAATAATTAGGTTACACTATATTAAATAATTAGGTATACACTATATTAAATAATTAGGTATACACTATATTAAATAATTAGGTATACACTATATTAAATAATTAGGTATACACTATATTAAATAATTAGGTATACACTATATTAAATAATTAGATATACACTATATTAAATAATTAGGTATACACTATATTAAATAATTAGGTATACACTATATTAAATAATAGACATGTTCGATGCATCCACAACTGGAGCAGTTGGCACTGTTAAACAGCAAGCCCCGTAAGCATTATAGTAACATTATATTAACATTATAGTAACATTATATTAACGTTATATTAACATTATAGTAACATTATATTAACATTATATTAACATTATAGTAACATTATATTAACATATTTATATTGTTTATGAAATTAGAAATAAATCGTGTTCTACTAGAGAATGTGCAACGGTTCTTTATGCGCCAGGTTTATTATTTTTGTCAACTCGATAACAATCATGGTTACCTACAAAGACTCGAATATTTTAAACCAGAGTCTACTCTCGTCTCATACTCCGACCTATTTACAATGGCGTGGTTATTGTATATAATATCCTGCATGGACATTTCAGTGTATCTGAAAATAACCTCATACCTTGTAATAATCCAATGGCCAATGCCTGCTCATCATGACCAAGTGGATGACCACAGTTATTCCTATGCTAGTGCTTCAGGTACACGTAAATACAAGTAGTTGACCCAAACCAACATACAATATATTGGTGATCCCAAAACTTATATTTATGTAATCCAAAAACTTTCCAATGGGCTCAAAAATGTTAGCAAATGCAGCTGTTTCTAACTTCATACATAACTGGCTCCCACAGAAGTTTGTGGTCGGATGTGGAGCCACTTTAATCAGTATAACTAACAAATAAAATAAATTTCCCTTAAGCCAAGGAGCCACAATGTATGAGCTTCACGAAAACTCTGCATCGTGTCGCTACTGCAATGTCTTCAGTTGTAGCAGCATGGAAGCAAGGCTGAATAAGCTTTCAACATCAAAGTCAATGGAAACGCCAATGCAAATTGTATTCATAGACTCGGGTAACCCTACAAAATATATATATATATATATATATATATATATATATATATATTTGACACTTCTATCTTAAGGTGGCTGACTTCCTCGGAGAGGGTTTCCATTTTGGTTTGGCAGAAGTCTGCATGTTAACATACACACAAAAGTAGATAGTATAGATAATATACCAGTGTATATATATAATATTATATATATATATATATATATATATATATATATATATATATATATATATATATACATATATATATATATACATATATATATATATATATATATATATATATATATATATATATATATACTGTATCAAATGTTAAGAGAGTCACTGTTTCAAACGTTTTTCACACTTTCATTGTTGCTTTGCCTGAACTTTTATTTGAAGGAATGTTGTCTCCTTCACTGTGGTTTTCGCTAATGCCTGAAATTAAAATGTATATGTACAAAAGGTATGACAGTATTATATCAGGCCATTATGGTTGTTAAATTTAAATGGGAGTTAACATATAATACATACCTTACAATCCATACATAACATAATATTGGCTTACTAATATGCCATTATAACTACAGCCGACAGACTAGCAGAACGTATATTATTAGTATTAAACATGTGTCATGTGTAATACATTTGATACATTGTGACCATGTGCTTGTGGGATAAGACATAGGGACCGTCTTGCCTTACATGCATGGGGACCGTCTTGCCCCACATGCATGGGGACCGTCTTGCCCCACATGCATGGGGATCGTCTTGCCCCACAGGCATGGGGACCGTCTTGCCCCACATGCATGGGGACCGTCTTGCCCCACAGGCATGGGGACCGTCTTGCCCCACAGACACAACGTGTGTCTTAACTCGACGTACACAAAACACAACACACGTGCCCATGTTGTATTATTTGACCTGTCAACTGATTAATAATAGGATCATGTCAACAATTAAGTCCATGATTCACATCATTACATAGTGAGTTTCACCAGTTTATCATTGGAAAAATATTAGATCAGTGCATATAATAGTGCATAAGAGTTTAAGAACACACTGATTTAATTACGTCTGTCTCGTTAGCTCGTTAGCTTCGTTTGCACCGGATTCGGTGACATTCAGAGTTTTTTTTCGTACATGATGGGGCCGTCTTACCTCCAGGGTCCGTGTTGCCCCAGGGTACCCTACGTCACATTGACCATTACGTAATGACCAACACATCACGGATTGAAGTTTGCTGAGATTTTCATAAATGTGATAGCGTCACGGATACGAGTGAAAACCCGGTCGACGCGAACATTCAACCGTTGGCGCAATGTCGGAGCGACGCTGAAGCGACACCGGACCGACGTCGAAGCGACGCCCAAGCGACGTGGCTGACCTCGTACACTGAGCGTGCCTCGTCATAGTCCAACCTTCGTATTGATATTGACAGCACATTTTAGGAATTGCATTTCGTTTGGCAGAGCTTCATCGAATGTTCTAATTAGAACGCTACTGCAGAACTGTCACCCGTCGTTTCGAATGAAGCCGTCGCCGGTGAGCGGGGATGGCCATCCCCGACAGGCTACTGAATGAAGCCGTCGCCGGTGAGCAGGGAGGGCCATCCACGACAGGCTACCGCCAACGTCCAGAGTTCTTAAATTGCTCCTCTTTGTACGTACATATGTCATAAATTAGCTTTGCTATAAATAAAATATGGTATTCTGTGCAGCAGTAGTGCATGTTTTGCGAGTGTGTGTCCAGCACTGGCTGCAGTTGTACAGCACAGAGTCTGTGTTACAGATATGTTTCCAGTGCAGGCGTAAAGTGAATTTTACAGCTGCTTTGTACAGTTGCAAAGCATGCCACATTCCATTTCCTGCAACGCCAAACATAAGTCAATATGTCAGTAGATATGTAGGGGAGGCCGGGGCTAGTCCGCTCCCGGGGCTAGTCCGCTCCCGGGGCTAGTCCGCTCCCGGGGCTAGTCCACTCCCGGGGTATGTCCGCTCCCGGGGCATGTCCGCTCCCGGGGCTAGTCCGCTCCCGGGGTATGTCCGCTCCCGGGGCATGTCCGCTCCCGGGGATAGTCCGCTCCCGGGGATAGTCCGCTCCCGGGGCTAGTCCGCTCCCGAGGCATGTCCGCTCCCGGGGCATGTCCGCTCCCGGGGCTAGTCCGCTCCCGGGGCATGTCCGCTCCCGGGGCTAGTCCGCTCCCGGGGCTAGTCCGCTCCCGGGGCATGTCCGCTCCCGGGGCTAGTCCGCTCCCGGGGCATGTCCGCTCCCGGGGCTAGTCCGCTCCCGGGGCATGTCCGCTCCCGGGGCTAGTTCGCTCCCGGGGCAAGTCCGTCAACCGTCTTTTATTCCGTGTCTTTACATAATTGAGTAATTTCGGTCGCACGACTAAGTCACATGATCATCAAACTACCTGCAGCGGGAAACTGGCTTCAACGAGTTGCTAGCTGGAAATTGTGAGGTAGAAAACTGATTTTGATTGTCTGCCGCCGGCCGTCACCAATACGGCATCGATAAACAAAATAATTATATAACAACATCGCCAGAGTTTCTCCACGAAACATTCGTCGATACCTGAAATTAATCTGTTTTCTCGAGAAGCACAAATTCTGCATTTTAGGAGCACGTCTGGTGTATATTGTGCACGAGTCTAGGCATACAGCATGGAGGTTCACGAACCCCGGTGTTCAGCTGCACTCCCAATTTCAAGTGGCGTTCCCCGGGGTTATGTTCTCTTCACTCGCTGCATTACTCCAAACAGCACAATTATCCAGTCACGACTTGGATCACGACCATTATGCAGATGGTACACAGACCTAGTTTCCTTTCTATTCGTTCCCTAAACCAGCTCAGGGATTGCCTCGATGTTATTTTTCACTGGACGACTGAGAGCAGATGAAAGCTAAATGCAGATCAAACATAGTTCTTCATTATCGGCACGCAGAAGCAGCGTGACAAGTTTGCGTGTTTTACTCGACGCCTGTCCTGAGCGAGAACATCACACCAACAGCTTCAGCACGGAATCTAGGAGTTATTTTTGACATATATTTAAATTGGTGACAGCGTATTGCTCAAACGTGTCGTTGCTGTTTATATCGCAATCACGACATTCGCTGCATTCGCCGGTACAATGGACTCTTCTTAAATGGAATAAAAACAACGATTGCTTGAAATCATATCATGTTACATCTTGTAGTATATTTCCATTTCCGCAACACCGAAAAATTCATTATAATTCAATTAATTAATAATTCCAAATAATACTCTGTTCTTCCTGCCTGCTTCGATTATGCATATTTTTCCCGCGCTTATCGGCAAACCTCGACGTGACGTCACTGATGACAAGGAAGTGTTACGAGACTGGGACTTTCCATTCATTCACCTTTATTATTATTCACATCGATAGCGGTTATTTAGAAGCGAGCGTCAAAATGGTTTACTGTGCGACATTCGATTGTAATACAAAAAAGTATGGTAAAAATAGAGTAACATGTAGTTGGTCTAAGTTCTTTACCGAGCCAACTTTGTTTAAAAAAAAAAGCAAACTTCAAACTGACGAAACATTTCCGGTGTAACAGTATATCTTCCACCCCTGGATAGCTTCCCCCTGGGGGAGATGCCCTAGGAAATCTCCCCCACCCTGGATATCTTACCCCCTCCCAATACCCAAGTTGTCTTGACTCCAAACTATTTCCCCCCCACAACTAAAATCAAGAACAAGCAATTAAATCAATATTTAATATAAATTCATCATGTTATGACTTACAATTATCACATAAAAAGAGTTCACGTGCTATAGATAATAAAATCAGTCTTTCATCACTTGCAGTTATTGCAACAAAATATTTTGAAAAATCATTCACCAACTTGACAATATTAATACATTACGTGTCAACTCTTATCACACAAATTGCACGTCCACGGGGTATCTGCTTTCTGATATCAGAAAAAAATTCACATTTAAAATAAGTCACACACTTGAATACATTAATGCATTGAGTGTCTATTCTTATCACATAAATTTCCGTCCAGTTTCGCTGCATCTATGTTGTCTATGAAACGCTGCGTGGTGCAGATAGCAGATTCTTCGTTTAGCTCAGTATTGATACTGATGATATGATGTCTGTCGACCCGTTCCTTAAATAGGCGACTGGACATTTTGAAAGGCTTGGGATCAAACGATTATTTTTTCTGTGAAGTGGGTGAAAGGATTTAATTATTGTGTATTGTGTGTGGTTGCTCAACAAAATAAATCAAAGGTTAATAAACTATACTGCAAGGACACATTGGAAACGTGTCTACGCCAATAAATAATGTCGGGTCCTTGAAACTTGTATTGATAACAATGTGGTGTTACCATGCTGAGCAACAGCTGTGGATTATACACCTCAGTGCCTTGAGAAGAGAGCTGTGTGTTGTTGAGGCAGCCGACCATGACTAACTCAGTGCCTTGAGAAAAGAGCTGCATGTTTTGTTGTTGAGGCAGCCGACCATGACTAACTCAGTGCCTTGAGAAAAGAGCTGTGTGTTTTGTTGTTGAGGTAGCTGACCATGATTAACCCAGTGCCTCGATGAGAGACTTATCATGATTAACCCAGTGCCTCGATGAGAGACTTATCATTATTAACTCAATAATCACTTTATATCATTCATTCATTCATTCGTAAATTTATAACGTAATCAATATAAAGACACATACAATTTTTTGCAGAATAACATAGAGTATATATTATTCTGACTCATATTTGATAATTATAAACTGTCTTGCATAATAACATAAACACACACACACACACACACACACACACACACACACACACACACACACACACACACACACACACACACACACACACACACACGCACGCACGCACGCACGCACGCACGCACGCACGCACGCACGCACGCACACACACACACACACACACACACACACACACACACACACTCACACACACACACACACACACACACACACACACATTTATAAAATTGTTTAGAAAGGTTAGTACTGATGGTGATAAACAATATTTACAAAACTATCTAGACAGATTAGTGAAATGGTCTGAGAAATGGCAGATGTTGTTAAATTTTGGGAAATGTAAATGCCTACATACAGGACATGGGAACTTGGATGTAAACTATAAAATGGGAGATACTGTTCTGGGTACTACTGTAAAAGAAAACGACTTGGGAGTTACAATAAGCGCTGATATGAAAGTTTCAGAACAGTGTGGTATTGCAGCTTCAAAGGATAATCAAATTCTTGGATTGATTAGAAGAAACATAACATACAAGGGAAAAAAGTTAATTATACCTCTTTATAAAGCAATAGTTAGACCTCATTTAGAATACTGTATACAAGCATGGATACCATATCGTAAGAAGGATATAGATTATGCTTGAACGCATACAAAGGAGAGCAACTAAAATTATTCCAGAACTGAGAGACCTTAGTTATGAAGAACGCCTGAAAGAATGTGGTTTAACAACTCTAGAGACAAAGAGGTTAAGAGGAGATCAGATTGAAGTTTTTAAGATATTGAATGGGTATGAAAATATTGATAGAAATGTGTTTTTCTCACTCAAGAAGGATAGCAGAACTAGAGGACATGAGGTAAAATTAGTAAAGGATCAATGTAGATTGGACATCAGGAAGCACTCGTTCTCACAGAGGACAATAAATGAATGGAACAAATTGTCTACAGATTGTGTAACTGCTAGCAGCGTGAATATGTTTTAAAACAAGGTTGACACATATCTCAGGAAGGCGGGTTATAAGTACGTGAACATTGTTGGACTCTCGATAAACCAATGGCTTCCTTGTCCACTTGCCATCTGGGCCTTTGGCTTGGATGGCAAATCTTGTTAAATCTTGTTAAATAAATGGGTGGTAAGATATCCAAGGTGGGGGGAGATACACTGCGATCCGGACCAGAGAAGAAGGCAGCCCTGGGTTATCCTACTGCTAAAATATATTTGAAAGAGGATGTTGTGCCAACATTATTCTCAATAGTGGAAGCTATGCTGACGTCATCAATCCGTAGAACACAGGCAGCGATAGGGGCGTCGACGACCACAGTCCACCTCGGATTGAAGCGAGCTCTCAGCGAGCTGTCAGATCGGACACATTTTGATGTCGGCGCACGGTGAATTCGGCCCGGTGAATTCGGACAGCATTCTTTGGAGACTTCGGTTCGCGGCCTCGGAGCACAACGGACATAGTGGTCTCGGCCTAAACGATTGCGTACCGAGCACATAAAGCTTAATGTGTATCTTACTGTGAATAAAGCATATATTCTCTCATTCGTTAATTTATTTAGTTCTGAAATTGATACTTTGTAACCGCTGTTATAGCCTTCGCTTCCTTTCGCATAAAATACAGCGCAATGTTTTACCATCTTAACACGTAGTCAGCTTGACGATATTTAGAACTTATAATTTTATAATTCGTTGTATCCTTAAAATTCATATCATATAATATATAATATATTTCACCAAAAACTATAATTATATTATATTATATATATATATATATATATATATATATATATATATATATATATATATATATATATACTTAATAACTTTAATATATTAAATTACAATTATTATAATATATTGTTTCTATTTTTCAGATTGTTATTCGTTACCAATCATCAGGGGAATTTCTCCCAAGAAATTTGCACAGTTAGATCAAATACAGAGCATGTGATACGCGATTATTGTATTGTGAATACAACGGATCCACCTGCATATGGTCCTAGATCTATACATATGGTCCTAGATCTATACAGTGTTTTTCGAGCATACAAGCATAAAGCTTAATGTGTATCTTACTGTGAATAAAGCATATATTCTCTCATTCGTTAATTTATTTAGTTCTGAAATTGATACTTTGTAACCGCTGTTATAGCCTTCGCTTCCTTTCGCATAAAATACAGCGCAATGTTTTACCATCTTAACACGTAGTCAGCTTGACGATATTTAGAACTTATAATTTTATAATTCGTTGTATCCTTAAAATTCATATCATATAATATATAATATATTTCACCAAAAACTATAATTATATTATATATATATATATATATATATATATATATATATATATATATATATATATATATATATATATATATATATATATATACTTAATAACTTTAATATATTAAATTACAATTATTATAATATATTGTTTCTATTTTTCAGATTGTGATTCGTTACCAATCATCAGGGGAATTTCTCCCAAGAAATTTGCACAGTTAGATCAAATACAGAGCATGTGATACGCGATTATTGTATTGTGAATACAACGGATCCACCTGCATATGGTCCTAGATCTATACATATGGTCCTAGATCTATACAGTGTTTTTCGAGCATACAAGCATAAAGCTTAATGTGTATCTTACTGTGAATAAAGCATATATTCTCTCATTCGTTAATTTATTTAGTTCTGAAATTGATACTTTGTAACCGCTGTTATAGCCTTCGCTTCCTTTCGCATAAAATACAGCGCAATGTTTTACCATCTTAACACGTAGTCAGCTTGACGATATTTAGAACTTATAATTTTATAATTCGTTGTATCCTTAAAATTCATATCATATAATATATAATATATTTCACCAAAAACTATAATTATATTATATATATATATATATATATATATATATATATATATATATATATATATATATATATATATATATATATATATATATATATATATATATATATATATATATATATATATATATATATATATATATATATATATATATATATATATACTTAATAACTTTAATATATTAAATTACAATTATTATAATATATTGTTTCTATTTTTCAGATTGTTATTCGTTACCAATCATCAGGGGAATTTCTCCCAAGAAATTTGCACAGTTAGATCAAATACAGAGCATGTGATACGCGATTATTGTATTGTGAATACAACGGATCCACCTGCATATGGTCCTAGATCTATACATATGGTCCTAGATCTATACAGTGTTTTTCGTTCAGACTATTTTGAATGTGAAGCATGGGCTGTTGTTCGCACCTGCTCACCGTACGAAAAAAAGTACTGTACTTCAACAGTATCAATTTAAACTTGGCACCCTTTGATGACAAGTAAAGAAATAATAAACCTTTAAGGTGAGGTCCATTAATAGCTAGAACTGAGTAGATCTCGCGTGTCGCCACATCCACCTAAATCATCAAGCAGAAAATAACACCGGCCGAATTCACAGAGAGCCGAAATCACCATCACCCGTCAGCACTACTCCTATCGCGATGTGGACTTTCTGACCTAACCATGAAAACGACCACCTACAGCCGCCAAACTTCTTATATATTCACCATATATATGTAAATGCAAGACAAAAACTAGCTATATCTTCTACGTCTAGCTCCGCGAAGCTATGTATAGGAGATGGCGAGTTTTTGTTTTTGTAAATTTTAATCTTTATATGCTAGTAAAAGTAATGTTTTGAACACGTCATATGTGTATGCGCATGGGAGATATATGAGTCATAGTAACTCGAGTGAAACTATGCTGAAGCATTGCATTAGAATTCACTGACTGAATGTAAACCCATGTCATCAGTGACATCACAGAACCACGTGATCGCTAATCTCGTTAACTTCGAATTTTACGCGCACTTTCGAATTACACGCATTAAACAGATCATTTTCCTATAAATAATGTTTTCCTATTTTTTATTTTGGCATAAAGTACATACAATATTAAGTTATATGTACATACCAAAAAAGCTTTTTAGGTAGTGCCTTGTCTTTATTCCCTTTACCAGAATAACTTCGGGCCTTAGAAATGTGATTATATTTAGCGGCTGATTCACTTAAGCGAATTGGCTAGAAAGCCGTTCTCTCATTCAGTGCCACTTCTGATGGTTCTTGTCCGATATCACATCAGGATCTATGTAATTACACATGAAACCCACATTTCTGTCGTCGCTTGTCCTCCCCCGTTCCCCAGCTCCCCAGTCCTCCCTGTCCTCCCAGTCCTTCCCAGTCCTCCCCCATTTCTCCCAGTCCTTCCCATTCCTCCTCAGTTCTCCCCAGTCCTCCCCAGTCCTTCCCAGTCCTCCCCAGTCCTTCCCAGTCCTCCCCAATCCTCCCAATCCTCCCTAGTCCTCCTCAGTTCTCCCCAGTCCTCCCCTGTCCTCCCAGTCATCCACAGTCGTCCCAGTCCTCCCTAGTCCTCCCCAGTCCTCCCAGTCATCCCCAGTCTTCCCCATTTCATAATACAAGCTTTTCTTACTACATTCTATTGGATCATTCTAAGAGGCATCAATTGATAATGACATGTGACATCAGTTTGAACCAACAATGCAATTGCAGTCTAAACACGTAGTCTTATTGAGACTCAGACTTTAAGTACTGTACTGATATTCTTATCGTTCACCTTATTTCGGTATATAATGCAACATATATCCACCGTTTTTGTATTATTTTGTGAAATGAAGGGAATGGTCTAGTCATTATTTCATCATTTCCAATACTTCTTTGTGAAGACGGATTCCTCATTAAACGCCAAAGGTCCGGGCGTGAACAAATAAACACCTGTCCTCGACTGAACGACGTTAGTTGTTTCAAACTTCTGCCTGTGGCAGTAGTTGTATTTAGCTGTTGTATTTAGTTGTTGTATTTAGTTGTGGTATTTAGTTTTTAACTAGTCATATTATATGAGGATTAAAGAGGATTACTTCCGGCTACTTGGACTTGGTGCAGCGACTTGAATTTGGTGTAGATAATTTACAGAAAAACGCGGTATATCAAATAGAATAAGGATTACTATTGAATATATATTATACACAAACGTATTGTAGACATATATTAGGAAACAGGTTTTGTTAATTATTAGTCAGAGGGAGTATTTTAGAGTAAGTTAGTTTCGGATTCTGTCGGGGGAATACAGCGAGCGATAATAGGGTTGTTTACTATTCGAAAATTGAGATAGCATAGTGAATAGTTTACATTGGCTAATATATATATATAAAATACAGTGATCTATTTACTTAAATTACATACATAAGGTAATATCTGACATAGTGGTAGTAAACGTTTTCGGTAAAAAGGAATTAATAGCAGGATTTTAGCGTAAATTAGTACACACTGACTTCGTTGTTTTGTTACACAGTGTTCTCCGTATTCGCTAGGTGGCAGGTTTTTTGTTTCTCATGCGAGGTTAATAGAAGACACAGTTAGCAAGTATATTAGACTAAAGTGTTCTTTTGATCACAAAAACAGCCTTATTCAAGGCTAACGTGGCAAACTAATTAAAATTAAATTGTATGATGGCGCCGTGCAAACGGCAGTTAAAGGCCACAAGGCACTTAATTTGTGGCAGTTGCAGCAACTGGGTGGACTTCGTTAAGTCTGGGTGCGAGAAGTCCTGGGCTGAGGTCCAGGCAGACAGTTTTAGTTTTGAGTGTAGGGGATGTACGAAGATGAAGGAACTAGAGGTGGAGTTGGAAGAGCTGAGGCTGCTCGTTGTGGCAATGGTGGGAAAGGAACAGGGTGGTTGTGCCAGTAGTTCCGGTGGGGGAACAGTAGATGATAAAGTGGGGAAAGACACAAGAGATGCTAGGGAGAGCTCACCGCAGCCTGGGAGGAAGCTGAGGGGAGGGAAGGTGACAGGTCGTAGAGAGACAGGACGTAAGGAGACGGGAAAGAAAGGAACGGGAGGGAAGACAACAGGAGCGAAGGAGAGGGGAGTAGGGGAGACAGGAGGGAAGGAGAAGGGAGTGGGGGAGACAGGAGGGAAGGAGAAGGGAGTGGGGGAGACAGGAGGGAAGGAGAAGGGAGTGGGGGAGACGGGAGGGAAAACAACCGGAGTGAAGGAGAGGGAAGTGGGGGAGACGGGAGGGAAAACAACCGGAGTGAAGGAGAGGGAAGTGGCAGAGACAAGAGCAAAGGAGTGGGAAGTGGGGGAGACAGGAGCGAAGGAGACAGGAGGGAAGGGGTCAGGAGAGAATGTGATGGAGGGGATCGAACGGAAGAGTTATTCTGCAGCAGTGATAGAGGGGGTGAGGCAGAGAGCGAGGGTGTTTGTGGGGGATTCGATAGTTAGGAAGACCGAGAGAGTCTTAAACAAGGGAGATGATGTGGTGGTCTGCTTGCCTGGAGCCAAAATAGAGGCGATAACTCAGAGGGTAAAAAACATCGTAGGCTCGGGAAAGGGTGGATCTGTTTTAGTACACGTAGGGACAAATAACGTAGAGAGGGAGGGTACAACTGCCATAGTTAGGAAATATAGGCAGTTGGTCAGAACACTAAAACAGACGCGGGTTGAGCAGGTAATACTGTCAGGGATTGTACCTGTAATGGGCAGGAGGGGTCACAAATATCGAAATTGTCGGGGGATGGCAATTAACATGTTAGTCCAGAAGTTATGTATGGAAGAGGAAGTTGGATTTGTGGATTTATGGGGAAGTTTTGTTGGGAGGGCTGATATGTACATGAAGGATGGGCTTCATTTAAGTGGAAAGGGGGCGGCAGTATTCGCGGACAAACTTTCAGCAGCAGTAGATAGTGACTTGGGTACAATGACAAATATTTTTGGAAGTAAACATTCTTTAAACTAGAAGTGCAGGGGGGTTACCTAGAGGTGTCTCAAGCAGAACAAGAGGCCACTAGCACAGATAAACCAATATCAAATCATCCGAAAAACATCACTGAAAAAGGTTATAGATGCGTATGTTTAAATGCAAGGAGCATAGTAAATAAGAAAAACGAATTAAACATTATGGTAGAAGATATTGACCCTCACATAATTGGTATAACTGAATCATGGGCCAACATAGATATAACAGATGCTGAATTAGGACTGACAGGATATGTAATGTTTAGGAAAGATCGAATAGGAAGAAGGGGCGGGGGAGTTATTTTATATGTTAAAGAATCTATTCAGGCTTATGAAATAAAACTAGAAAGGGAAGCAGATTGCGATGAAGCTGTTTGGTGCAAAATTGTTTCAGGAAATTCAAAATTAACTATTGGATTAGTTTACCGAAGTCCAAACATAAACGAAGAGGACAACACAAAAATAAAAAACGCTATAAAGGAAGTTAGTAAAGGGGAATGTATCATAATGGGAGATTTTAACCATGGACACATACAATGGAATTCTCTAGAGAGCACAGGGATTGAGGATCAACAATTTCTATGTTTAATCCAGGATAGCTTTCTTACTCAGCACGTACTAGAACCAACCAGGGGAGAAAATGTATTAGATATAGTTTTGTCATCACAACAAGAATTAGTGGACAATGTAAAAATATTTGAACCATTGGGTAATAGTGACCATAATCAAATACATTTTGACATCAATGTAAAATCAGAAAGTAAAAATAAGAAAACGTACAAGAGAAACTTCCACAAAGGTAACTACAAAGATATGAGAAAATACTTAGCACAGCTAGATTGGAATAACATGCTGATGGATAAGACTGCAATTGAATGTTGGAATATTCTAAAATATGAAATTGAGAGTATCATTGATAAATTTGTTCCCTTCCGAAAACAAGGAAAACGGTGTAGAAAGAAACACTTGTCAAAAGAGGCAATTAGAAAAATAATGCTAAAACAAACTATGTGGAGGGTTTATAGGCGTACCAGAAAGGAAGAAGACTATGCAAAATACAAAGAGGCACTTAATGCAGCTACAACTGAAATCAGACAATCTAAAAGAAGCTATGAGCAAAAACTGGCATGTAACATAAAAACTGACAGCAAGAGTTTTTATGCATATGTCAGGAGTAAACAAAACGTACAAGACAAGGTTGGACCTCTAGAAGACAGTGCTGGAAATATAATATCACAGGGGTTTTTAATGGCGGAAGACCTAAATGGTTACTTCAGTTCAGTGTTTACAAAAGAAGATATTAGTTCATTACCAGTTGCTGATGCTAAATTTCAGGGGGCTAAATCTGACTATTTAGGACCGTTAGTTGTAACTCCAGAATTGGTAGCTAGGAAAATAAAGGCAATGAAGGATAACAAATCACCGGGAGTGGATGGGATTCCTCCAAAATTACTAATGGAAACAGTAGATCAAATCAGTATACCACTTGCAAGAGTATTCAACTTGTCATTAAAAGAGGGAGTTGTTCCGTTTGAATGGAAAGAAGCAAACATCATACCATTATTTAAAAAGGGTTCGAGAAATAAGTCAGAGAATTACAGACCAGTGAGTTTAACGTCAGTGATTTGTAAATTATTAGAAAGGTTAATTAAAGACCATATGGTGGACTTCCTCGTTAAGCATAAATTATTAAATTCATCTCAACATGGATTCCTTAAAGCGAGGTCATGCTTAACAAATATGTTATGTTTTTTGGAAGAAATCACTAAGTGGATAGACATGGGATCGCCAGTAGATATTATCTACTTAGATTTTCAGAAAGCTTTTGACAAAGTGCCACATCAAAGATTGCTACTTAAATTAAAAGCCCATGGTATCGGGGATAGCATAACTGACTGGATAGAACAATGGCTGACTGACAGAAGACAACGAGTTGTAGTAGATGGCGAAGTTTCAAATTGGAAATCGGTTTTGAGTGGGGTACCTCAAGGATCAGTATTAGGACCTATATTATTCTTAATTTATATCAATGACTTGGACGAGAGTATAACAAGTAACGTACTGAAATTTGCGGACGACACAAAACTGTTTAGAAAGGTTAATACTGATGGTGATAAACAACATTTACAAAACGATCTAGACAGATTAGTGAAATGGTCTGAGAAATGGCAGATGCTGTTCAATTTTGGGAAATGTAAATGCCTACATACAGGACATGGGAACTTGAATGTAAACTATAAAATGGGAGCTACTGTTCTTGGTACTACTGTAAAAGAAAAGGACTTAGGAGTTACAATAAGCGCTGATATGAAAGTTTCAGAGCAGTGTGGTATTGCAGCTTCAAAGGGTAATCAAATTCTTGGATTGATTAGAAGAAACATAACATATAAGGGAAAAAAGTTAATTATACCTCTTTATAAAGCAATAGTTAGACCTCATTTAGAATACTGTATACAAGCATGGAGACCGTATCGTAAGAAGGATATAGATACGCTTGAACGCATACAAAGGAGAGCAACTAAAATGATTCCAGAACTTAGAGACCTTAGTTATGAAGAACGCCTGAAAGAATGTGGTTTAACAACTCTAGAGACAAGGAGGTTAAGAGGAGATCAGATTGAAGTTTTTAAGATATTGAATGGGTATGAAAATATTGATAGAAATATGTTTTTCTCACTCAAGAAGGATAGCAGAACTAGAGGACATGAGGTAAAATTAGTAAAGGATCAATGTAGATTGGACATCAGGAAGCACTCGTTCTCACAGAGGACAATAAATGAATGGAACAAACTGTCTACAGATTGTGTAACTGCTAGCAGCGTGAATATGTTTAAAAACAAGGTTGACACATATATCAGGAGGGCGGGTTATAAGTAGGTGAACATTGTTGGACTCTCGATAAGCCAATGGCTTCCTTGTCCACTTGCCATCTGGGCCTTTGGCTTGGATGGCAAATCTTGTTAAATCTTGTTAAATCTCGGCACGGCGCTTGAGGACGAAGAAAACTGTCTTCCATGAAGAAGTTCTGGTCTTATACTTCCCGGACCCAAGTGAGCTGGACGCGAATCTGATTAAAAACCTGCTCACCGTGGATGTGCGCTTTATCCCGGATGTCTTCCAGAAGGACCTGGTTGAGTTGGTGAACGACTCCAGCGAGTGAAACGCATTTGAAAATATTCTGGTCCAAAATGAACGAATCATGTTCTTCTGGGACTGGTGTGACCGTAAAGGAATTGTTGATTTACCACACTATACATATATATGTGAGTAAGGATTATCGGTATTGTTCAACATGAAATGCAACTTTCGTGACCGACTGTGTGTGAAGGTTGACCTCCGAGGCTCCCTGTCCAAAACGGTATCCTAATTAAAGGCCCTGGTTTTAACAAAGCAAGCGCAGCCCCCCCCCCCCATTGATTCCCTCGAATAGACTGTCCGACTGCAAACACTCATGTGAAGAAGTTTACCTCTTTAATAAAGTGGGCACCGTTGAACTTACATGTGTACTGTGCAATTGACTCAAACTAGCCTTTAATGCAAAATAACCCAGAAATAATTTACCATGTTGATCTAAATCATTCATACATGCACATTGATTAAGTACTGATGACGTAAATTATTTGTGGCTATAACGATGACGAATTATTGGATAGTAATTATGCCTAATAAATAATATGCTTAGTACAAAATATAATAACAACTTGACTATTCCATATTACGTCCGCGTTTCGCAAGCAACGCAAGAAACGGCACATCGGGCCTACATTCCCTCCTCTGCTGTTTAGTATACTGCGCTTGCTCTCCAATTATACTTAATTTCGAGCAGCAACCAACGTCTCGGTGATTGACTGCCGCGGGTCACGTTTATGCCGAGTCACGGTGTAGCGCCGTCCAGGGCGGGTCGGGCCGGGGCAGTCGGAGCAGATCAAACATGCCCGAAACTGTTGCGTTTCATTGCAGCAGACTCACTAACGTGCATATCTTTTATTTGGTCGTTGTTATGTAGCAACGATGCGACGTGTACATATCTAGTCCACGAATCGAGGTACAAAGTCGGCTCGTTTTTTATAGGAAAATCATGTTATAATTATAGCATAAACCATGTCTGTTCCAACATGTCGACCGCCCAATTGTGTTTTACTGAACCAAGATTTTTAAATAAGATTTCGCCGTCTATGAATATCGACATTGCCGTTCAGCATGCAACGAGAACATGCTATCCGTGGCGGAATAACGGTCAACTTAATTAAAATATATTAGAAGATATAGTTTATATGATATAACATGATTTTACGACTAAACTGAGACTTTGTATCTTTAAAGGTAATATTATAAAAGTGCAACATTCCGACGTAAACTGTATTTGCTTCATATATTTTCTATAGGCATAATGATATTTACATTGGGCTTTCAGGGACATGAATTAATTGTGCGTTAATTGCGTATTGGCCCCGTGACGCCTCGCGAGGTTATATTCATGTAAATGTTGTTAAGGTGATATATAATTGGGTATTGATATGTTCAGCGTTTCACGCACCTTCATTTTGTTCAGCTCTGCTGCCTCCTGTGTAAACACGACGTCGACGTGTATCGCACGCCAGACACGGTGAAGCAAATACCAGATACGACAGGTTGCACCGGTTGACACAATACGTCCTGTCGCCTTAACATTTCCCTTTGAAGCTTCCCTTTATGTGTTCCAGCAGTAAACGGATACATTGCGAAGTGTGTCCATTTTTGAAATTTCTAAATATCATATCACCATGTTCTTAACTTGTTTTACGACATTTGCGACACAGTTGTGGAATATACTTGTCTCCTGTTTTCTGTACTTCGTCGAACCCTCGCCATTATTAGTGTTGACAATGCACCATTGGCGCAAGAGCTATGTTATGTTGACAGTGCATCAGCTTCGTTCTGGCGTATCACGCCTAGACGAGGCTACCTTCAAGCTAGTGCTGTCGACTTACCATCGAACAGCAGCGTTCAACATAATTTCTTATTCATACGCGTGCATTTCATGCAGCATCCCATGTTATCATGTAATTCCACGTTATTATGCCATTCCATCTTATTATGTAATTCCATGTTATCATGTGACCACTGGAGGTGTTTGCATATTTGTGATTCGTCGTTCATAGGAAGGTGCAATTTAATGAGATCCGGTTGTAATACTGACTGTCAAGCATTTAACTTTGACATTATGTCTGAATAATGGCCGGCGTCCAAATACCGTGGGCTACTTCACATTCTTTTTACAGTCACCCCATCATATTTGTGCTATTTCAACAGAAATGTACAATTGTGAATTGTCGTGATGGAAGTGGGGCAACATAACGAGGGTGATCGCATTGCGAGAACATATTTGAAATGAAGTAGCACCTGAAAAGGAAGGCCGTTGGGAAAAATTCCGATAGCAAGGACATATTCAGAGAACCGGCGATGGTGGATTGACAAGAAGAGCAAGACAAAATAGACATTGATTACATGATTGACGTGTAGACCTTGACATCACATGAGCAGTGGTTGAAGAGAAGGAGAAGAAGAAGACCAACTTTACAGTGGAGGAACGGTTTGCAGAGAGACTTACGTCAGTGTTGGGAATGGGGGAATGGGAGAGAAGGGCAGACACAAAGGGAGTTGGAGCTCGCAATGACTGTTATACCGTCTCAAGGCGACTAGTTTGGAAACACAACAGTTGTGTGTGAACTAACGCATACTGGCTGTGTCTCGCAGACGCCGTCAACACATTTCCCATGTGAACACAAGGCTGTTCGGCGGACAGATTTTACAGCCTTAACATTTTCATGACCGGTAAAAGCCGCCGCTAAAGCCTTATTCTGCAACATCCGCCTCCGTCAATGGGTTTCCTGATTCAGCGCGAAGGCAGGTTAAGAACGTCACGCCGCGTCGCTATAGATTACCTCCGCCTGTTCGCACAGCCGATCTAAAAGGACAGATTATATCAGTCTGGTTTAAACTCAAAAATCGTTGATTTTTTCTTTAGATGTAGGCTCCAGTGCCCACAACGACAAACGGTGCGGTTGTGGATCTCGTCAGCCGTCAAACATTGTAAAATAAAGATGTGTCAAATGATTAAATAAATAAACATAGATAATGAACAAACATAACAAATTACATACTTATGTGATGTATATCAAATGAGTGCTGTATATTGAGTGAGTGGGTGCGTTTAACCTTGATTACATTAGATGCACGAGTACACCTTGAGAGAATGAGTGGGTGGATAGAGCCTTTTTGTGTATGAGTGGTGTAAACGGAGCCTTGAGAGAATGAGTGGGTGCGTAGAGCCTTGAGTGAATGACTGGTGTAGATAGAGCCTTGAGAGAATGAGTGGGTGGGTAGAGCCTTGTGCGGATGAGTGGTGTAAACAGAGCCTTGAGAAAATGAGTGGGGGGTAAAGTCGTGTGAATGAGTGGTGTAAACAGAGCCTTGTGTGAATGAGTGGTGTAAACAGAGCCTTGTGTGAATGAGTGGTGAAACAGAGCCTTGAGAGAATGAGTGGATGAGTAGAGCCTATTGTGGATGAGTGGTGTAGATAGAGCCGTGAGAGAATGGGTGGGTGAATAGAGCCTTGTGTGGAGGAGTGGTGTAGATAGAGCATTGAGAGAATGAGTGGATGAGTAGAGCCTTGTGTGGATGAGTGGTGTAAATAGAGAAATGAGAGACTGAGTGGATGAGTAGAGCTTTGTGTGGATGAGTGGTGTAAATAGAGCCTTGAGAGAATGAATGGATGAGTAGAGCCTATTGTGGATGAGTGGTGTAGATATAGCCTTGAGAGAATGAGTGGGTGAGTAGAGCCTTGAGAGAATGAGTGGGTGAGTAGAGCCTTTTGTGGATGAGTGGTGTAAATAGAGCCTTGGGAGAACGAGTGGGTGAGTAGAGCCTTGTGTGGATGAGTGGTGTAAATAGAGCCTTGAGAGAATAAGTGGGTGAGTAGAGCCTTGTGTGGATGAGTGGTGTAGATAGAGCCTTGAGAGAATGAGTGGGTGAGTAGAGCCTTATGTGGATGAGTGGTGTAAATAGATCCTTGAGAGAATAAGTGGGTGAGTAGAGCCTTGTGTGGATGAGTGGTGTAAATAGAGCCTTGAGAGAATAAGTGGGTGAGTAGAGCCTTGTGTGGATGAGTGGTGTAAATAGAGCCTTGAGAGAATGAGTGGGTGAGTAGAGCCTTGTGTGGATGAGTGGTGTAAATAGAGCCTTGAGAGAATAAGTGGGTGAGTAGAGCCTTGTGTGGATGAGTGGTGTAAATAGAGCCTTGAGAGAATAAGTGGGTGAGTAGAGCCTTGTGTGGATGAGTGGTGTAAATAGAGCCTTGAGAGAATAAGTGGGTGAGTAGAGCCTTGTGTGGATGAGTGGTGTAAATAGAGCCTTGAGAGAATAAGTGGGTGAGTAGAGCCTTGTGTGGATGAGTGGTGTAAATAGAGCCTTGAGAGAATGAGTGGGTGAGTAGAGCCTTGTGTGGATGAGTGGTGTAAATAGAGCCTTGAGAGAATGAGTGGGTGAGTAGAGCCTTGTGTGGATGAGTGGTGTAAATAGAGCCTTGAGAGAATAAGTGGGTGAGTAGAGCCTTGTGTGGATGAGTGGTGTAAATAGAGCCTTGAGAGAATAAGTGGGTGAGTAGAGCCTTGTGTGGATGAGTGGTGTAAATAGAGCCTTGAGAGAATGAGTGGGTGAGTAGAGCCTTGTGTGGATGAGTGGTGTAAATAGAGCCTTGAGAGAATGAGTGGGTGAGTAGAGCCTTGT
>OY759263.1:60237145-60317145 GCA_963662155.1 Lamellibrachia columna
TGACTCGTTCACCGATTGTCCCAGTGACATGTTGTTCCTGACTCGTTCACCGACTGTCCCAGTGACATGTTGTTCCTGACTCGTTCACCGACTATCCCAGTGACATGTTGTTCCTGACTCGTTCACCGACTATCCCAGTGACATGTTGTTCCTGACTCGTTCACCGACTGTCCCAGTGACATGTTGTTCCTGACTCGTTCACAGACTGTCCCAGTGACATGCTGTTCCTGACTCGTTCACAGACTGTCCCAGTGACATGTTGTTCCTCACTCGTTCACCGACTGTCCCAGTGACATGTTGTTCCTGATCAGGAGGTATTTTGTTCGTATCTCGCGCCGGGTCAAAATTCATACATGACAATAGACTAGGCCTATGACACATTAAAATAATGTAGGCTATTTGTGGTTTTCCAATGAATTATATATTATAATATGTTCAAATTTTCAAAATGATCAAAATGTGTGAATAAATAATATTGTTTATGTTTTAATTTATATGATTTTAATGTCATTACACGCACGCACGCACGCACGCACGCACGCACGCACGCACGCACCCTCAAGTAACACACATGCAAGCACACAAATACGAAAACAAACACAATGTGATAATTTTAATATTCCACGAGTACAAGAGCACAATATTTATATCATGTTTCTGCTACAGTCAGTAAAATCAGTTTGTCACTATGATATCCTACAGGCACCTCTTTTGACCACACAGCGCAGTGACGCCCTGTGCGTGTAGTTTGACTGTATACATGTATATTTCTGCGTCAGACTGCTGTAACTGCTTAATAGAATCAATTAGCAATTTATTTTTCAATTCAACTTGTCTAAGTAGGTGGCGCCCTCCGTGTAGATACATGATAGTTATCCACATGCTTCAAAAAGATTTCACCAACACCCCGTGCACGCACATATTTAATACTAGGCCTGTCCTGGGGTTTAAGCTCAATAAATATGAACTTAGCCCATTTGGTTACATTATCATATTTTATCGACTTGCTAAACCAATTTAGCACCTGTGAGATTCCGGGTGCCGAGTGAGCCGGCCAAAAGAATGAATGAATACCAACAAGTAATCGCCGTATCAAACGTCTCATTCCAAGAAACCGAACCTCAATCCATCCATGGGTTCCGAATTTTAACAAGATTTAACACGATTGCCATTCAAGGCAAACGATCCAGATAGCAAGTGGACAAGGAAGCCATTGGTTTATCGAGACTCCTACTATTATTCATTTGTGTGTAACCCGCCATTCTGGGATATTTGTATTTTTTAAAACATATTCATGCTTCTAGCACAATATGTAGATAAGTTGTTCCATTCATTCAATGTCCTCTGTGAGAATGAGCACTTTCTGATATCCAATCTACACTGATCCTCGTGGCTTCTAATTCTACTAACTTTCCTAATTAAGAACAACACATTTCTATCAATATTTTCATATCCACTTAATATCTTCAATTTGATCTCCTCTTAGCCGCCTTGTCTCAAAGGTTGTTAAACCACATTCCTTTAGGCGT
The DNA here is from genome assembly GCA_963662155.1 of Lamellibrachia columna. Taxonomy (NCBI): domain Eukaryota; kingdom Metazoa; phylum Annelida; class Polychaeta; order Sabellida; family Siboglinidae; genus Lamellibrachia; species Lamellibrachia columna. The sequence goes on from OY759263.1 coordinate 60,238,675, forward strand.
TCTTCGTAACTATGGTCTCTCAGTTATGGAATCATATTAGCTGTTCTCCTCTGTATTAGTTCTAGCGTATATATATATATATATATATCCTTCTTACATGAATGTTTTGACCACATAGTTCAGTGACGCCCTATGTGCAGAATCAATAAAAATCAATTGGCAATTAAATTTTCAATTCAATGCACAGATTTGAGATAACTTTTTTCAAACACAGCTTAAATACAAATTAATATTTAGCTTTGTAATACGAGACGAGGCTTCGATGGCGCCTCATTGTCAAGAAACAACATTAATGTAAGTCCTACTAGCTTAGCACAACAACGCATCATCGTGTGGCAGTGTGTGGTGTCAAGTCACCTGGATTGTCTTTAGTAGGGGGTTAAATGTGAACATTTTGCACACGATATCGACAGGTCCAATCTAGAATATGATTTATTCTTATGATATGGTCTCCAAGTTTGTCTACAGTACTCTAAACGAGGTCTAACAATTGCTTTACACAGAGTGTAGCTCTTTTTCCTTATTTGTTATATTTCTCCTAATCAACCCAATAATTTGATTACCCTTTGAAGTTGCAAAGCAACACAATTTTCAGAAACTTTTATATCAGCACTTATTGTTACTCGAGTCATTTTCTTTTTCGGTAGTACCTACAATAGTATCTCTTAATTTATTGCATACATCTGATTTCCCGTGTCCTGTGTATAGGCATTCACATTAAAAAAATAATAACATCTGCCTTTTTTCAGATCATTTCACTGATTTGTTTAAAACATCTTGCAAATGTAATGTTGTTTACCTCCATCATTTTTAAACGTTCACTTTTGTGTCATGATTAAATTTCAGCACCTTGCCTGTTACAATATCCTATTCTAGATCCTAACACTGGTTGTAGTGGTAGAGGTACGTTCTTATATAGCGAAGTATCCAGTCCTTAGGATTATTCAAAGAGCTTCACACCTCACCCCCTGACAAACATGTTCATTCCATCTCAACTTCTCCGGGAAGCATTCATTCACGCTGCAATTACTGCGCGAAGACTATTCGTAGCCAGGTACTCATTTATACAGCTGAGTGAACTGTGGCAAAGAGGGGTGAACGAAATTGCCAAAGCTTCGAAACGGCAGCAAGAGGATACGAACCCGGGTTCGATGGTACCCCACAAAAGCCCGCAGCACGCTAGCCGATTTTTCGTCGGGAGACTGCAGATTTTTCATCGGGGTTTAATTTGTCGGGCCATCAGCTCGCAGCACACTAGCCGATATTTTATCGCGACTAGCACGCCTCTATTGGCGAATTTGGAATTAAGCAAACATGGCGGCGCTCACACCGGCGATGCGGAGAAGAAGACAGAAGTTAGCTTTGTTCGTCTTGATTATGCTACGGAGGATAAGGAGACGCAGAAAAGCAAACAAACAAAATCCTTCCGCCTATTGAAATCACCTAAAAATCCACAGTTACACTGTCAACATGTTCTACAAGCAAACTTGCCAATGTGCCTGCTCAAATGCCGCTATGTCATTTGATATGATTTCTGAAAATTACACATATCTAAATTACTGTGCCCTACATTCGTGTGTAACACACTAGGAAGTCTAACTGAGGCATGATCCCATTTGTCATCGTGGCCGTGGCACTGGGGGCCGCCATGTTTACAATGACGTTTGTGCACGTGACTGCAATCACGCTTCCTATTGGTCGCTAATCGCGCGAGCCCCGACAATTTGTCGGAGTCTGCAGCACACTAGCCGACAAGGCCCGTCAGGACGTCCTGGGATCTAGCACTGTCAGATATTATCCGACAAGCCCCGATCGTGTAGGAATTCCCAGAACACTAGCCGACAACTGAAAATTATTGGTCCCCCTCGGCTAGTGTGCTGCGGGTTTAAGAACTGATCTTCAGTTTGATACTTCCCCATCTACTACAACCCTTTGTCTTCTGTCAGTCAGCCATTTGTCGATTCATTTGATTATGCCATCACGATTCTGGTTTAATGTTAAGTAGTAGTCTTAGATGTGGCACTCTGCCGAAAGCATATTTGTTAAGCATGACCTCGCTTTTAGGAATCGATGTTGAGGCGGATTTAATAAATCATGCTTAACTTGCAAGTCCACCATAATGTTATGGTATTTAATTAACCTTTGTAATAATTTATAAATCATTTATGTTAAACTCACTGGTCTATACTTCTCGAACCCTTTCTATATGATGGCGCAAATTTTTTTTCTTTCCATTCAAAACGATCCTGAATTTATGAACACTCATGCAAGTGGTAGGCTAACTTGTTCTGGTGTTTCCATTAGTAGTTCTGGCAGAATTCCATCCACTCCAGGTGATTTATTATCCTTTATTGTTTAGGTATCATTTCTGATGTTACAATTACCTGCCTAAATGGTCTTATTTGGACTCCTGAAAGTTAGCATATGGTACTAGTAATGAATTAATATCCTCTCTGGTAAACACTGAACTGAAGTATCCATTTAGATGTTCCGCTATTAATAAAACAACCTTGTGATATTATATTTCCAGCACTGTCTTATAGTAGACCGACGTTTCGTTTCCTCACGTCATATGCATACTTTGACATATGGCAAAAACGCAATCAATAAATATTTATGAAATTTTTTAGTAAACAGCGAAAGAAAAATATCACTATCTAAAGCGAAACTAAAGTCATGGTTTTGGGTCTAAAAACCACAACTAACCACTTGCAACTAAAATCAAGAATATCACACCAGCGGTTTACTCAGAAGGTGTTCTAAAAGTTGGAGAATCCGGTCATTTCTCAGAATGACCTAGGGCTGACATGTCAACCTGTGCGACCGATAAGCGCATGCGCAGTTCCATAAAATCGGGGTGACTTAGACTAAAGTGGATAGTTGGGTGGACGGGTGAAGTATGGGTGGGTATGTTTGTGGTGCATTGGGTGGGTTAATGAGTGAGGTGGACGGGGTGAAGTATGGGTGGGTAGGTTTGTGGTGCATGGGGTGGGTTTAGTGAGTGAGGTGGACGGGGTGAAGTATGGGTGGGTGGGTCTGTGGTGCATTGGGTGGGTTAGTGAGTGAGATGGACGGGGTGAAGTATGGGTGGGTAGGTTTGTGGTGCATGGGGTGGGTTAGTGAGTGAAGTGGACGGGGTGAAGTATGGGTGGGTAGGTTTGTGGTGCATGGAGTGGGTTAGTGAGTGAGGTGGACGGGGTGAAGTATGGGTGGGTAGGTTTGTGGTGCATGGGGTGGGTTAGTGAGTGAGGTGGACGGGGTGAAGTATGTGTGCGTAGGTTTGTGGTGCATGGGGTGGGTTAGTGAGTGAAGTGGACGGGGTGAAGTATGGGTGGGTAGGTTTGTGGTGCATGGGGTGGGTTAGTGAGTGAGGTGGACGGGGTGAAGTATGGGTGGGTAGGTTTGTGGTGCATGGGGTGGGTTAGTGAGTGAGGTGGACGGGGTGAAGTATGGATGGGTAGGTTTGTGGTGCATGGGGTGGGTTAGTGAGTGAGGTGGACGGGGTGTAGTATGGGTGGGTAGGTTTGTGGTGCATGGGGTGGGTTAGTGAGTGAGGTGAACGGGGTGAAGTATGGGTGGGTAGGTTTGTGGTGCATGGGGTGGGTTAGTGAGTGAGGTGGACGGGGTGAAGTATGGGTGGGTAGGTTTGTGGTGCATGGAGTGGGTTAGTGAGTGAAGTGGACGGGGTGAAGTATGGGTGGGTAGGTTTGTGGTGCATGGGGTGGGTTAGTGAGTGAGGTGGACGGGGTGAAGTATGGGTGGGTAGGTTTGTGGTGCATGGAGTGGGTTAGTGAGTGAGGTGGACGGGGTGAAGTATGGGTGGGTAGGTTTGTGATGCATGGGGTGGGTTAGTGAGTGAGGTGGACGGGGTGAAGTATGGGTGGGTAGGTTTGTGGTGCATGGAGTGGGTTAGTGAGTGAGGTGGACGGGGTGAAGTATGGGTGGGTAAGTTTGTGGTGCATGGAGTGGGTTAGTGAGTGAGGTGGACGGGGTGAAGTATGGGTGGGTAGGTTTGTGGTGCATGGGGTGGGTTAGTGAGTGAGGTGGACGGGGTGAAGTATGGGTGGGTAGGTTTGTGGTGCATGGGGTGGGTTAGTGAGTGAGGTGGACGGGGTGAAGTATGGGTGGGTAGGTTTGTGGTGCATGGGGTGGGTTAGTGAGTGAGGTGGACGGGGTGAAGTATGGGTGGGTAGGTTTGTGGTGCATGGAGTGGGTTAGTGAGTGAGGTGGACGGGGTGAAGTATGGGTGGGTAGGTTTGTGGTGCATGGGGTGGGTTAGTGAGTGAGGTGGACGGGGTGAAGTATGGGTGGGTAGGTTTGTGGTGCATGGAGTGGGTTAGTGATTGAGGTGGACGGGGTGAAGTATGGGTGGGTAGGTTTGTGGTGCATGGGGTGGGTTAGTGAGTGAGGTGGACGGGGTGAAGTATGGGTGGGTAGGTTTGTGGTGCATGGGGTGGGTTAGTGAGTGAGGTGGACGGGGTGAAGTATGGGTGGGTAGGTTTGTGGTGCATGGGGTGGGTTAGTGAGTGAGGTGGACGGGGTGAAGTATGGGTGGGTAGGTTTGTGGTGCATGGGGTGGGTTAGTGAGTGAGGTGGACGGGGTGAAGTATGGGTGGGTAGGTTTGTGGTGCATGGGGTGGGTTAGTGAGTGAGGTGGACGGGGTGAAGTATGGGTGGGTAGGTTTGTGGTGCATGGAGTGGGTTAGTGAGTGAGGTGGACGGGGTGAAGTATGGGTGGGTAGGTTTGTGGTGCATGGAGTGGGTTAGTGAGTGAGGTGGACGGGGTGAAGTATGGGTGGGTAGGTTTGTGGTGCATGGGGTGGGTTAGTGAGTGAGGTGGACGGGGTGAAGTATGGTGGATAGGTTTGTGGTGCATGGGGTGGGTTAGTGAGTGAGGTGGACGGGGTGAAGTATGGGTGGGTAGGTTTGTGGTGCATGGGGTGGGTTAGTGAGTGAGGTGGACGGGGTGAAGTATGGATGGGTAGGTTTGTGGTGCATGGGGTGGGTTAGTGAGTGAGGTGGACGGGGTGAAGTATGGGTAGGTAGGTTTGTGGTGCATGGGGTGGGTTAGTTAGTGAGGTGGGTGACAAGTTTCAGTTGAGTTGTGACATGTTTCAGTTAAGTTATGACGTGTTTCAGTTCAGTTGTATGGTGGAACTCTTATCTCTCTGTTTCTTCCAGTTATCGTTTCACTTTCTCGATCTTTTATTTTTAACAACAGGCGAATGATAATCTTCTGTCAAGGCCGCGCCTTGTTCATTCGTGACGTCCGCCATATTCGCTGGCGCATCTGCGCATGCGGCGCTGCGCATATCAAGGACTGGGTGCGTTTTGTAACATCTGCCAACTTATCAGGCTCTACACACATCGACTGAGCCCAGATTGAAAAAACTATCAAGTTAACGTTGAAGATATACAGCTGACCAACAGGGATCAATCATTATCTTTTTTTTGTAAAATTGGACTGAGCGCGTTTTGGAATCCGGCTCTTCACATGCAATATGACATAATTTATTATGTAACATTCTAGTTTTGCTAATAGCTTCATTTAGAGTTTCCAATTTCAGTCGCAGCTGCATTAACTGCCTCTGTAATTTGTGTAGTCTTCATCATTTCCGGTACGCTATTTTTCTAATATATAGGAAAATATTTATAGCATTCAATTGTTGTCCTATTCCTCAGCTTGATATTCCAATCTAGTCTATTCGATCTTTGCTAAGTATTTTCTCATATCTTTATATTTACTTGTGTGGAAGTTTCTCCTGTATTTCGTTTAATTGATACTTTCTGATTTTACTTTGGTGTCGAAATGTATTTGATCATGATCACTGCTACCCAATATTTCATATATTTTGATATTGACTAATTCATTTTGTGATGACTCTCTTCTGGTTGGTTCCAGCACGTGTTCCGTGGCTAAGATCTCCCATTACGATGTATTCCTTTTTACTCACTTCCTTTCCATCGTTTTGCATTTTGGTGTTATCCTCTTCCTTTATGTTTGTATTTTCTATAACTATATTGCACCAAACAGCTTCGTCGCAACCTGATTCTGTTCTAATTTTAATTTTATTTCATAAGCCTGAATATATTATTTAATATATAAAATAACTCCCCCTCCCCTTCTTCCTATTCGATCTCTCCTAAACATTATGTGATGACAAACTTAAATAATGACGTCAAATAACCCCCCTCCCCTTATAATGACATCAAATAACCCCCCTTCTTCCTATTCGATCTCTCCTAAATATTATGTATCCTGTAAATCCTAATTAAGCATCTGATATGTAGTTGTTGGTTCATGGTTCGGTTGTACCTATTATGAAATGTCAACATATTCAACCATAATACCCACCAAAGTAACCCCACAAATCCAACTTCCTACATAACTGCTGAACAGAACTAGTGTGTTAAGCATATTCCTGCAATTTCGATATCCCTGATCCTTGCTTCCCATTACTGGTAAAATGCCTTACATAATGATCTGCTCAATCCCTGCTTTAGCGTCCTGACAAACTGTCTCACAGTTGTGCCTTCCCTCTCTGCGTTAGTTCTGTCTACGTGCACTAGAATGCCTTACATAATGATCTGCTCAATCCCTGCTTTAGCGTCCTGACAAACTGTCTCACAGTTGTGCCTTCCCTCTCTGCGTTAGTTCTGTCTACGTGCACTAGAATGCCTTACATAATGATCTGCTCAATCCCTGCTTTAGCGTCCTGACAAACTGTCTCACAGTTGTGCCTTCCCTCTCTGCGTTAGTTCTGTCTACGTGCACTAGAATGGGCCCTCTGGATTTTATCCCTGGATTTTATCCACCCTTTCTGTGACATCCTCTATTCCTGCGCCCGAGAAGCATATTACCACGTCATCATCCTTATTCAGAGCTTTTTCTGTTTTCAAACTATAGAGTTCCCCAAAAAACCATCCAATTCCCTTCTGTCATATTCTGTCCTGTCGTCGCGCCTCTTGGAACCACGTCGTTGTCCATCTCCTTCTCGCCTGGCAACATGTCACCTTCCCTCCAATTTCCTGGTTATCTTTCGTTCATGTCGCCATCGCTCATGTCACGTCACCCCTGTCACCTTCCGCCCAGTTGACACAGCTGCCGCATACGTTTTGTTCAACTTTGTAATTGTGTGTTACCTTCCGTTGTCCACGTACCGCCAGAAATCTCTATTGTAGTCATAATCTCCACACACGAATTCTTTCAACTTCACCTAACACAAAACGCGGTCAATCAGTAAACAGCTTTTTCCAGCCGCTTTGGTGAATGACTGCGGGTGTTGCGTTTCCGGTGTAGTCGCTATTTATTAACGATCTGTGCATTGTGATAGTGCCAGTAAAAGGAATCAGCCGTTTTCTCGGAAATTGGAAGGTTCTTGGTAATTCACCAAGCGTCTGGCGTAGGCGGAAAATATTTGCTCTCTTTTATTGCCTTTAATCCTCATGAAGAACGATCTGTTATAAAGAGGTGTTTAAGTTTTAAACACAAACTTATAAACGTGTTTATGCATTTACATACAACGCAAAGTCTGTGACGTTGTGTTTTTAAAGGCCCGGGGTTTTGAAGTATAAACATCATGTGATAAATATTTAACAAGATTTAACAAGATTTGCCATCCAAGCCAAAGGCCCAGATGGCAAGTGGACAAGGAAGCCATTGGCTTATCGAGAGTCCAACAATGTTCATCTACTTATAGCCCGCCCTCCTGAGATATGTGTCAACCTTGTTTTTAAACATATTCACGCTGCTAGCAGTTACACAATCTGTTGACAATTTGTTCCATTCATTTATTGTCCTCTGTGAGAACGAGTGCTTCCTGATGTCCAATCTACATTGATCCTTTACTAATTTTACCTCATGTCCTCTAGTTCTGCTATCCTTCTTGAGTGAGAAAAACATATTTCTATCAATATTTTCATACCCATTCAATATCTTAAAAACTTCAATCTGATCTCCTCTTAACCTCCTTGTCTCTAGAGTTGTTAAACCACATTCTTTCAGGCGTTCTTCATAACTAAGGTCTCTCAGTTCTGGAATCATTTTAGTTGCTCTCCTTTGTATGCGTTCAAGCGTATCTATATCCTTCTTACGATATGGTCTCCATGCTTGTATACAGTATTCTAAATGAGGTCTAACTATTGCTTTATAAAGAGGTATAATTAACTTTTTTCCCTTGTATGTTATGTTTCTTCTAATCAATCCAAGAATTTGATTACCCTTTGAAGCTGCAATACCACACTGCTCTGAAACTTTCATATCAGCGCTTATTGTAACTCCTAAGTCCTTTTCTTTTACAGTAGTACCCAGAACAGTATCTTCCATTCTATAGTTTACATTCAAGTTCCTATGTCCTGTATGTAGGCATTTACATTTCCCAAAATTGAACAACATCTGCCATTTCTCAGACCATTTCACTAATCTGTCTAGATCGTTTTGTAAATGTTGTTTATCACCATCAGTATTAACCTTTCTAAACAGTTTTGTGTCATCCGCAAATTTCAGTACGTTACTTGTTATACTGTCGTCCAAGTCATTGATATAAATTAAGAATAATATAGGTCCTAATACTGATCCTTGAGGTACCCCACTCAAAACCGATTTCCAATTTGAAATTTCTCCATCTACTACAACTCGTTGTCTTCTGTCAGTCAGCCATTGTTCTATCCAGTCAGTTATGCTATCCCCGATACCATGGGCTTTTAATTTAAGTAGTAATCTTTGATGTGGCACTTTGTCAAAAGCTTTCTGAAAATCTAAGTAGATAATATCTACTGGCGATCCCACGTCTATCCACTTAGTGATTTCTTCCAAAAAACATAACATATTTGTTAAGCATGACCTCGCTTTAAGGAATCCATGTTGAGATGAATTTAATAATTTATGCTTAACGAGGAAGTCCACCATATGGTCTATAATTAACCTTTCTAATAATTTACAAATCACTGACGTTAAACTCACTGGTCTGTAATTCTCTGACTTATTTCTCGAACCCTTTTTAAATAATGGTATGATGTTTGCTTCTTTCCATTCAAACGGAACAACTCCCTCTTTTAATGACAAGTTGAATACTCTTGCAAGTGGTATACTGATTTGTTCTACTGTTTCCATTAGTAATTTTGGAGGAATCCCATCCACTCCCGGTGATTTGTTATCCTTCATTGTCTTTATTTTCTTAGCTACCAATTCTGGAGTTACAACTAACGGACCTAAATAATCAGATTTAGCCCCCTGAAATTTAGCATCAGCAACTGGTAATGAACTAATATCTTCTTTGGTAAACACTGAACTGAAGTAACCATTTAGGTCTTCCGCCATTAAAAACCCCTGTGATATTATATTTCCAGCACTGTCTTCTAGAGGTCCAACCTTGTCTTGTACGTTTTGTTTACTCCTGACATATGCATAAAAACTCTTGCTGTCATTTTTTATGTTACATGCTAGTTTTTGCTCATAGCTTCTTTTAGATTGTCTGATTTCAGTTGTAGCTGCATTAAGTGCCTCTTTGTATTTTGCATAGACTTCGTCCTTTCTGGTACGCCTATAAACCCTCCACATAGTTTGTTTTAGCATTATTTTTCTAATAGCCTCTTTTGACAAGTGTTTCTTTCTACACCGTTTTCCTTGTTTTTGGAAGGGAACAAATTTATCGATGATACTCTCAATTTCATATTTTAGAATATTCCAACATTCAATTGCGGTCTTATTCATCAGCATGTTATTCCAATCTAGCTTTGCTAAGTATTTTCTCATATCTTTGTAGTTACCTTTGTGGAAGTTTCTCTTGTACGTTTTCTTATTTTTACTTTCTGATTTTACATTGATGTCAAAATGTATTTGATTATGGTCACTATTACCCAATGGTTCAAATATTTTTACATTGTCCACTAATTCTTTTTGTGATGACAAAACTATATCTAATACATTTTCTCCCCTGGTTGGTTCTAGTACGTGCTGAGTAAGAAAGCTATCCTGGATTAAAAATAGAAATTGTTGGTCCTCAATCCCTGTGCTCTCTAGAGAATTCCATTGTATGTGTCCATGGTTAAAATCTCCCATTATGATACATTCCCCTTTACTAACTTCCTTTATAGCTTTTTTTATTTTTGTGTTGTCCTCTTCGTTTATGTTTGGACTTCGGTAAACTAATCCAATAGTTAATTTTGAATTTCCTGAAACAATTTTGCACCAAACAGCTTCATCGCAATCTGCTTCCCTTTCTAGTTTTATTTCATAAGCCTGAATAGATTCTTTAACATATAAAATAACTCCCCCTCCCCTTCTTCCTATTCGATCTTTCCTAAACATTACGTATCCTGTCAGTCCTAATTCAGCATCTGTTATATCTATGTTAGCCCATGATTCAGTTATACCAATTATGTGAGGGTCAATATCTTCTACCATAATGTTTAATTCGTTTTTCTTATTTACTATGCTCCTTGCATTTAAACATACGCATCTATAACCTTTTTCAGAGATGATTTTCGGATGATTTGATATTGGTTTATCTGTGCTAGTGGCCTCTTGTTCTGCTTGAGACACCTCTAGGTAACCCCCCTGCACTTCTAGTTTAAAGAATGTTTACTTCCAAAAATATTTGTCATTGTACCCAAGTCGCTATCTACTGCTGCTGAAAGTTTGTCCGCGAATACTGCCGCCCCCTTTCCACTTAAATGAAGCCCATCCTTCATGTACATATCAGCCCTCCCAACAAAACTTCCCCATAAATCCACAAATCCAACTTCCTCTTCCCTACACAGCCTCTGGACTAACATGTTAATTGCCATCCCCCGACAATTTCGATATTTATGACCCCTCCTGCCCATTACAGGTAAAATCCCTGACAGTATTACCTGCTCAACCCGCGTCTGTTTTAGTGTTCTGACCAACTGCCTATATTTCCTAACTATGGCAGTTGTACCCTCCCTCTCTACGTTATTTGTCCCTACATGTACTAAAACAGATCCATCCTTACCCGAGCCTACGATGTTTTTTACCCTCTCAGTTATCGCCTCTATTTTGGCTCCAGGCAAGCAGACCACCACATCATCTCCCTTGTTTAAGACTCTGTCGGTCTTCCTAACTATCGAATCCCCCACAAACACCCTCGCTCTCTTCCTCACCCCCTCTATCACTGCTGCAGAATAACTCTTCCTTTCGATCCCCTCCATCACATTCTGTCCTGACCCCTTCCCTTCCGTCTCCCCCACTCCCTTCTCCTTCCCTCCTGTCTCCCCTACTCCCCTCTCCTTCACTCCGGTTGTTTTCCCTCCCGTCTCCCCCACTCCCTTCTCCTTCCCTCCTGTCTCCGCTACTCCCCTCTCCTTCACTCCGGTTGTCTTCCCTCCCGTCACCCCACTCCCTTCTCCTTCCCTCCTGTCTCCGCTACTCCCCTCTCCTTCACCCCGGTTGTCTTCCCTCCCGTCTCCCCCACTCCCTTCTCCTTCCCTCCTGTATCCCCTACTCCCCTCTCCTTCACCCCGATTGTCTTCCCTCCCGTTCCTTTCCTTCCCGTCTCCTTACGTCCTGTCTCCCTATGACCTGTCACCTTCCCTCCTCTCAGCTTCCTCCCAGGCTGAGGTGAGCTCTCCCTAGCATCTCTTGTGTCTTTCCCCACTTTATCGTCTACTGTTCCCTCACCGGAACTACCGGCACAACTCCCCTGTTCCCTTCCCACCATTGCCACAACGAGCAGCCTCAGCTCTTCCAACTCCACCTCTAGTTCCTTCATCTTCGCGCATCCCCTACACTCAAAACTAAAACTATCTGCCTGGACCTCAGCCCAGGACTTCTCGCACCCAGACTTGACGAAATCTACCCAGTTACTACAACTGCCACAAATTAAGTGCCTTGTGGCCTTTAACTGCCGTTTGCACGGCGCCATCATACAATTTAGTTTTAATTAGTTTGCTACGTTAGCCTTGAATAAGGCTGTTTTTGTGATCAAAAGAACACTTTAGGCTAAAAATCCTGCCACCTAGCGAATACGGAGAACACTGTGTAACAAAACAACGAAGTCAGTGTGTACTAATTTACGCTAAAATCCTGCTGTTAATTCCTTTTTACCGAAAACGTTGACTACCACTATGTCAGATATTACCTTATGTATGTAATTTAAGTAAATAAATCACTTTATCTTATATATATATTAGCTAATGTAAACGATAGCTCGATGCACGGGTTGAATGACCTGTAAACAAACTCCCTTTTATCACTCGTTGAGTTTGAATCCGGGAAAAAAAAATACTACCTCTGTTAACAACAACGGTTTCTTAATATATGTCTTCAAGAAGTTGGTGAACAATATATGTATAATACTAATACTTATTCTAACCAATATTCACTGTTACTGACTATTCACTGTTATCTAAATTTTCGAATTGTAAACACCCCTATTAACGCTCGCTGAATTCCCTGACAGAATCCGAAACTAACTTACTCTAAAATACTCCCTCTGACTAATAATTAACAAAACCTGTTTCCTAATATATGTCTACAATACGTTTGTGTATAATATATATGCAATAGTAATACTTATTCTATTTGATATTCCACGTATTTCTGTAAATGATCTACAATGATCTACACCAAATTCAAGTCGCTGCACCAAGTCCAAGTAGCCGGAAGTCGAATGTTTGAACATCTTGAAGTTTCCGTCGCTCAGTTCCAGCTTCACGATGAATGATCGGACTTTGTCCACGAAATCAATCACAGTGGCTAACAGGCGGAAGAAGAATAGGCCAGCTTCAAGACAAAGTCTTTGTCCGACGGTTCTTACACGATTCTTACGTACGCGGGATTGTATTCGAGGATGCGGACTAAGGGGCTCACAAGCGTGGTACAAACCCGGGGTATGTCCACCCCTTCAGGGAAGACAATGATTAGCGCAAAATACAACAGCAAGAACTTCGAAGCATTTGTAAATCCTCTGTGGGTGACGACAGGTTTCAGCCAGCCACCGCGTAACCCCTGGACAACTTCTCGTGTATCCTCTAGAGAACGCGCACCCCAGCTTGCGAGCCGCCGCATAGATCAAACTGCAAAAGCTCGTCATTCTGAGTACGCTGCTCACGCCCTGGACAGCTGAATGCTCACTTGGATGTCGGCAGCGGATCCAGGCGGGCTTAGGTGTCTTGACTTAGGAGTCTCAAGATCCCCCCTTAGTCCGTGGCAAATAGTACGGTAAAGGAACACGTATATAGGCCTACATAGGAACTAGTGTCAATGTAAAAACTGAAGTATTAGCAGCCGGCTAATATTAACTCTTATGTAATTAGAACGACACATATGTTGCCCCTCCCCCCCCCCCCCGTTCGTGCGGTGGGCGTCTGCCTCGTGGCGAGACTAAACAAACACACAGGCCCACAAACAAGTCTTCATCACGCTAACAAACATCGAATAGATGGTACTTTTAAATACAATGGTAACTATGCATGCATGACGTCTTCATTTGTAATAGTGGTTGTCATTAATGGATATTGTCCAAGAGTAGTCAGACGATTTGCGCTCTGCCCTTTATTGCATTCATGAAGGTATTTATGTAGCAATTTGCTAATGTTTCTGCTCCGGTTACAATGCCTGACACGTCGTGGCTGTGCATTACTAGATTATTTTAATATTGACTAGGATGCGAAGTGGACTATTGCACAGACGTTTACGGAAACCGAATTAACCTTATTTTTTAAATGTACAAATCATTGTAGTAACGTTTCTTATGGCAAAAATAAATAGTTAGACTAATCGTTTCAACAGCTGAACAAAAATAAATAGTTAGACTAATCGTTTCAACAGCTGAACAAAAATAAATAGTTAGACTAATCGTTTCAACAGCTGAACAAAAATAAATAGTTAGACTAATCGTTTCAACAGCTGAACAAAAATAAATAGTTAGACTAATCGTTTCAACAGCTGAACAAAAATAAATAGTTAGACTAATCGTTTCAACAGCTGAACAAAAATAAATAGTTAGACTAATCGTTTCAACAGCTGAACAAAAATAAATAGTTAGACTAATCGTTTCAACAGCCGGTAGTTAACAACTTTAATTATCCGCCACCTGGCGGTGTGATGATACATTCCTCCTATGATATTAATAATATCAATTTATATTACTGTATATTGGTACTATGCATTGTTTGAGTAAATCATTCTATGTGCCTATCCGTGCTTCACTCCTTCTTCCCTTATGTCGCCCTCCCTTGTCTTCCCTCCATCTTTCCCTGCCTTAGTAACTCCTTCTTAGTACCTCCTTCCCCTTCCCTTCATGTCTTCTCGACTGCTTTTCACTTACCGAATGTAGCATTGATTGTCTCACCGCGACACGCTTACTTTCTCGATTCGGTGACACACGGGAGAACAACATAATCCGTCAATGCACCAATTAATGTCCTTACAAATGCACCAACTGCGTGTAAAAAGGATAAGTAAGTACTGAATCAGCTGAACAAAAAGGATAAGTAAGTACTGTATCAGCTGAACAAACAGGATAAGTAAGTACTGTATCAGTTGAACAAACAGGATAAGTAAGTACTGTATCAGCTGAACAAAAAGGATAAGTAAGTACTGTATCAGCTGAACAAAAAGGATAAGTAAGTACTGCATCAGCTGAACAAAAAGGATAAGTAAGTACTGTATCAGCTGAACAAAAAGGATAAGTAAGTACTGCATCAGCTGAACAAAAAGGATAAGTAAGTACTGTATCAGCTGCACAAAAAGGATAAGTAAGTACTGTATCAGCTGAACAAAAAGGATAAGTAAGTACTGTATCAGCTGAACAAAAAGGATAAGTAAGTACTGTATCAGCTGAACAAAAAGGATAAGTAAGTACTGTATCAGCTGAACAAAAAGGATAAGTAAGTACTGTATCAGCTGAACAAAAAGGATAAGTAAGTACTGTATCAGCTGAACAAAAAGGATAAGTAAGTTCTGTATCAGTTGAACAAACAGGATAAGTAAGTACTGCATCAGCTGAACAAAAAGGATAAGTAAGTACTGTATCAGTTGAACAAACAGGATAAGTAAGTACTGTATCAGCTGAACAAAAAGGATAAGTAAGTACTGTATCAGCTGAACAAAAAGGATAAGTAAGTACTGTATCAGCTGAACAAATTCTGAATCTAGAGGAATAATATACAGTGGAAATACAAAACATATTTAATCCAATATGCAGTGGTGTCATAGTCGAGGGCATGCCGGCACTCGTGCACTCGTGCACTCGTGCACCAGCACGCACGCACGCACGCACGCACGCACGCACGCACGCACGCACGCACGCACGCATTCACACACACACACACACACACACACACACACACACACACACACCGACACACACCGACACACACACACACACACACACACACACACACACACACACACACACACACACACACACACACACACACACACACACACACACACACACACACACCGACACACACACACACACACACACACACCGACACACACACACACACACACACACACACACACACACACACACACACACACACACACACACACACACACACACACACACACACACACACACACACACACACACACACACACACACACACACACACACATACACACACACAATTTCACGATCGCAAGTTTTATGTTTATATTACCATAGCCATTTCGTTGGCAGTTGGACTGAAACCTGACCGTCCTAATATCGTTTAAGCAATCCATGCGGTGTGAGCATTCTGGCTTGCGTCAATAACATATTGATAAAGCCAAGGGGCGGACAGTCCCAGATCTCTCCTCGGTCTGCTTAAGTTTGTGCATCTACGCTGATTAAATTATCACCAGCATATGAAACGAATCAACAACGAACTAAAGGTTTTTGACAGTTGCCCGTGATGAGAGATCCGGGGATTGGATCCGGTGACATATGCAAATGTCATAGAATTTCCCGATGCCTCGACGCAATAATTATTTAAGTGCAAATTCAAGAAACTATCCCGCCTGGAATTGTGTGGTCGACTGATTGTTAGTGATCGCAGACTCTCGGGATATATGGTACGCTTTAGTGCTACACTTATAGTGGATACGGCAAATCAGTTGAACGGGCACACATTCGCGCTTTCACGCACGCCATGACGGCTCACACATTCGCACGCGCATGCATGCACACGAACGCATACGCGCACAAATAAGAACGAAACACCACACAAGACAGACGCCAAAACAGTATCATTAAGCAACTTGTCTTCTGGAGCGGTGCCGTGCTTGCTTTACGCGGCAGGAGGCCGAGCGGAAAGGGTGGAGCATTATATTAGACGATGCGTCCACATTGGATCATTGTGTGTTTTAGAAACGAATCCGTTTATACAATAAGAGTATTTTGTACACAGCGTTGCATCATTGTGGCAGCATCTGTTTTATGGAAAATCCTGATATTGTTTACCCTGTGAGAGCTAACCCGAACAGTCTTTAGAATGCAATATTTTGTTTTGAATCGTTAAGAAATGTTGACTGTTTGTACCCCACCTGTGTTCCCCGTGTCTGGATTGTAGAACATTTGGGGAACTATTGGGGAACAAACTACACACAAGCCCCTCATCAAATATTGATCCCCGGTTCCGACAAGTTCAACCATTCTCTGCATTTCACACCTGCCTTTTCCAGATCTCTCTTACCACACTATCCGTCCGCCTTCAGTATCTTCTTTCTCATCTCCTCCAACCACCTTCTTCTGTTTTCCATGCACCCTTTGTCACTCCACCCCCCTCATTCTGTGAATGTCTTCTGCTTATATCCATGTGCTCCCAACTCTCCCTTTCATGTGTTTCTTCATTCCATTCTGTTCTCGTGATTCTCTACATATTCTCCCAACTGGTTGTTCTCTGCTATTTGAGGGTAGCTTTTCCAAATATCTCTCAGCGGGTACGACATAATGCCTACACCTTTCATTTATACTGTTTCTTTGACATTCTGTCCCACATAATACATTCCACCATCCTCCAAGCTGCACCAAGTACACGAAGCTTGCTTGATCATACTTTCTTCATAAAGGCAATCCTTACTGCCCATTCTTGCTGCCTGGCTGGCGCTACCGATACGTTCCTCCTTTTATAAAATAAACTGCGACAATTTCTCGTTCAATATATACACACCTCCCTCGTGTTAACACTGAGTTGTTAAATTATGATGTCAATTTTATATTATCAGTTAAAGTGGTGATGCTGATCTGATTACGTGTAAATGCTGTTACACTATCGACTGGTTCTTGCATTATCGGTTGTAGTAAACGTGTGACGCAAACAAAAGACGAAGCTGCGATGTCGAAGACAGCCTTTGTGTGTTGGGAGCCTGCTAGTTCATGGTGGCGCGGCCACTGGTCAGCGTCGTGTCTTGTAGTAACAAGCCGGTTCATTGTTAGTCATGCCCGGCACGATGCGTTGTTCATTCAGCGCAAATGACTCTGTCCAGAACGAAGCCAATCAGCGCCAATTACTGTCAATTAATGCCCGTCTGCGTTCGGCCGTCGACCGTGCCTCACCGACGACTGACGGGCGGCCATTTGTAGTCCGTCAGCGCCATGCGGCGGGAGTCGTCAGAGACCAGCAAAAACTCGGGCGTCCATGAGACCACATGAAAGCATTAATCATGTTTTATTTCTATTTCTATATTGTTTGATCGTAATAATTTTTTTTTTCGAGTTAATTATTTTCCATATTATTTCAAGATGGTTGTTCGTTTAATTAACATATATAATTTTAATCGTTGGTTGGCGTATTGGTCTAATCATGGAAAGCACGCTTGTTAAAAAGAATTTTTTTTAAAGATCCCAATAACCAGTCCTCAAGATAATAAAAAGAAGATAGTTTGGATATACCACTCGTCACAGCTGTCCTGAAGATAATCAAAAGAAGATAGTTTGGATACACCACCCGTCACACCAGTCCTGAAGATAATCAAAAGAAGATAGCTTCGACACACCATTCGTCACAGCAGCATCGCCACAGCAATTGTACAGGGAATGAAAACGAGGAAGACCAAGAAAGTCCTGGCTCGATAACATCACAGAATGGACAGATGTCTTCCGTGTAACCTCGATGGTTGATGAGTCACCCAAATGTGCCGTCCAATTATCAAGGACAGGGGATGCGTGAGTGGGCGAGATAATTACAAATCCTCAGGAGTAAATTAAGATGTATTTGAAAATGTTTGAGTTCTGTGCACGCAAGCGTGTGCGGGCATGTGCATGTGTGCATGTATGTGTGCATTGCGTGCATTCGTTTTTCGTGGGCGTGTGACATGCAAACATCGACCCCAGTTTCTTTTATTTGTTTCGTATTTAATAATGAGGATGACGGTTGAGCTGGAATTGGAGACGTTGGCGACTGACATGCAAAACAACGATTACAGTTTCTTTCATCTATTTCTAGTTTATTTCGCACGACTTGTGACAGAGGTCACCCTGACATGCAGAGAGCCGGAAGACATTGATGTTTCGAAAACCTTGACGAATAGTATGAATACATTACAACGGATAACGTACGCGACAAAAAATCGCCTTTGCTTTCTAAACGATATGCTTGATAAATATAACTGTCATAAATACTGACTCACGAAATCTACATTTCTGGGTACGTTTATAATGGGACAAACGATACAGTGTATCACATTAAACATTCACCTTTTAGTTGTTGAAACAGGTTATTTATATAAAAAAAAAGCGTCTGACCCAGCCAGAGGTCGAGGAACACTCGTTACGACACACTTGTAACAACCAATATGTTCTAACATAAAACCTGGACAGCATTGCTAGATACAATGCCATTAACAAATCGCCGTCTGACTACTGTTCGAACGTGATGCCATGCACAAAAAACCAATACTGTTTAATGTTATTGCGTCTGAAGAGCTGTAAGCCGCCCAGTCGGCGCAACAACAACAGCCTTAATTTAATTCCATCGAAAGCCGACACCGGCCGTCTAACTATAGTAACGACCTTCTTCGATTACTTAGACTAAGTGCACGCCAGTCATGCATTTAAGTTGTTGGATTTTCGATAAGCAAATCACTTCCGTGTCCACATGTAGCCCGTAGCGTGTTATTTTATACCATGGTATAGTTTATTTAACTAGATGTTATCGTTGAAATAGATGAATGAGAATGGATCTAGTATTCATTACACACAATGACGCCCTCAAAGAATGTATCGTTGAAATAGACGAATCAGAGTGGATCTAGTATTCATTACACACAATGACGCCCTCAAAGAATGTCTCGTTGAAATAGACGAATCAGAGTGGATCTAGTATTCATTACACACAATGACGCTCACAAAGAATGTCTCGTTGAAATAGACGAATCAGAGTGGATCTAATATTCATCACACACAATAACGCCCTCAAAGAATGTCTCGTGTTTCGTTCATTTCAAAACATGCAAACATTCCAAGAATAAGGGTTTGATTGAATAATATTAATTATTTAATACAGAACGCAGTATAGCACAACGATATAGCACAACGATATAGCACAATGATATAGCACAATGATATAGCACAATGATATAGCGCGTTGCGCTTGTGAAATCCCCTTCTTATCTCGTTCCGTCTTTGTGCCTTCAATGTATTTTGGATACAGCCACACGGCAGAATAATATGTACGTGACCGGCATGTTGTTGTTTTGGATATAGCCACACGGCAGAATAATATGTACGTGGCCGGCATGTTGTTTTTTGGATATAGCCACACGGCAGAATAATATGTACGTGACCGGCATGTTGTTGTTTTGGATATAGCCACACGGCAGACTAATATGTACGTGGCCGGCATGTTGTTGTTTTGGATATAGCCACACGGCAGAATAATATGTACGTGACCGGCATGTTGTTGCGCCAACACGATACATCAAAGGGGCGTCGGTGTTGTGTAACCAGACACAATATTTGTTCTTCAGAAGCCTCCTAATAATGTCTACATGTGAATGGCGTATATACAGAGATATACAGAGAGCCCACTGCTGCTCACAGTGAGGGAATTTCCCAAACTGCCATTGACACCAATTTAAGTACTTTAATTATATCTGCCATCTGCCATATTTGCATTGTTCGTCTGATCGAGATTGCGAAGGTCTGGTAGTTTTTTCATCTTCGTTGATGCTTTAAATTCTATGACGACACGGAACCAGTCCAATGCTGCCAATATCCATCGACAACACGTTGCAAATTTGCCTGTCAGACATGCGGCCGTACCACTCATTGATTCACTGTGGTACTCGCGCATGTGACTGAGATCTGACGCAATTCAATTCGAACCTTCATTCATATCACTTTCCTCTCTAAAAGGAAGCAAAGAGTAGTTGTAGATGAGGAAAATTCGGAGTGGATCCACGTGGGATTCATTAGACGTAACCTTTATTCATGTCCCCAAGACCTCAGACCAACAGCCTACCAAACCGTTGTTCGCACATACCTTCAATACTCATCGACAGTCTGGGACACCTACTTCTACTTCATTAATTGACAGCGTCCATAAGTCAGGAGTTAACGTCTACACAGGAACATAAAGATCGAATCGAGAGAGTCCAAAGAAGATCAGTCCCCTTTGTATGCAAGGACAACAAGCGAACCAGCAGTGTAAGTGTAACTTCAATGCTCAAGTCACTTCAATGGGATACTTTAGAACGTAGGAGGTGGTTAGACTCTCTGTGCTTCATAAAATGCACCACGGTCAGGCTGCCATTCCAGCAGTAAAGTTATTCCACCCAGTTAAGCGCCAGAAATGTACACAATCTAGGATATCCACCAACCTCATTTAACAGACTGCTATAAGTACTCTTTTTCCCACAAACGGTACGCAACTGGAATAAACTACCATTAACTATTGGTAACATATCAAATATGAACAACTTCAAACAAGAAGCGTTCAAACACCTTCGCATCCAGAAAGACCAACTTAATTGCTACTGGCTGTGTCAAACCTTCAAGAGCGTTGAGAATATTGTTTCAGATTCAGATTCAAATATCTAACTGTAATCAAAACACATTGACCTTTAAAAAGTATGTCTTTTTCTTTTTCTTTTTTAACAATTAAAAATACACTTTCCGGACTTTGCCCCTTCAGTGGAAAATCACCAATAAAGGCACTGTCCGTGACATTTAGGTGTGTTGCTTACTCGCCACTAGCGCCACCATCGGCACCCGTGCGAACTGGCTGCAGGGATCGACGTAAATACAAACCAACTTTACAAGCCGTCATCAGACACCGGTGAACCGCAAAGATTAAGCCGCGAGAGACGACAGAAAACGTGCGGGCAACTTGGGAGGCAACTGGCTTTGAGATCAGAGAAAATATAGACATATAGACCGTGCAGAGACAAATCATTATCGATGAGTGATGAATCACCTGAAGTATAATTACCGTACAACTTAATCGCACATTGGCTGCTTAGACGGAGTTTGCGATACGATCAACATTCTGCGACACCCTCAATTTTCATGGTAGCGCGATCTCACTGGCAGCATTGTTTTACGCGTCTAAGATATACTTATGAATGTCGAAAATTACAGTAAACATTAGGTTTGCGAAAATACGCCACAACATTTACGGCTTACCTCCATAGCCGCAGAAAATCAATGCCTTCGTAAATAAAACGCATTCATGCCAATTAACCTAGATTGCATCTGTTCAGTAATACCGGCTGTGCCCTTGTCAACTGAAGTTACCGTAGAGGCGTATCAACAGAGTCATTTTTCTACTGTGTCTTGTGCTGAGCATTTTTGGGTTTGCTACAAACGTGATCCACCGTACATATCAGAAACAGCATTCACAGTTTATATAAACTATTCCCTTTATCAGAAAAACACCTGCTTGTTTCCTTGTCTGTGGCACAACATTCGTGTTTTAAACAAACCGAATGGAATGAAGAGAGAAGACATGCGAAGAATGGAGGAGCTGAGGCAGGAGGTAAAGAGAGTGTCAGAGTGGAGGGTAGAAGGAGAAGACTGCGACTGAGATGGGAGGCATGCGGGAAAAGAGATTTGGTGGGATTGGAAGGGGAGGGGAGTGGAGAAGGAGCGCGAGGGATAGCGGGGTGGAAGTGGATGACACAGCGGGCCCAGTGACGGAAGAAGAAAACAACACAAATCGAGGACCAGACTCGATGCTAGCCCTCACCCTCACCCCTGACGTCACAGGGAAATACGGGAGCAACAACAACAGTTAGAGAAGTCGAATATTATATTGAGATTGCTATAATGTCTATCCGTGCGTGCGTGCGTGTGATTGCGTGTGCGGGCGTGCGTGCGTGCGTCTACACACTGCAAATGTTCGTTCTTTTAAATTTGTATACACCGTAAGCGCATTGCACTATTACGTAACAGAGTTGAAGGCACATTTCGTTGCGTCACTTCCCTATGTTTTCATCACCATCACCATCACCATCACCATCACCATCACCATCACCATCACCATCACCATCACCATCATCACCATCACCATCATCACCATCACCATCACCATCACCATCACCATCATCGCCATCGCCATCGTCACCATCACCATCACCATCACCATCATTATCATCACCATCACCATCACCATCACCATCACCATCACCATCACCATCACCATCACCATCACCATCACCATCACCATCATCACCATCACCATCACCATCATCATCATCATCATCATCATCATCACCACCACCACCACCACCATCACCATCACCATCACCATCATCATCATCATCATCATCATCATCATCATCATCATCATCATCATCATCATCACCATCACCATCATCACCATCACCATCACCATCACCATCAACATCATCACCATCACCATCACCATCACCATCATGATCATGTGTTTTCTCCTTTAGTCCTGTTTGATAGTCACAAGCTTTTGACGGTTCTACGAGCAGACGCACGCACGGCATCTAGTTTCTCTAGTCTCTGACAACAAGAAACTATTGAACCGTGACAGCGGGTCGGTATGCCGTGAACCGTGACAGCGGTCGGAGCCGTCACGCGACAGGCTGGCGGGTCCCGCCAGCCGTCGTCGGTTGCACGGATTAGCGCAGTGGACGGCAGTCGATTGGACGCTGGTACGCCTGGCCTCGCGTCCGTCGGAATTAGCCGGAGTAGTTGCTGTGCACGGGTCGTCCGTGTGTAATCTGCCACGGTGCGCCTGTGCGCAGCGAATAAAGCGCGCGCTGCTGGTCATTCAGAAACCGACTGTAGCGTATGCACGCAGATGTCGATTTGACGTCGATTAGAGAAGTCGACACATCAACGGCAATTGTCCCGGATTGCAGGAAGGAGCAAGATATCGTCGAACTGTCGCAACGGTTAGACGATGGAATACGTAAGTGGGTCTACAGTGTCGTGTCGAGTCCTGTAGTTGATGAAGTGCGTAATGCACGAACGTCGTTGTTCCAGAACGTCATGTTGACAGCGACATCACAGTAGGTGTTCGTTCTTGGTGATTTACTTCTGAAGATGACAGCACGAACATAGACATGCAGCAAATTGCTCGTTTGGTCATCCCACAGAATGTCCGACTTATAAGGTTTCGCGAATCCGCCGACGTGAACAGGACATTTTTTTATTTGTTCTGATCTGGGATAATTTACGAGTTCCGTGGTTAGGTTATCGTAAACATATTCGACAGACGGAGGTTGGTATTGCGAGTACTGAGCTGTACCGCCGTGGCACGATATAACACACCAACTGCCTTCATAAGGATTCTACGTACTCGAAGCTTCTAGACTGTTTCGACTCAAACTAAGACATCGAAGGAGGCGAGCAAGGTGGCACTACACAGACGAAGGAGGCGAGCAAGGTGGCACTACACAGACGAAGAATCACACGGTCAGTATGAGTGGTCATTGATAGGTCATCCACGAAGTACCGTCCGATCGTCGACATAAGCAAGATGGTAGCTAGTGCAATGATTGATAGATTGCGTTTTAATCGGACATAAAGCTGCATACTGCGAATCTAATTACGTTGTGTGTTTGGTGTGCGTGATATATCATGCAGTGAGAGGCGGCAAGACGACGGTGGTACGTAAGTGAGCAGGTCGGCAATACCAGGGTCACGTCCCCGGTCGTCGGAGAGATGCGCGCGCACATACGTCCAGCGCTGAGATGTAGACAACAGGAAGGACAGTAGCAGGACATCGAGATGACCAGCTGACGATTGTGTGGTGGTCTCTTCAAGACATGCTGTTTCGTGTGGTCACCGGTATCGGATACAACTACGGCAACCGATCGGATTGAAAGGTATCGCAAAGACGTAGCGAGATTGAATATACCGACTTGTTGACAAGACGGTGAGTTAACTGTTGGCGTATGCATCTGAGACTCAGTTTCAAGTCAGGCTTCTGCCGAGAAGCGTCGGACAAATGTTTAAAGGGTATGTTGGAAAATACTAGCTGTATATTTACGGGTAACTGATATTCAAAGTGGTTTAATTGTGTTAGTATAGGTCTGGTTCGGGGAAACGTCCAACATTGAACAGACACATTACTCAACTCTTTCTCGATACGCTGGAACCAGCTCCTTTGGATTCAACCGTAAATGTTTATTGTATGTATTATATTCGTTCCCGCGAACAGGTTAGCCCGTGGAATATCAAAGAGCTGAAGATAGGAAACGCTCATAACAGTGAAAGAATATCATAAACAGATCGCCGTCCGTTTTTACTCTCACCGCGTCGTCACATCCGGCTGTACCGGATGTTACGGCGTTAGTCTTGCCGCGACGATGTTTGCCGGGTCGGGCGCCACCGCTACAAACGCTAGCTTCGACAACCTGACGGCGGCGCTGCTGTCCCCGCGCGGGGCGGCCGACGACGACATACCGGTGGGCGTGATGGTCGCCGGCGCCGTGCTGGGCATCGTCATCATCGTTGTCGGCGTGTTCGGCAACGTGCTCGTCATCCTGGCCGTGCTGCTCAGCCGCAACCTGTACAAGTCGTCCAACATGTTCGTCGTGTCGTTGGCTGTGTGTGACCTCGTTCAGACCGTCCTCATCAAGCCGCTCTACGTGCACACGTACGTCGCCGGCGAGTGGCAGTTCGGCGTCGGCACGTGCGTCTATGCGCTCTACGCGAGCAACCTGACGATCCTCGAGAGCATCCTACACGTGTCGGTGATCGCGCTGCACCGCTACCTCGTCATCGTACACCCGCGCGCCGGCCGCGTGCTGCAGGGACCGCGCGCAGTCGCCGCCATGCTCGGCGTCGTCTACGTCGCGCCGCTTCTCGTCGTTCTCGCGCCGACCCTCTCGCGCCTCGGCAGCTCGGCCGGCGCCGGTGGGCGACAGGTGGTCTTCAACAAGCGCATCATGTTCTGCTCGTTCGTGCGCCACTCCGAGTTCCGCATCGCCGGCGTGCTCAAGAAGGTGTCGTTCCTCTCCGTCGCAGCCGTCTTCCTCTTCTACTGCTATGTGCGCATCTACCTGCTCGTGCGGCGCAGTGGCCAGTCGGTGAACGCCCGCGGGGCTTTCAGCTCAGCGAGACTGCATCGAGAGATCACGCTCCTGAAGACGGTCGTCGTCATTTTTATGACGTTCGTCGTGTCCTACCTGCCTATATCGATCCTGTACGGCGTCGACACTGGCCGTAACTTCTCTTACGCCTTCTACTTCTGCGGAGTGCTGCTACTTTGGACGTCGTCCAGTGTCAACTGGATGATCTATGGACTTATGAACAAGCAGTACCTTCAGGCGTACCACTACATCCTGTGCGGGACTGGGCTAGCGCCGGGCGCCACCGCGGAAAATGGGTCAACGTCGAAAGTATCGTTCAACATGTCGTTCCGAGAATGCCCGCCAGACACCCGTCGGTTAAGCCGCGTCGCGCGTTACAGCGTCTGTCGGGAAAACCACCCCCTGAACACGTGATGACGCAGCAGGAGACACTGTCACCAGTATCAGCTGTAGTCGATGGGTGTTAAATGTGTGGTTTGGTTATTGATATAGGCGTATGTGTATGTTCAAGCAAGCACACACACGCATATTTTGTCTATATTAACTATGTGCGAAACTGACTAGGTAAAATGGCGGTTCGCATTGAATATATTTGGCCAGCCTACCAGCTAGAAATATGTTTCGGCTTATCATAGCGACTTATCATAACTAAGAGAGTGCCAACATCTTTACTTCATCGGTGAACAAATTTGATGCTAGTGTTACGGCTACTGCTTCCCATCAACCAGCGGTTATTTCAAGTGCAGCTTTAGCAATTGTCCGTTTTAACAGACAACCCCCCTGACATAACCGAACAGTGTGTCAGCCAAATGGGTCTATGTTTCGTGGAATTGGTGCAGTGAGTAAATTGGCATAAGTGTCGATTGTCCGAAGGCTTCAACAATACAACACTGTTGTCAAGGCGTTGTGAGAAAATTGGCATGTTTAAATACACCTTGTTTCATAACTATCCCTATTTTCACTTTTGAAAAAGGTGGAGGTTATTATCATGCGAAATAGGCGCCACCTGTCGATTAAATAGAAATGTTGATCGATAGATGGCGCCACAACTACAATGCGAGCCACCACGAAATATTGCAGTTCCATATGTCTAGTGTGTATGTTGTTGCGATTAGCGTCGAGTGACCGAGTTTCGTACTAAAACTTTGAGAATATTGAGGAAACGGAGAACTTGGGGCTCAGGATTAGAGGTAGGGCCTAGAATTCCTTTATGAAAACTTGCCATGGTTTACCACGGCATACCATGTTTTACGTGTTTCAACACTCGATGGTATACCAAGCTATTTTACCATGGCTTACCTGTTTAAAAATACCATGGCATACCATGGTGTTTTACCATGGTTTACTTGTTACAAAACACCATGGGATTTTACCATCGTATAGCATGGTATAAGTTCAAAAGGGAAGGTTGCACCAAAAGCTGAATTTTCTGCCAAAAGTAGGCGAGTTGGCAGGCTTGCTTGTTACTTGATAACATTTAAAATTTTAGATATGTCAGCACCAGTATTGTTCACTGTCTTAGTGTGTTAAGCTCACAATTGTGTCATAGTGTTAATATTTTGTAATAACAACAATACTCCTGGTCAAAATATAATCATATATTTCAGCCACCACAATATTTCTTATCATATATGTTGCAAAATAAGGGTTCATCTCATATTTGTAAAAGTTACTTCTAAAATGCGTTAGAAAGCAGCTTAAGCAAACCAGGAGTTTCAAAATGTTTCCTGAATGATTCATTCTTTAAGCTGCTGCCTTTGTCTATCCTTTGTCTATCCTTTGTCTATCCTTTGGAGCAAAAAGTAAATAAATATATCACCAATCGTGCTGTCTGACTCTCTGTACAGAATACACAAGTTATTGTCAAAAGCAAACTGATAGAGTTAAGTGCAATGTTCTACGTGTGACGTTACAAATATATGGCAAACATATATACACAATATACCAACAGTTTAATTATTGTTTTAATTCTCGATGGCAAAGAACAGTGCAAAATTCGTAGGGTCGTGTTTGATGAGTGTTTGTTCATATATATATATATATATATATATATATATATATATATATATATATATATATATATATATATATATATATATATATATATATATATATACATATACATACATACATACATACATACATGCACATATATATATATATATATATATATATATATATATATATATATATATATATATATATATATATACATATATATATATATATATATATATATATATATATACATATATATATATATATATATATATATATATATATATATATATATATATATATATATATATATAATATATATATATATATATATATATTTATTTATTTATTTATTTATTAATGGTTTCACGACGTAGTTCGCCAATAATTAGATTCTGGAAATAGCAGCCACAGTCCGGCTGCAGTGAACTGTTGGATTAGTGTAATGTTGTCAGATGTTTCAGGCTTTCAATTATTTCGCGGAAGCAGCGTCGGTAGCAGTTCTGTAGTTCCTCCCGACATCGCCCTCTGCCTGCCGCCAACGCGAGAGGGTCTCTCTGACAGACGGCGCTGACACACATCTCGAACATCCCTTGGCAGGTCTTCGCACGGACAGGGAAGAACACACAGACAACATCCGTTAAAACAGACATGCATGGTTTGATATGTGCACGCATCAACTTCATTGTGATATGGTGTTTGCGTGAGTGCGTGCATGCGTTTGCGCGTACGTACGTGCGTGCGTGCGTGCGTGCGCGTGTGTGTGTGCGTTGGGACATACTGTAGGCGTGAAGGAAGGTTGCTAATGACGGGACCTTTTTATATCTCAGTAACAACAATGTATCAGAAACCAAATAATACTAGTTTTATTGCGACGTACAGTTGGATGCCAGACACATGTAAACATCCGTTTGATCATTTAAATCTCACATATGTTATGTGATTATTGTTCAGGAAAATAAAACATGTTACGTTGTCCCATCTTTTGTGTACCTAAGCCGAGACACGGTGAATACACGCACGCACGCACGCACGCACGCACGCACGCACGCACGCACGCACGCACGCACGCACGCACGCACGCACGCACGCACGCACGCACGTACGCATGCACACATCGTAATTGTCTTGTTAAATGTGTCATGCATGCGTGTATGGTCTTGCAAGTACTAGGATCCATTGTAACAGATGGAAAATATGTTTTACAATGAAAGTGCTATCATTCTAATTGTATCCAAGGAAAATGCCAAAACACTCTTGAAAATAGATCTTTCTATAAATTAACCATTGCATACCTTCCTACACATTCTGTAGTTCTTGCCAAATTCATTTCCACCGGCGAGTTGAAATATTAACATCATTAGTAGGATAGCTGTTCTTCCCTAAATGTACAGAATCGCATTAGTTTATATCCGGTGATATAATGATACAATAGCGCACAATTATCTTGTATGTATCAGAACAACGAAAGAAAATGTTTTTTATGTCTGCCCGGAGTAACATGAACACGCAATTCGCTATGCTTGCCCGAGTAAAACAACACCAGTACCATCTATCCGATCAAGAAGAATTGCTTGACCGGGACTGTTCGTCGTCTTGCGGCCAGTTGGACTTTGTATTGCATCAACACACATTCCAAGTGTTGTTGCTGTTGTGTCTCGACCTTGTGATCGTCCGGTGATATTTACTTTGGGTAACCCATTTTATGTCCCGTACTCCGTCCTGCCTTTATATATAATATGCCGTACTCCATTTTGCCTTTATATATCCCATACTTCGACCTGTCTTTATATGTCCCGTACTACGTGTTGTTTTTATATGTCCCATACTCCGTCCTGTCTTTATATGTCCCGTACCCCGTCCTGTCTTTAAGACTGGCGCTGTTTGTCAACACAATTCACTTTTCTCAGTTTTGTTTTATAATATTCATACGATTATACGACTACTACATGGAACACTACTACATGGGACACTACTACATGAAACACTACTACATGGAACACTACTATATGGAACACTACTTCATGGAACACTACTACATGGAACACTACTACATGGGACACTACTACATGGAACACTACTTCATGGAACACTACTACATGGGACACTACTTCATGGAACACTACTACATGGGACACTACTACATGGAACACTACTTCATGGAACACTACTACATGGGACACTACTACATGGAACACTACTACATGGAACACTACTACATGGGACACTACTTCATGGAACACTACTACATGGAACACTACTACATGGAACACTACTTCATGGAACACTACTACATGGAACACTACTACATGGAACAGTACTTCATGGAACACTACTTCATGGAACACTACTACATGGAATACTACTTCATGGAACACTACTTCATGGAACAATACTTCATGGAACACTACTACATGGAACACTACTTCACCCTTCTACAATGAAATCACAGAGAAGCAGCAATGATTACCTTAAGTCGGCCCATGTCAATGACGACGAACCTGAAAACAAGTAGTCCCATCACCCAACATCGCTACAAACATATTCACCCATTTATTTCCAAATATATGTGTTTTGTTGTTTTGTTTGGCTATCAGTGTTGATTGACACAACACAATGAAGATGCATCTGAGGTTTGTGGGATATTTGTGTTGTCATTTACTCACTCACGTGGAAAGTAGGGATTCAGTGTAATAGCGACTGTGCCCTATATGTTGAGGCTGCTTAAAAATAATTGTTAAATTTCTGACCTAGAAGGTGCAAGGCCGAGGTTTGAAAAATATCTATCCTAAGGAAAAATTCCTTATTCAACATGCTATAGAAATATAGTTTTGAATTAGTTGACAATGCACAATAGAACCAGCACGAATCGTTTAGTAGCAGTGACCATAAACAAATAAAAAATTGGAGGAGAACCTTTCATAAATGCAAATAATATAAGGTTATGAGGAAATATTGAGATTAAACCATTTTTTTAATTGGTACATATTGAGGAACAGCAAATAGACTATTCCTGTTACATAAATTGCGCACAACGAAAATCATGTGGAGAAACTACCAACATTGCAAAACAACATTTTTATTTCAACACTTGACGACTACAACAGAAGGTCGCAGAACCCGTCAGCTTACGACTTTCGACCAGCCTCGTGGACCACCAGATGGAAGTACACTGTGGACAAGCCATCATCCGAACGACAAAGAAGACGTCAAGTATCTCTAAGAGCCCTTGCCCACAAGTATTGTCTGACGCAGCTATGAAGGGGGGTGACCGACTAGAGTAAGTTGTGGGATGGAGTGTGCTTCAAACTACCATCTGAACGCCACCACCAAGCCCGTCCCGCAGTGCTACTGTTGAGTGCGAAATCCTGTTTGTAGCAGTAACACTGCAGGAGGGACCTGCACTGCGCATATACTTTGACCAGTCTATAAAGGAGGACTACACTTTGACCAGTCTATAAAGGAGGCCTACACTTTGACCAGTCTATAAAGGAGGCCTACACTTTGACCAGTCTATAAAGGAGGCCTACACTTTGACCAGTCTATAAAGGAGGCCTACATTTTGACCAGTCTATAAAGGAGGCCTACACTTTGACCAGTCTATAAAGGAGGCCTACACATTTATCGCACTTGATGAAACGTGCTTTACTTTCTTACGTACTACTTACTAATGTACACGTGTCCCGCAGTCGTCGTGTGAATGCAAATCAGCTTTGTTGTCGTTGTGGTTACCACATTGTTGTCGTTGTGGTTATGACATTGTTGTCGGTGTGGTTATCACATTGTTATCGTTGTGGTAATCACATTGTTGTCATTATGGTTATCACATTGTTATCGGTGTGGTTACCACATTGTTGTCGTTGTGGTTATCGCATTGTTGTCGTTGCGGTAATCACATTGTTGTAGTTATGGTTATCACATTGTTATCGGTGTGGTTACCACATTGTTGTCGTTGTGGTTATCGCATTGTTGTCGTTGTGGTTATCACATTGTTGTCATTATGGTTATCACATTGTTATCGGTGTGGTTACCTCATTGTTGTGGTTGTGGTTATCACATTGTTGTCGTTGTGGTCATCACATTGTTATCGTTGTGGTAATCACATTGTTGTCGTTGTGGTTATCACGTTGGTGTCGGTGTGGTTATCACATTGTTGTCGTTGTGGTTACCACATTGTTGGTGTTGTGGTTACCACATTGTTTGTGTTGTGGTTATCACATTTGTGTCGTTGTGATTACCACATTTTTGTGGTTGTCATCGCAATATGTTGCGCGTAGTATAATATAATAAGCTGTCACTGTCGAAATCATTTGATAAATACAATGAATACGAATACATTATACACATGATACGGCCAACATACAGAATGAGAACAGCTGATTTACCTTGTGCTCAATGTCTATCCTAACGGACCAGGTCAAACGTCAAGTGTCAACGCGTCCAAAGCTAGCGACTGGAATTACCGATCGGATGTGGTTAATCTTAGGAGACAAATCACTTCAACACAGGAGAACGTGTCATTTAGTGAGACGGTCAAGTGTCACATGTCGATCAAACTCATGTTGTGCTGAAGAGCGGACCCGTGATTGGTCCTTGTGGTCTTGATTTCGTCGGCGCAACATTTATTGCCGTGAATCGGAAATTGAACAACGGTTAACAAATGTTGCGCAATGTGGACCGGTCTGTGACGTGACGTCGCGCAGACTCGGGCAATGCTCGG
The DNA here is from genome assembly GCA_963662155.1 of Lamellibrachia columna. NCBI lineage: Eukaryota > Metazoa > Annelida > Polychaeta > Sabellida > Siboglinidae > Lamellibrachia > Lamellibrachia columna. Next base: position 60,270,858 of record OY759263.1, read on the forward strand.
TGGTCCGCAATTTAACAAACTCAAATCGCGGACCGGACGGAAAGCCCCGCTTGGTGCGCACTGGGTTCACGCCAACCACAGCACCAGGGGGCGCCCGCAGACAAGGGTAGAATAGCGGCGGCGCGCGCGCGAGTTGCAGTTACTTTTGTTGCACAATATACGCTTACCAGTCGCATAACCTCAAAGTTGCACAACCACGGCACGGATAAGCTAATTTTCTGTGACGTTATTTAAAAAAACCACCAAAAATGTTTACGAAATTACCAGAACCGCGGAATGTCTTTGCTTAATAGTTATCACCTTTAATGAAGAAATGTAGATTTTTTCAGTTATATTCTATACATCCTATATGCTACACTTGATACTTCCATTCTGATGGCTAGACAAGTGTTGTACTCTACATTTTGTACTCTACTAGTTTAACTTATCCGACTCTCGTTTGCCTTCGTGAACTCGCAGAGAGGAGAGTGGGATGACAGCCTTGACTTCCTGTACACATCAAGGCCTTGACTTCCTGTACACATCAAGGCCTTGACTTCCTGTACACATCAAGGCTTTGACTTCCTGTACACATCAAGGCCTTGACTTCCTGTACACATCAAGGCTTTGACTTCCTGTACACATCAAGGCTTTGACTTCCTGTACACATCAAGGCCTTGACTTCCTGTACACATCAAGGCCTTGACTTCCTGTACACATCAAGGCTTTGACTTCCTGTACACATCAAGGCCTTGACTTCCTGTACACATCAAGGCTTTGACTTCCTGTACACATCAAGGCTTTGACTTCCTGTACACATCAAGGCCTTGACTTCCTGTACACATCAAGGCTTTGACTTCCTGTACACATCAAGGCTTTGACTTCCTGTACACATCAAGGCTTTGGCGTTTTCAGTGACATCCCACCTATTGTTCTAGGACATATTAGTAAATTTAGGTATCTCCACTGTCACCTTAAATATTTTCTATGTTGATACATAATAATGTATAGACAACTAGAATTGTGTCGCCATCTATACATGTTTTATTTTTATAGAAAACATGCTGGGACAATTAGCAAACAGCATGCTGGGACAATCAGCAAACATTCTAGCATTGCTAACTTTATGGACAATTTATGTTTCACTGTGTATACATGCATTATTATTATATTGTACCACAACTGTTGCCAATTGACTTGTCGTGTATATACGTTACGTAAAAACTACTGCCATTAAATACTTTTATCCCAGCTCTGCCGTCTTGTGTTTGTCAAGGGTACTGATGTAGTCAGAAGCCCCTGGCGGCGAGGATTGCATTCACCGCAGAGGAGGTTAGCAGGCTCGTGTCATGTGCAGTAGATGTTTACATGTTAAGCTCCGCCTACTTTGTAAGTTTTACGGGCTCTTGTGTAATTGCTGCATGCTATGAATGTATAATGCTTTATATTGATACGTGGTCATACATTTATTTATTGATAACCAAGGAAACAAACTGTCGCAATCGTCATAATTTTCAGGATCCGTGTGATCAGTTTTCGTAAGTTGAACTTGACAAAAACAAGCGCACGTGTTTTCGTAAGCAAATTGAAATTGCAAAATACTCATTAATCGTTACCAGAGATATAAACCATATTGAAACACCAACATATTCTTTGTGAAATGTAGCATCTAAGTTTAAAAATAATAAATAAAAACGAATGATTATTGTATTAATTTGTTCTTCGCATACGTGTCCATTCTTCATTATCGCCCAGGCGCATTATTACCTTGCGTTGTTTTTTTAAATATATATTTTAGGGCTTTTGTCGCAAGTAATGTTCCATGTTTTCACATGGCTGGCACTTAAATGTATACGTCTTATAAAACGTAATAACATTATAAAATGGTCGCGTTATTTTCATTCATAATACTCTAGATCATGTATGAATTATTGAAAAACCTTCGTCTTCGACAAACTGCTTGTCAATGTCAGTGTCATCCGGATACAAGAGGCTAATTAAGTGCATTCGCATGCAAAAGTAATGTTTTTTCATAGATTTTTTCATTCATTTCGTAATCATTTCCTATTTCGAATTCATTGCATGTTTTAAACCTTTGACTTTGCTTAGATATGAATGCACTAGGCATATAATTATTATGGTTGCAAAAAATCATCTAAATAATTATAATATTGATTACGTACTGTTCTAGGTCAATACAAAAATAGCAAAATGTTTTAAACATACAATTTGTCAATACAAAATGTTTAATATGAAATTCCCATTAAACGACCAAAATAGGACAATTTCCTTATCTTGCTGTATTTGTTGTTTCAAATCTTTCGCAATTTCATTCATGCTACATTGCCTCAGCTGTATAAATGAGTACTTGACCATAGACAGTGACATGGGAAAGTCTTTGGCAAAAGGCTTTCGCAAAAGATAATTGTATTTTGTATTATTATAAAATGTACAAAAGTTAAACACGACGAAACAGTTAACATATAACAATATTTAAAACAAATGGAAACTCTAAAATTTCCCATACTGGTGCACTGTTTTAAAAAAGTATGCTGATAAGTAAAAAGTCGGAATGTCATCTGAAAGGTGGTTTTGCTTTCCCACAAATCAGTTCAACATATATTTTCACAAAAGTACATGTTTTTATAAACTCATCCTTATACTACTGTGCATAGGAGGAGTTAGTATTTAGAAACTACCAAGCACAGTGTTACACTACTACATTACATAAAGCATAAACCAAAAGCATATAATAGAAGTTCAATGGTTTTTCATGTCATATGTATAATGCTAATTTAGTTGAGTCATCAATTCAGACACATAATTGCTTATGATGGTTTGCGTCAATTCAAGTCACTTGTTATCAGAGTATGGGTCAACCAGTATAACAATTCTAATTACACACCAATTACAGCGCACCAATTCTAATTCCACCTCAAAAGTACCAATTCTGATTATCAATTCCATATCGAAATAAAATAATAATAATAATTTAAGTCAAGACACAGGCTGACTTCATGACAATACTAAGTGGTGTTCTGGCGCTTGGAATATTATATTTACACTTCAATATTGACGTCAGTATAGTACTTAAATATTGACATCAGTACAGTACTTAAATATTAAAAAAATACAAACGTAAACTTACAAGGTTAGTAACAACAAAGAAGTGCAAGTACTTTAATGTTAGTAACAACAAAGAAGTGTAAGTACTTTAATGGTTGTAACAACAAAGAAGTGTAAGTACTTTAATGTTAGTAACAACAAAGAAGTGTAAGTACTTTAATGGTTGTAACAACAAAGAAGTGTAAGTACTTTAATGGTTGTAACAACAAAGAAGTGCAAGTACTTTAATGTTAGTAACAACAAAGAAGTGCAAGTACTTTAATGTTAGTAACAACAAAGAAGTGCAAGTACTTTAATGTTAGTAACAACAAAGAAGTGTAAGTACTTTAATGGTTGTAACAACAAAGAAGTGTAAGTACTTTAATGGTTGTAACAACAAAGAAGTGTAAGTACTTTAATGGTTGTAACAACAAAGAAGTGCAAGTAGTTTAATGTTAGTAACAACAAAGAAGTGTAAGTACTTTAATGTTAGTAACAACAAAGAAGTGTAAGTACTTTAATGGTTGTAACAACAAAGAAGTGTAAGTACTTTAATGGTTGTAACAACAAAGAAGTGTAAGTACTTTAATGGTTGTAACAACAAAGAAGTGCAAGTAGTTTAATGTTAGTAACAACAAAGAAGTGTAAGTACTTTAATGTTAGTAACAACAAAGAAGTGTAAGTACTTTAATGGTTGTAACAACAAAGAAGTGTAAGTACTTTAATGGTTGTAACAACAAAGAAGTGCAAGTACTTTAATGGTTGTAACAACAAAGAAGTGTAAGTACTTTAATGGTTGTAACAACAAAGAAGTGTAAGTACTTTAATGGTTGTAACAACAAAGAAGTGCAAGTAGTTTAATGTTAGTAACAACAAAGAAGTGTAAGTACTTTAATGTTAGTAACAACAAAGAAGTGTAAGTACTTTAATGGTTGTAACAACAAAGAAGTGTAAGTACTTTAATGGTTGTAACAACAAAGAAGTGTAAGTACTTTAATGGTTGTAACAACAAAGAAGTGTAAGTACTTTAATGGTTGTAACAACAAAGAAGTGCAAGTACTTTAATGTTAGTAACAACAAAGAAGTGCAAGTACTTTAATGTTAGTAACAACAAAGAAGTGCAAGTACTGATGTCTCAGTTTCTTATTTTGTTTGTAGCCATAACTGAATAATCCATTTAAACATATCCTATGTTATGATAAATACAATTATTGTTATTATCCACTTGGACACTAAGTTGTCATAATTCTTGTAACCATCATGTTTGTTTTCAGGCCGTCTCAAAGATATGGTGAAATTACTCGCATCATCATGGACCTCAAGAATCATGGAAAGTGCATCACATGGATTTATGGAACCACGAACAACCGAAAGCAGTTTTGAATTAACGAAGCAATGCTGAGTATTGGGTCCAGTTTAATAATGAACTATATATTTATACTGGACTGCACCAATGTGACAGTAGCTATGCATTAAGCCATGTAAAAATAGATTATGTTTAATATAATTATATGTTAGATGTTATTGAATTGATTGGTTGCATTTCTTTGTGTTTGCGAACATGTGATTGTAATGCTGCTACCAAAGAGCGCTGCTACTGCCACAACACGTTATCACCAAAACACTGGCCCTCGGGGGTCTGTTTTTGAAAAGGGAAATGCACGCTAATTGAATTTTTTATAAATTGATAAAAGCAAAGAGTACCAATAAAATGTCAAAGGTTTTAATATTATAACGCATTAATGATGTTACCATCTCAGACAAGTGATAACTTTGAGATTACGGAATGAAAGCGGACGCCGGCGAAGGTCAAACTTCGCCGGCGAACACTCTAAACAGACTGGCTCGCAACTTCCGGCGATCACTAATATGACTCGATTTTTGCGTATGCGCGGTGCCTGCCAACCGCCTATGCGTTCACCGATAGCGTGTAGCTATGGCGCGCGTGACAGCCGTGGCGCCACTACATGACCAAAATATGTTCGCGGGACTGTAATGATTGATCAGTAGGTGGAGCCACAGTTTGCTTACTTTAAAACGTCATAGCTTGATTCTGCATTCAAAGTGAACGGCTGGTGGAGTGGTACCACCGATTGGTAAAATCCATATGGCAACTTTGTTAAATTTGCGTTAATTCCCATTCAAACATGAGTACACTCAATAATTTTTTTTTATTTAAACGACGAAGACACGAAGATATCTTGTATGGTGTTGTAGGTAGTCTCGCTTATCCGACTCTCGCTGGCCATCGTTAACTCGCCGAGAAGAGAGTCTGGCTCCAAACACATAGTTTGACTGTTACCGAATGGGCGGAGCTGAACACAACAATAACATGTTAGCACGTACCGCGCATGCGTCGAGGCTTCAGCGTGGTCCTCTGGGCGCCATCAGTATTCCCACCACATTACGTCCAACGACAATGTGCACGCAATATGTTTATATTTAAGTGCAAACTAAGCTAATAAACTAAACTAAGCTTGCTCTGTCGATAGCACGTGCGATTCGTAACGACCCAATTTGACTATGTGTTGCCATGACGCGCCAGCAGCCGCTCTGCGTCATTTTCGAGATGCTACACTATTTTTTTGCATGATTTAATTTTTCTGAGTAACAGTTGTGTCAATATAAGCAGAGTTTAAATTTGATTGGAACTGTATCGCATGAACTGATAACATACTACTCTTATTTGATGAGTTAGCTAAATGCCATTATGAGAGCCTAATTATGCATTATGTATGCACCCAGAATCTGTCACAACGAAAAGAACGGTTTAGATGTGTGCGACAAACAATGGCGCCACATCGCACAGCCTGAAGCTATGTTGTCGGTGGACTGGGCACCGCCATTGTCATCCGCGCCCGTGTGCGTGTGAGTGTTTGGTGTGTGTGTGTGTGTGTGTTTGTGTGTGTGTGTGTGTGTGTGTGTGTGTGTGTGTGTGTGTGTGTGTGTGTGTGTGCGTGCTTGCGTACGTGAGTGCGTATGTGTCCTTAGAGATGAAAACTTACATATTTTCGAAGAAATTTTTTTGCAAGCGAGTTATTATTTTATAAATACTAATAAATTCAAGGGCGCAATGACCCGTAAAACTGTCGTTCAAGTAACCAATGGAAATCGTTTTACATTCTTTTCAGCAAGCATGCGTGTAGGCCCAAGTTACTGAACAGCGTGCGTGTAGGCCCAAGTTACTGAACAGCGTGCGTGTAGACCCAAGTTACTGAACAGCGTGCGTGTAGGCCCAAGTTACTGAACAGCGTGCGTGTAGGCCCAAGTTACTGAACAGCGTGCGTGTAGACCCAAGTTACTGAACAGCGTGCGTGTAGACCCAAGTTACTGAACAGCGTGCGTGTAGACCCAAGTTACTGAACAGCGTGCGTATAGGCCTAAGTTACTGAACAGCGTGCGTGTAGGCCCAAGTTACTGAACAGCGTGCGTGTAGACCCAAGTTACTGAACAGCGTGCGTGTAGACCCAAGTTACTGAACAGCGTGCGTGTAGGCCCAAGTTACTGAACAGCGTGCGTGTAGACCCAAGTTACTGAACAGCGTGCGTGTAGACCCAAGTTACTGAACAGCGTGCGTGTAGGCCTAAGTTAAGGAACAGCGTGCGTGTAGGCCCAAGTTACTGAACAGCGTGCGTATAGGCCTAAGTTACTGAACAGCGTGCGTGTAGGCCCAAGTTACTGAACAGCAAAGGAAACTCAAACATTGCAACTCAATGAACTCGTCGAACGTTTGTGACCTCAGCATGACGCAGCTAGATGTAGTGTCTTGATGAAGTTGAAATCTCGTGCAGGACAACGCGGTACGCACGGCCTAGCCGATACATTATAATCAATTGTAGTACATATGAACAAACGTCGCGAAATCTTTATTTGAAGAAGACCAAGGAATACAACAACATTTCAGTTAAATTCGAGAAATTTTACATCCCTTGTGTTAAAGACTAAGTTGAAAATTATACCAGCACTGTGTTATTAGAGTATTTGACTATCTAGATAGACACTTATATACGACACTTCGCCGAAAGCCTAGCAGCATGGTTGCATTGGTGGATCACCCGTCGAATCGAGATGGAACCGACAGTTATTTGGCATTTTAGACATACTGGGTGCAGTTAAGTAGACCTCGCTTCAACCACTTGTTCCAGGGGCACGTGAACAGCTCATTCGTGGCTCGATTGTGCACGATGATCTTCTCGAGGAACCAGGACGGATTGTAGCCACGCTTGTTGCGACGAACGTAGATCTGGGTGACGTTACCCACCGCGTCCCCGAACGTGTAGAACGTGTCGATCCTGAAGAACAAAAAATGTTACGCGAACTGCGGCAATGATTATGATAATGGTGACTGGTTATTAATATTGATGATAACAACAACGAAGATTAGATTTGTAATTCATTTAGGCTATTTTCATCCACTCGACATTTTGCCCCGCTACACCCTACCATATATGAAACCAATACGTAATCTTCCTAGGTCTCTGTGAGGAATGTATGATCTAAGTTTGGATAGTTCTACACCTGCGTTGTAACCAGTAGATCAACATACTGTATGACCCATTTACCAAATCTAGGTTCACCAGTCTCTTATCTGCATAAAGATAACATAAATGAATTTATGTGACAGCGGCGCATAAAGGATTTTATGCGAGATGACAGGGCAATGAAGGCGATTTGAGGTTAGACCTTTTATGGTAGAGAGAGTATTGGCCTAATTACTCGCTCACGCGTATGGATACACCAACCACGTGACCTAGAGCCAGCCTCTCTCGATTTCCAAGTTAGCTTGTGTCGTTGTGAGACGTTTGCGCTGCAAATATTTCCGAATTTCTATTGTTACTGATTATTCGTTATCGCTGAATTTGTTGATTTTATTGCAAGATCAGTTTTGTTGTTCGGTTTATTCCGATCAATCTTATCGGATATTTTTCGCTAGTGTGTTCAGGTGAGTTTCTGTTGCAAAGACGGACGCCGTTATCCGCCATTTTGTTACCTCCGACCCTTGGACTGCGAAAGGTAATCGTCAGTCGTTTACGCATAATTTGTTATTATTATCCTGACGATGGCTACTAAACCTTTGGTTTTAGTTCTGGGCGCTAGCCACATTTACTGGTTGGAGCGTCTTGTCGCATCGGAGGTAGATTTTGCACCAGGTTCTTTCCGCGAGGGTTTGGATTGTCGGATCGCTTTCGAAGGCTATCGGGGCGGTACAGTTACCACTATGGAACAGAACCGGGTTTTGGCCTCGGTGGCACAGTCGATTAGCGCGCCGTAATTATAAACAGTACCGCCTGGCAACAGGCGTGGCAGACTGGGATATGCGGAGGTTGTGCGTTCGTTCCTCACCCGGCGCACATTTTATGTGATGGTTAGCATAGTCCCTTCTCAGCGAACATCAGCTGTATTGGGGGAATAGCCGTATGGTGTACAGGTCATTTTTAACTTTATTCCGCCATACGGTGTTAATGGTCGGTGAATGAATTTTGGCCCTATGGTGTACAGGGCATTTTTATTTTCTTTCCGCCATACGGTGTATATGGTCGGTGTATAATCTTTGCCCCTATGGTGTACAGGGCATTTTTTATTTAAAATTCCGCCATACGGTGTAAATGGTCGGTGTATAATCTTTGGCCCTATGGTGTACAGAGCATTTTTTATTTTCATTCCGCCATACGGTGTATATGGTCAGTGTATAATCTTTGCCCCTATGGTGTACAGGGCATTTTTTAATTAAATTCCGCCATACGGTGTAAATGGTCGGTGTATAATCTTTGGCCCTGTGGTGTACATGGCATTGTTAATTTTATTCCGCCATACGGTGTAAATGGTCGGTGTATAATCTTTGGCCCTATGGTGTACAGGGCATTTGTAATTTTATTCCGCCATACAGTGTTAATGGTCGGGGTATAATCTTTGGCCCTATGGTGACATGGCATTTTAATTTCTATATTCCGCCATACGGTGTAAATGGTCGGACTAGAGGGATGGCCCTATGGTGTACAGGGCATTTTTTAATTAAATTCCGCCATACAGTGTAAATGGTCGGTGTATAATCTTTGGCCCTGTGGTGTACAGGGCATTTTTTAATTAAATTCCGCCATACGGTGTAAATGGTCGGTGTATAATCTTTGGTCCTATGGTGTACAGGGCATTGTTCATTTTATTCCGCCATACAGTGTATATGGTCGGTGTGTAATCTTTGGCCCTATGGTGTACAGGGCATTGTTCATTTTATTCCGCCATACAGTGTAAATGGTCGGTTTATGTTCTTTGGCCCTATGGTGTACAGGGCATTGTTCATTTTATTCCGCCATACGGTGTAAATGGTCGGTGTATAATCTTTGGCCCTATGGTGTACAGGGCATTTTTTATTAAATTCCGCCATACGGTGTAAATGGTCGGTGTATAATCTTTGGCCCTATGGTGTACAGGGCATTTGTAATTTTATTCCGCCATACAGTGTAAATGGTCGGTTTATGTTCTTTGGCCCTATGGTTTACAGGGCATTTTTTATTTTATTCCGCCATACAGTGTTAATGGTTGGTGTATAATCTTTGGCCCTATGGTGTACAGGGCATTTTTATTTTCCTTATTTCGCCATACGGTGTAAATGGTCGGTTTATGTTCTTTGGCCCTATGGTGTACAGGGCAGGTTACTTTTAATTTTTCTTGTTCCGCCATAAGGTGGGTATGGTGGCTGTGATGGTGTTTCCCACAGTGTACAGGGCATGGTAATAATTAATTGTCTTATTCCGCCATACAGTTTGAATGGTCGGTTTATGCTATCGTTCCTACGGTAGTGCATGTTAATTTTGATTTCTTGTTCCACCATACTGTGTAACTTGTCTGACGATAATATGGGTCCCCGTGGGGTTCATGTCATGGTAATATTATTATTCCGCCATTCGGGGTAAATGACTGGTTTACTCTATTCGTCCCTACGGTGTACAGGGCATGGTAATTTTCTTTTGTCTGATTCCACCATACAGTTGGAATACCGGAGCGGGTATCGTTGTAGTATGTGAGTGGATAATGTTGGTCAAGGGTTAACCATGGTCCCTAGTTTGTATTGACACAGCGTACATAAGGTTCACATTACTACGATCGGGTGCAGTGTTCAACTGGAACAGTAAATGTTGCAGCAACGGAGCAACTTCATCATGTGATGCGGGAGTTGTTGCGTGTAGCGCTGCAACAGGTCACGACGCGGTTGCGTCAGCCTCTGTTGATTGCCAGGTGGCGGCATCATCCGCAGTGGCTCCATCGAGTTATCCGATCGTCCGGCCAGCTTTTGCCGTTGGTCGCCAGGTGGTGGCACCTGCTGCTCCAGCGCCTATGCCCTCGGCGAGTGGAAAAGCCAATGTTCACTCTTCCTCCAGTGCTCGTCAAGCGGCGACTTCCGTGGCTCCTGAGCCAGTACCCTCTTCGAGTCGTCAGGATACTGGCGTGGTGGATCCTCCTTGGCCGACAACCGACCGCTTGATGGAGACATCCACTGACCTTCCTGTCACAGGCCGTGTAAACGAGGAAATTGGATTAAGCCATGCAATAAGAATATTGAAAATGTAACTAATCTGTGCGGTGGAAGTGGAACTGTTTTGTTATCCCATGCTGTGAGTAAGCGGATCTAAATTTAGTTAATCCATGCAGTGATAGGGAGGAGTTATTTCCAGGCGGTGTCACGGGTGTAAATAAAAAGATAACGTTTGCTGAGCCATGTGGTGTAAATGGCACAATTGTATTCCGTACGTTGAAAATGGAGGGGTTTCTGTATTCCGTGCGGTGTAAACGGAAAAGTGTATGGCGTAGTTTGTTGTTTCATGCGGTGTAAACGGAAGTTAAGTTTCGTTAAGCCATGCGGTGTAGATGGCACAATTGTATTCCATGCAGTGTAAACAGAGCAATTTCTGTAGTCTGTGCAGTGAAAACGGAAAGTAGATGGAGAAGTCTTTGTTATTTCCATGCAGTGTAAATGGAAATTAACTTTTGTTAAACCATATGGTGTAAATGGTGCAATTATATCCCGTGCGGTGTAAACGGAGCAGTTTCTGTAGTCCGTGCGGTGAAAACGGAAAGTGATATGGAGAAGTTTTGTTATTTCCATGCGGTGTAAATGGAAATTAATTTTTGTTAACCCATGCGGTGGAAATGGCACAACTGTATTCCGTGCTGTGTAAACGGAGCAATTTCGGTAGTCCGTGCAGTGAAAACGGAAAGTGATATGGAGGAGTTTTGTTATTTCCATGCGGTGTAAATGGAAATTAACTCTTGTTAAACCATGCGGTGTAAATGGCACAATTTTATTCCGTGCGGTGTAAACGGAGCAATTTCGATAGTCCGTGCGGTGAAAACGGAACGTGATACGGAGACTTTGTTATTTCCATGCGGTGTAAATGGAAATTAACGTTTGGTAAGCCATGCGGTGTAAATGGCACAATTGTATTCCGTGCGGTGGAAACGGAGCAAATTTTGTAGTCCGTGCGATGAAAACGGAAAGTGATATGGAAAAGTTCTGTTATTTCCATGCAGTGTAAATGGAAATTAACTTTTGGTAAGCCATGACGTATAAATGGCTCAATTGTATTCCGTGCAGTGTAAACGGAGCAATTTCTGTAGTCCGTGCGGTGACAACGGAAAGTGATATGGATAGATTCTGTTATTTCCATGCGATGTAAATTGAAATTAACTGTTGGTAAGCCATGCGGTGTAAATAGCACATTTATATTCTGTACGGTGGAAACGGAGCAGTTTCGGTAGTTCGTGCGGTGTACACGGAGATGGTGGGTTAACCCATGCATTAGGAAATTTATTGAAATTTCCACTAATCCGTGCATTGCAGGCGGAACAGTTTTGTTAACCCAGGCAGCGAGTAAGCGGATGCATATTTGGGTAATACATGCAGTGATATAGAGACGTTTTGTTATTTCCATGCGGTGTATATGAACGCTAACTTTTGTTAAGCCATGCAGGTAAATGGCACCATTGTATTTTGTGCGGTGTAAGCGGAGAATTGATATGGAGAAGGTTTAATTCCATGCAGTGTAAATGGCACAATTGTAGTCCGTGCGGTGAAACGGAGGAGTTTCTACATTCCATGCTGTGTAGATGGAAAATTGAGTGAATCCATGAAGTAGACAAATTACTGAAATTTTACTAATCCGTGCAGGCGAGGCGGAACAGTTTTGTTACCCCTTGCAGGGAGAAAACATATGTAAATATGTTTGTTTTCTTATGTCCATGCATTGTAATTGGAGTATAAGTTTTATTAAGGCATGCAGTGTAAATGGCACAATTGTAGACCCCTTTATATTCCGTGCGGCAAATGGAGAAGTTTTTGCATTCCATGTTCTATTTAAGCCATATAATGTAAATGGAACAATTTGCATGTTAATTTAGGTGACCGAACGTTAATGTTTAGTTATGGTCTAATGGTAGTTCATGATATGTAATTACACAGCTGGTCCTGGGTACCGCAATTAATAATTACGGATGCTGCCACAAGTGGCAATCAGGCAGCGACACCGGTGGCGCGTTAAGCCAGAAGGGGGCTGCAGCAGCTGCTTCTACACCACACCTTCAACAGTTGGTCAAGGGGCTGGCTAGGTTGCTCCCCATGGATGGCCTGCTGGAAGCGGCCATAGATCTACATGTATCGGCACTGTCGCTTATATGTTGTAGGTGCATGGTGTGACATTGTCGCCGATACTCTGGAGAGTGTTGTAATTGTTGCTGGTACAATGAGTCGACAGCTTAAACTGGTGTCAGTATGTAGTGGTATTATGGTAGTTGCAATCTAAGCACAGTAGTAAGCTGGTTCCGCAATCATTACAAGTAAATGACCAGCCTATTGTGGGCACATCCAATTATCCTGCCACATTACTTATAGAGTATTTTCCCTTCCCGGTTAAGGGTTCTAGGCAGGCTACATTATTTGCATATGCTGACGGCACTCTAATGCTGCGGAGGGTGTTTGATGCTATATTAAAGCGCCTGCTGGAATTCTGTAGATTGAGTAGTGAAGTTTTAAGGGTCTTAGTTTCAGAATGGGAGCAGCCACGTCAGCAGCCCTTAAGGTGAGAGTCAGACCCGCAAATTAGAGCAGCGAGTAGATGGGTTTCAGATGATTTCCGCAGAAACATTCGTATATCGTAAGGTGCTGCATACAGATCAGGCTGTACCTGTTAGCAATCTGGGCAAGGGTGGACTATAGAGATAGTGCCTAGATTCGGTCAGTGGCGGTACCAGCAGCACTTACTTCGTCATCTGTGTCGATCTATGTTAACTATCATTGTATGTTGCAGGTTCGTGGTGTGACGATGTAGTCAAGACTCTGCCAGTAGCGGAGTCGGCAGCTATCATCGGGTTTATTGTGTATACGTTGCAGATCCACTGTTCGAATGTGGCTGATGCTCTGACAGCGGCGGAGTGTTGGATAGGTTTGAACTGTGGGCAAGGCGGGGGAGGGGGTGCAGTCGAGGCCCTGACAGCGGCGGGGTCAACAGCTGCATCTCTACCTGCACGCGCAAGGGAATGGAGGATAGCTGCCAGTGTTTATAATTACAGTGGGGGTCGGTCACAGAGGGTGACCTAGTGGCGGAGTGACCCCCACCGATACCATGTGAATTGTATATAAGTCAGTAGTGGTACAGATAGTACTGGTAGTGGGTAGCTGATAGGCATGATTTACTAATTATGTGTAAACACCTTTTGGGGGCCGGCATGTTTGCTGAGATTATTGGATGTATCTTATTTTGATGGTGTATGCTTGCCTAATTTCATGCTCCTTAATTAATAAATCTAAATGTCATTCTTTGGCCTATTTCAATCTACGCTGGACTTGTGTTGTTATTTTGCATAAATGAATTTATGTGACAGCGGCGCATAAAGGATTTTATGCGAGATGACAGGGCAATGAAGGCGATTTGAGGTTAGACCTTTTATGGTAGAGAGAGTATTGGCCTAATTACTCGCTCACGCGTATGGATACACCAACCACGTGACCTAGAGCCAGCCTCTCTCGATTTCCAAGTTAGCTTGTGTCGTTGTGAGACGTTTGCGCTGCAAATATTTCCGAATTTCTATTGTTACTGATTATTCGTTATCGCTGAATTTGTTGATTTTATTGCAAGATCAGTTTTGTTGTTCGGTTTATTCCGATCCGTTTGAAAAATCCCACCCTCCCTCCCTAATATTGTGTTAACAGTTGTTACCCAGTGTTATCTAATAAATCAAGTGGTGCATTAGGTAGGGATACACTGGAACACTGAAGACAGAGAGGTAGTTCACAAAGTTTTTGAATTTTTTTTGACGCTTTTCCCTGTTATAGTTTGGTACACGAGGTTCTGCATTAACGCTTTTCCCTCCACTGAGTTTTCAGTACTGTACACAGGTTTTTTTTTTTTAGTGCGGGTACTTTTTACGAGTACATTTGGGTGGCTGTTTGGCCCTACCTCTCGGTCTGATGTGTTAGTAGTTACTGGTTGACTAATGTCTAGATATGTAACACCTTTATACATTGGGTGTTGTGTTTCCATAATGTTCATTATGAATTGTTCAAGAATGTTGGGTGGTTAGCCCACTTTTTTCATTTACCATGTTTGGCTGGGGGATCGAGTACCCCAGCTTTTCTGTTTGTACATGTATGTATGTATATATATATATATGTATGGTTAATTCACGGCGGAGTGACCCCCACCGATACCATGTGAATTGTATATAAGTCAGTAGTGGTACAGATAGTACTGGTAGTGGGTAGCTGATAGGCATGATTTACTAATTATGTGTAAACACCTTTTGGGGGCCGGCATGTTTGCTGAGATTATTGGATGTATCTTATTTTGATGGTGTATGCTTGCCTAATTTCATGCTCCTTAATTAATAAATCTAAATGTCATTCTTTGGCCTATTTCAATCTACGCTGGACTTGTGTTGTTATTTTGCATAAAGACAATTTTATTGGCAACTCAAATGAGTTGTATTCTTATAATTTTACAGTCAGTAAAAGAATATATGTAACAGTCAATAATCGTAAAATACAATAATAATAAAAACCCTACCATGATAACTGGGGCAGCAGATATAATATTATTATATTATTTATTGCCAGTTGTGTTCACCCCAAGGCATCAGTTGTGTTCACCCCAAGGTATCAGTTGTGTTCACCCCAAGGTATCAGTTGTGTTCACCCCAAGGTATCAGTTGTGTTCACCCCAAGGTTACAGTTGTGTTCACCCCAAGCCATCAGAGAGTTCGATACGTCCGAGTTATCGCAATGGACACTTCTTACTGTGCCTCAATATATATATGTCTTTTGTCAGGTAAGAGATGATTCAGTTTGTGTGAGTTTACTTTCCTCTTGTTCAAATATCGCTCACACAGACAGTACCGCCTTTCTTTCAATGTAGACCTAAATCATTGAACATATATCTGCATAGCTTTTGCCAGGACATGCGCATTTTATATTATTTCGATATTGTCAGATAAGTAATTCTGCAGATTGGTATGTCATACAGGGCAGGCATACTCCAGTACAGGTCTCACAACACTTACACATACAGTGACCAGATTGGTATATCACACAGGGCAGGCATACTCCAGTACAGGTCTCACAACACTTACACATACAGTGACCAGATTGGTATATCACACAGGGCAGGCATACTCCAGTACAGGTCTCACAACACTTACACATACAGTGACCAGATTGGTATATCACACAGGGCAGGCATACTCCAGTACAGGTCTCACAACACTTACACATACAGTGACCAGATTGGTATATCACACAGGGCAGGCATACTCCAGTACAGGTCTCACAACACTTACACATACAGTGACCAGATTGGTATGTCACACAGGGCAGGCATATTCCAGTACAGGTCTCACAACACTTACACATACAGTGACCAGATTGGTATATCACACAGGGCATGCATATTCCAGTACAGGTCTCACAACACTTACACATACAGTGACCAGATTGGTATGTCACACAGGGCATGCATATTCCAGTACAGGTCTCACAACACTTACACATACAGTGACCAGATCATTCTGGCTAAGACCTGCTCATTATGGGTACAACCCATATAATCTTATCACAGCCTTTTCACAATATTCTCCACATGCTTATTTCACGTTAGATCATGAGAACTTGTAACGCCTATAAGCTTAGCATGGTCTACTTTAACTACGTCCATCCCGTCTATCTTTATATTCGGTACGTTATTTCGAAAATTTCCATCTTGTGCATAACTGATGATCATTTCTTTCGATTTTCCTGAATTAATTTTCATACCATTTTGCATTGTCCACCTTACGGCGATGTTTGTGTGTGTGTGTGTGTGTGTGTGTGTGCGCGCGCGCGCGTGCGTGCGTGTGTGCGTGCGTACGTACGTACGTACGCGTGCGTACGTTGAAGGTCGGGCATGCGTGCTTGTGTGCATGAAACACGTGTCTGAAGCTAAGTAAAGGACGTCCTGCAGCAACATAAGCATTACTAACACAGATACCAATGACACGATCACTGACTGTTATGATATCCGTATTTGCGGTGGTGACGACTCATAGATTGATAGGAGCAGTATTGATTATTAACAGAACAGTAAAGTCACGACGGTAAGCACTCATGCAAACACTGCACTTACGCGCCTCGCTGGAAGTCCAGTCTGTTGGCGTTGTTTAGTGTTATCAAGCGAGATGATCGTTCACTGTTTCTAACCGACACCTGCACCCTGGATCGCGTATCGGCATTCTGCAGTTTACCAGTGAAGACAGCGAATCTGTACTGGATCCCTGAAGGATACAACACATATTATGTATATGATCGGTGCCAAATCTTACGGTTTACGGTGAAATATATACTTTCTCACGGGGTGGTTTATTGGTATGTTAAATTCCCTTTTGTAGATTATGTCTGGCGGTAAATACGCTGCAGCAATTAAGATTAAAGCAAGCAGCACAACACTGTTAATATAAATAACATAACACTGTTAATATAAATAACATAACACTGTTAATATAAATAACATAACACTGTTAATATAAATAACATAACAATGTTAATATAAATAACATAACAATGTTAATATAAATAACATAACACTGTTAATATAAATAACATAACACTGTTAATATAAATAACATAACAATGTTAATATAAATAACATAACACTGTTAATATAACTAATATAACACTGTTAATATAAATAACATAACAATGTTAATATAAATAATTTAACACTGTTAATATAGATTACATAACACTGTTAATATAAATAACATAACACTGTTAATGTAAATAACATAACACTGTTAATATAAATAGCATAACAATGTTAATATAAATAACATAACACTGTTAATATAAATAACATAACGCTGTTAATATAAATAACATAACACTGTTAATATAAATAACATAACACTGTTAATATAAATAACATAACACTGTTAATATAAATAACATAACACTGTTAATATAAATAACATAACACTGTTAATATAGGTGTAGTTAACATTCAGAGAAATTAGTCATTTTAATAAAACGAAACCCTCAACTAGCTTCGTATGAGTTAACCAATGAAAGCCGTCACACGTTCCATTTAGCCACGCAAAGATAACATGCCAACTGACGTGGATACAAGACAGCGGACAGCGACTTCTTGTTCAACCATTTCTTGCATTTGAAGACGTGATAGTCGACTGTAGTTCTGTACAGTGGCGGGTTGATGTGGACCGCATTGAGAAACCAGTCTGGGCCACGTCCGCTATTATCATGACGGATCTCCAGCTTTGTGTGATACCCGAGACAAGGGCACGTCACGTTGAAGTAGTTTGTCCTGAGGTTTCCCGGAAACAATTGTTAAGCTACATAAAAAGGTATTTGGCAATTCAGGATAAATAATTAAGTTACCACTAATTAAGTTACTACAATTCAGGATAAATAATTAAGTTACTACTAATCCACTCCAATGCCAACACGTGTTCTTTATAAGGTTCAACATCGAAGTATTTGTGTCATTGTCTTAACGCATGGAATCACAATCATTTACATTATAATGTTTCAAAAATACCAAACTGACATTTCATGGCATAGAAATATGGTACATATACCACGCGTCACTGGTGTTTAGCTCAACATTACGCCTAGTTTAGATGAATTGAGGTATCCCATGATTCCACTATAGTCCAATATATTCGTTTCAATGCAACAGTGGAAGATAAACGCTGTCAAAATTGCAGTAATATACAAGGAACAATTAAGCAATGTGTGGTTGGGAGTGATTGGGGGAATGTAAGCCAATGTCATTGTTCGTTTATACAAATCCTATAATTGCTCATCAGTGTAATTAATATAGCGGCTTCAACACTCCCGCTAATGCTCCGTCAAGTCGTAGCCGGTGTTGCGCAAGATCAGCTGTCTCATGCTACGCCTACCAAGCACTACCTCACGCAATGCAGCCAATTTAAGTAATAAAACAAAATCTAGTGAAATATATTCATAATTGATTTCCCCGTAAGTGATCACAATGCACAAATTGAGATGGTATGGTCGTGTGGTGAGAATACTATTATATTATAAAGATGGCAATGAGTGTGAACATAAACGGAAAGAGAAGGGGTGACCCAGATAATGTTCACTCAATAACATCAGCAGCCACCTGGAGGAAAAGAACACCAGCCTCGAAGACGTTTTAAGAACAGAACGGTACAAGACCCCGCACATGGTGGAGGAAGTTGATTTCTCGCCACACTGACATGAGTTCTAATATAACTTGAGTATGTTGAGCAGTTTCAGTAATGTTTTCAGTGTGTATTACCTTCCTCGCTTGAAGACGTGGCCCGGAGCATCAAGCTGTCTCCATGGACAGGTGGCCTCTGAGCCGTACAGCTGAATCTCGACGCGGGCCTTCGTCGCAGCACGGAGTCTTTTACTCGTCTCTGTTCTGATGCCGTACACACAGTCTGGGAACAAAGACGACGCCGGCTAAACAGGGTAACGTGCCGTCAAACACGATGGAATACGACGCGGATACAGAAGGTATGTGTTTTGTTTCTATGCACCACTGTGTGCATAAATAAATAGCATACATTTTATTTATTTATAGATGTGTTCCAGTATTTTGGTATTTGTTTACTTTAACACCATTTCAATTACCATTCAGTTAATTGTTAGTGGACGTTAGTTGTCAGTGCACAAGTTGTTGATTTGAATATGTGCAACTTAGTCGTCTGTAAGTCGTAAGTTTATTATTTACTGTCAAACTGCAAGTTAAAACATCTTATTTTAACATCGTTGAAATTCGTTTATATTATATTATCGACGTGAAAGCCAGCATAAACTGCTCACCAGATCGTGTGAGCGGCTGTGACACGGCGACTCCGTTGGAGCTCGACGACCAGCCCTCCCAGTGGTAGGTGTTGTAGGAGATCTTGTACGGCCACTCTCTGATACCGACTGTGGTCGGGTACCAGGCCGAGCCATTTCCGGTGGAACTGCTTCCGCTCTCGTACTTGATCCTCAGACTCCTGTAGTGCCCCACACATGGGCAGTCGATAGCGAAAGGGTCGGTCCTGACAATATGATCAACAACGTTATGCGCAAGGATGACGTGATGCTTTTGAGAAGGTATAACGTAGGAATGTTAGTAAAGGTATTAAAGGGGTAGTCTGTTTCCTAGGACGTAAATGTAGGCTATTCCTGTAAATGCGTAGAACATGGCCAAACCATCTCCATATTCTCTGTTTCATCTCATCGATGATGCCGCTGATGTTGGTGCGTTCTGCGATATCTTCCTGAAATATCTCGTACACACTAAGATATACAAAACAGACTCACTGTCCACTCTGGAAGTTGCTGGCCCCCGACGTCAGCTCCTGCCACGGACAGGTTGCTGACGACCCGGTCACTTCAATGAAGACCTTCGCTCCTGCCTCAGCCGACGCGGTGTCACCACTGACGGTCTCGACCCGGTAGTGACATGCTGGCAACAAACATTAACACGCGGTGCATGCGGCATACAACAGAGGGCCACCCCACAAGCGCTACAGAGACACGCTGTATAAAGTGGTCACTCATTAGAGATGGTATTGATCCTGAGTTGTGGGTTGAAAAGCGCAAGAAGAGTAGAGTTAGTGGGCTTCCATCCGCATAGCTGCATTTGAGTTTGAAGTTGAACGCCAGGAGCCAATGAAAGAAGAAAGACGAAACAGTGGCCGTTTCCCAGACATGTGCTGCCCCTGATTCTGGGCAGACCCTCGTCTGCAACCAATGCAACAGAAAGTGCCTTTCCAATATCGGCCTTTACGGCCACCAGAGGATGTGTTGCATCTTCCTCTAAACTTCGGATACGAAGAACTGCCAAGAAGAAAAACGTGGCAGAATATCGACAAGAAAACTCCATGAAATAGTAATAATATCGGTGCCAGCAGTGGGCATAGGTTATTTCAACTTATTGGATATGTTAACATTACAGTACGCAACACACAGTCGAGTGTAACCAGAATAAATATTCACATTCCCCATTCCTGTCTATACGACGAGAGACGATAGGTGGCAGTATGTTCATATGAAGGCTGACCGATGCTAAAGCTCCGTTATAGCCTTCTGAACTGTCTATACGACGAGAGACGATAGGTGGCAGTATGTTCATATGAAGGCTGACCGATGCTAAAGCTCCGTTATAGCCTTCTGAACTGTCTATACGACGAGAGACGATAGGTGGCAGTATGTTCATATGAAGGCTGACCGATGCTAAAGCTCCGTTATAGCCTTCTGAACTGAAGTATGTTCATATGAAGGCTGACCGATGCTAAAGCTCCGTTATTGCCTTCTGAACTGAAGTACGTACTTCTGAAATATAGTAAATAGGATATTTTCCTCCACGACTCATTTATTTATCATTTATATATTTATTTAATGTTTTTTGTTTACTTAGAACTCCATCCTCAACTGATTTTGCCTATCGCGAACCCGGTTCGTTGATGTCCTAATGTGTAGTGTGAGCACATCCGCGGTCGGTTTAACAAAACAGTGCGTATTTCTAAGAATTGACCTCAGTCGTTATATCTGGTAAGGCTAAAAATAGTGGGCATCCAAAACGGTAAACACTTTATGGAGTCAATGCCGATCACGGACGTGACTTCCGTCTTCTCGTCGATCACGTGACAAAGTTACGACATTTCACCAAGGGCGAAATTCGTCAGTTTTCAGCATTTCAATTTTCTCTTCAGGATCAAACATTAAATAGTTTAATATTTTTGAAAGTTTTAATTTGATAATTTTGTCAAATGATTTCACAAAAACTACATACAAAGTTGCACAAACGAGCAGGCATATCGTAGTGAATACTGTCTAGGTTTGAATTTTCGCAAAATGAATTTGAAATTAGACGAGCAAAACTTGATTTGAGTAGAGGCCTTTAAAGGCACAAACGATCACGTGTATATATATAATAATATGGAACGATTAACATTGGAGATTTCAACTTAAATAATTATAATAGTGTTTAAAATAACATTATGAAATGTGAAATGATATTATAAATGTATAATCATAACATGTATAATGCAATGTTCAGTCTATGTGTAAAGACAGAAAATATGGTTTTAAGTAAAGATGTTTAACGTTGTTCGAACTTTGGCATCCTCTTAAACGATCTGATTTTGGGTCGAGCGCGGATGTGGCTGACTGGTTTCTATAATTCTTCATTGGTGTTGCTCTTGACCACAAGTTGACGTGGACATGTAGTTGTTGCTCTTGACCACAAGTTGACGTGGACATGTAGTTGTTGCTCTTCAACTGCTTCTTCAATTGTGTTTGTATGTTTACAGTTCATGTTGTTGAAAAAAACTTTATTATTATTATTATTGTGTATTTGTTGTTATTGAATGTCTCGGCTTCAGCGTGTCAGCGGCTCTTGTCTTTAAATACCTTGCATATGTACAGCGCAACTGTGAACCTGAGGCGGCACGCTGGTGGCACACTGTGAGCCTGATGCGGCACGCTGGTGGCACACTGTGACCCTGAGGCGGCACGCTGGTGGCACACTGTGAGCCTGAGGCGGCACGCTGGTGGCACACTGTGAGCCTGATGCGGCACGCTGGTGGCACACTGTGAGCCTGATGCGGCACGCTGGTGGCACACTGTGAGCCTGAGGCGGCACGCTGGTGGCACACTGTGAGCCTGATGCGGCACGCTGGTGGCACACTGTGAGCCTGATGCGGCACGCTGGTGGCACACTGTGAGCCTGATGCGGCACGCTGGTGGCACACTGTGAGCCTGATGCGGCACGCTGGTGGCACACTGTGAGCCTGATGCGGCACGCTGGTGGCACACTGTGAGCCTGAGGCGGCACGCTGGTGGCACCCTGTATTACGACTTCAGTAAAGGTTTTATGTGTTGTCGCATCGGGCAACACGTGATAAGCTGACGAACAGAGCATTAAAGGTGCACAAGCACATTGTCAGTCACAGACCACGGCCACTACTACACGTACTACTAAATAAAGTTCGTCTGTATAGTTCCATAGTTTGTATCACACCGCCCCGTGTTGTCGGGTTCTCGTTTATACAACTGATTGTAAATAAAACCTGTCAAACCCCGATCTTCTCGTACGCTCTACCATTGTGCTATAGCGACTCATCAGTATATATTGAATTGTTAAAATATGTTTTACAGCTCACCAAATGAGCCAAAAAGGAATATTACTATACTGTTGCAAACAAAATTAAACACAAATTGCACAAATGACACACAACATTGAAGGGTTTCAAATTTTAAATGAAAACATTGTCAACAACAGCATAAGAATGCTGCAGTTACGATTACTTTCACTAACCGCAAATGAAATGTTATCTGCGCACTATTAAAATAATAGCAGAATGGCGGACCCTGGATGATGATTTGTTTACTACTACAATGTAACACTTACGTCGCGGAGGCGCACTGAGGCCTTCAATAGTGTTGACGAAAACCAGGCAAACTAGAAGCACGCAGGCGATGCGTGTAGCGGCCATCTCTCACTTTGTACGAGGGGATCCACACAACCATACCGGGCACATCCAGACAGAGAACGGTTATATATACCCTCAGTCGTAGCCAATCAGCTTCAAAGCATGTCTATGACCAGCAGTTCGGCAGTGCGTCATTGGTCAGTGTAATGACGCGTGCACTGACGGGAGCCTTGCGTCCTACATCGCAAACACCTGCTGGTGTGATACATTACAGCGTATTCATCAGGTAGATACAGCTCAATTTGTGGACGAATTTGTTAGAGGATGGGGCAAACTGAAACGTATTAATGATATGTCGGGTTTTCAGTAGTAAGAATGTACTCGCTTCATGGGCGGTAGTAATTGATGTGTTTACTGGTACCAGTGACTAGTTCAAGCCGTCTTCGGCTATTCCTGTTATGGCTACCTCGTTATGTGTAGGCTGACGCTGTAAAATGCTACTTTCCTACAAAAGCCCTTATCTAATGGAGCGAACTTAAATTGCACCTTTTGTGTCGACAGTTTAACAGGTGCTGTCGCTGTAGAATCTATGTAGTGATACGGTTGACTATAAACGCTGGATACGCTGCGCTTTTCATGTATATGCACCCTAATCGTCACATTTGCACATGTTTATTATAAATAAAGTACTAAATGAACAGTAAACACTACACTGTGTGTGCGTGTGCGTGCGTGTGTTAGAAAGACTACTTATCAATAATACGATACAGACCACTAAGACTAGGACATGTAGGAGTTACATTAGATGGCAGGATATTAAGCTCACTCACTTATGTCAGCCACTGGAGTTGAACTGTAACCATCTGTCTTCAGACATCTCTATTCAGCAATGTCTTTCCAGCTCCACCGGCTCTAGTCCCACATCTTCCCGTAGACAGCATAAATAGATGTAAAGACTGGTCTGCCTTGGCCTGTTGTTCCAAGATTGTCCTTAAAGCCATCTCATCAGTACATCTGTAGCAGTGTCCAGCAAATCTCAGTCACCTTTCCCGCATCATGTCTGTAATTGCAATTTACCTTCATAAATGTCTCTTCCCGTTACACGTCGTCATTCTGACTTCTACGCGCAACTTCACTTGACTCCGAAACTACCGTCCTCAATAGTCTGTTATTATTATTATTATTATTATTATTGTTATTAATATTATTGTTATTATGATTATAGTTGACCTCTGTTGCCGGAGAAGATATATTATAATACACATAATTCAAAGACACTCTAATAAAAAAGATAACACATTTCCATTTACAATATTCTGAACCTTATCCATTTTCTGCGCTCTAAGTAGTTCTTCATTGTGTGTCGATGCAGTTGGAGTGTGGATACACTCATACATTTGGGTCACGTCACAATAACATCCCTTACGAACCTGTACCACAGTATATACTGTTTTTAATATATATAAATGATTTGGAGGATGACATATCTAGCAAAGAACTCAAATTTGCAGATGACACAAAAGTATTCAGAAAGGTTACTAATGATACAGATAAACAAAGTTTACAGGATGATCTACAAAAATTAGTTAAATGGTCAGAAAAATGGCAAATGTTATTCACTTTTGGGAAGTGTAAATGTATACACATAGGAAAAGGAAATATGGACGAGGAATATAAAATGGGGGATGCTGTACTAAGTAGAACCACACAAGAAAAGGATTTAGGAGTAACATTTAGTTCTGACATGAAAGTTTCAGAGCAATGTGGGATTGCTGCTTCGAAAGGAAATCAAATTCTAGTGCTAATTAGGAGAACTATCACGTATAAAGAGAAACATCTAATTTTACCCCTATACAAAGCAATAATTAGACTACATTTGGAATATTGTATTCAAGCATGGAGGCCATATCTTAAAAAGGACATAGACAAGCTAGAAAGAATACAACGAAGAGCAACTAAAATGATTCCAGAATTGAGAGACCTTAGTTACGAAAGTCGCTTATTACAATGTGGTTTGACAACACTAGAGACCAGGACACTAAGAGGAATCCAAATAGAAGTG
This sequence comes from Lamellibrachia columna, assembly GCA_963662155.1. Classification (NCBI taxonomy): domain Eukaryota; kingdom Metazoa; phylum Annelida; class Polychaeta; order Sabellida; family Siboglinidae; genus Lamellibrachia; species Lamellibrachia columna. Next base: position 60,295,957 of record OY759263.1, read on the forward strand.
TTTAAAATTGTGAACGGTTATGAGGATGTTGATAGGAATATGTTCTTCAAACTTAAAGAAGGCAGTAGAACCAGAGGACACAAAGCAACATTAGTTAAGGAGCAGTGTAGGTTGGACATGAGAAAGTACTCTTTCTCACAGAGGGTGCTAAATGAATGGAACAAACTGCCAAATGATTGTGTTAATGCTAGTAGTGTGAATATGTTCAAAAATAGAATTGACAGATATCTGATAAGGGCGGGCTACACATAGATGAGAAAGGTGTTGGACTCTCGATAAGTCAATGGCTTCCTTGTCGTCTGGAACGTGTTGTTCGTGATGGCAATCTTGTTAAATCTTGTATAACATGATGCTTTGAAATAGGTAAACCGCGGTATACCATACGTTAGCATAAACAATATATGACAAAACATGGCATACCATGGTTTACCATCATATACCACGGTTTACCATCATATACCACGGTTTACCATCATATACCACGGTTTACCATCATATACCACGGTTTACCATCATATACCACGGTTTACCATCATATACCACGGTTTACCATCATATACCATGGTTTACCATCATATACCGCGGTTTACCATCATATACCGCGGTTTACCATCATATACCACGGTTTACCATCATATACCACGGTTTACCATCATATACCACGGTTTACCATCATATACCACGGTTTACCATCATATACCACGGTTTACCATCATATACCACGGTTTACCATCATATACCACGGTTTACCATCATATACCGCGGTTTACCATCATATACCGCGGTTTACCATCATATACCACGGTTTACCATCATATACCACGGTTTACCATCATATACCACGGTTTACCATCATATACCACGGTTTACCATCATATACCACGGTTTACCATCATATACCACGGTTTACCATCATATACCACGGTTTACCATCATATACCACGGTTTACCATCATATACCACGGTTTACCATCATATACCACGGTTTACCATCATATACCACGGTTTACCATCATATACCACGGTTTACCATCATATACCACGGTTTACCATCATATACCACGGTTTACCATCATATACCACGGTTTACCATCATATACCACGGTTTACCATCATATACCACGGTTTACCATCATATACCACGGTTTACCATCATATACCACGGTTTACCATCATATACCACGGTTTACCATCATATACCACGGTTTACCATCATATACCACGGTTTACCATCATATACCACGGTTTACCATCATATACCATGGTTTACCATCATATACCATGGTTTACCATCATATACCATGGTTTACCATCATATACCATGGTTTACCATCATATACCATGGTTTACCATCATATACCATGGTTTACCATCATATACCACGGTGTGTCATATCTTCTTATGGGTTACTCAATGCTGCAATATAACATTACTCAGTATTTTAAGTTTAGCTACATTATATAAACTATTTCCACCCAATCACCTATTTGGTTCCTGATACAAGAGATAATCGAACACTTTTTCAAATCCACACTTGAATAAACATATCGTGCACGTGGCACACGCATCAGTTAAGTGGCGTAAACTCTGAACACCTGTAGAAAACACGGTGATACAATCTGCATAAGGCGCAAGGTTGAACAATATATCACCTATCCTGACGGCTTCGCCAGAGACACTGAAGTCCAATAAAGTTGGTTAATACAAATGTTTATCTCCGATGTATTGCCAAACAGTAATGTACTGCAATAATTTCATTACTTCCCTGTGTACTTTGAGTTGTATCAAACAGCACAACATATTGTGTAAATTAGACACTGAAATCCAATAAAGTTGGTTAATACAAATTCAGTTTTACTAAACACCAGTGAGGTAGACCACGATTGTCTTGCAACAGCAGCAACATGACTATGCACATAACGTCCGCACTATCAACAACATCCGACACTCTATCACCACAAACACGACGTCCGCCCCAGGGTTAAGTGTTTTGAATAGTCCATTTTCAAACGTAGGCCCACTACAAACGTAGGCCCACTACAAACGTAGCCCACTACAAACGTAGGCCCACTACAAACGTAGGCCCACTACAAACGTAGGCCCACTACAAACGTAGGCCCACTACAAACGTAGGCCCACTACAAACGTAGGCCCACTACAAACGTAGGCCCACTACAAACGTACGCCCACTACAAACGTACGCCCACTACAAACGTAGGCCCACTACAAACGTAGGCCCACTACAAACGTACGCCCACCACAGTTAAAAACCCGATATTGGTGCTAACTATAAGTATCTGCTGGAATTTCTCATTTGCGGTAAAGTAAAGCATCAGTCCTACAATGATAACATGATTGAATTTTAATACAAAAGCTATGCTAGTTGTAGCGTTAACGGTTCACTAGTTTTTAATGCATACAATCTGATACATGTTTCAATAACATATCTGTCCCTACGTCGTACTGGGTGGAATAAAAACGACCGGCTACTGAGCGGTAAAGACTCGTCGGTAATTTAACGCATTTCGATTGACTAAGTTATAGACCGTTCTTTAAGACGAAGACCTATTACTGTCTTCCTACAGACTTGCTCTGCGCGAGACAGCAACAAAGAAGCAATATTAGGGTATCTTTAGAACGGGACATTAAAACTGTTGGTGTAAATGCAAAGGGAAATAAAACATCACACGCTGTGCGTGAGTGTGCAGGCTGTCCACCAGCCGGACAGGTCAGAGCGGCCATAAAATGTGACAGTATACACACAGGGCAGTACGCGTAGACATCTAATGTGTAGTGAAATGAGTCATTCCTCTTCCAAACACGTGTTTCAAATAACCAGACAAATGAGAACTTAATTTCTTGTACTGGCTGAAATATGGCCAAGCATACAAGCACACGCCATCTCAAATACATCAACCTCCCGTATATAACATAAACCGTTGGACAATATTATCTGCCGAGATAATACTACATGATTCATTCCCGCCAACATATACCATACAACTCGCGCAGTATGGGAAGGCAGTGTTAGTTGAGCAACCCTTGTTTCCCAGGAAGACACAACAGCGACTTTGTACCGCTCATTTATTAAATATGTTATTAGGCCACGACTGACGAACGATAAGTGCCACTTGTCACAACTGTCAGAAAAGTGAGTTAAAATTATGTTTTTTAATGCTTTTTCGAAACTGTTGGTGATTGTGGTTAATGTCTGCTGGTGTGTAAACTATCAACCCAGGTGACCAGACTTTATTGTTTGTACACTTACAAATGGTTTAGCTATGCAGATTATTTACATCACTTCGTGCATTAATAAGAAATTAATAAAAAACTTAATTGTTGAAATGGGCTAGTTGACCCACCCAAGGTCCAAGGGCGTGTAAGTTGAGCAGTGGCTAAAGAACAAAGACTAGTGTTCCTTACCCTAAAATACACCAAAGATTACATTTGTCCGAGCAAATTGGGACATCGGATAGCTACAAGGCAACATGTTAGCAGTTAGTTACACTGGTTGCGATTGGCCTATAAGTCTATAGTAGTTAAGCGTGTAGACTTATCAGAGTCGTGTTGTGCTCATTGGGTATGTTTTGGCTGAGTTTTTATGAAATTATAGTACAAAACGTACGTAAATTATACAAATAAAGCATTTTAGCAAGATTTTAAAAATTTTACCCCAACTTACGCTACACTTTGGCTCAATTTACCCCACACCAAGTGTTGGTTGGTATAAAATGATCTACTAATAATCATTGTTTATGTGAGTGCATCGATTTTGAGCTATGAATACGATTGTGCCCTAAATGTCAAAAAGAATGAAAAATGGCTCAACGAACACTGTTTTCTCCTACAAACAGATTAGAGAAATATAGTAAAACAGATTTCAACGAATTCAACACGTTTATTGTATTAAGTGCCATGGCCGGACAAAATTAATGAAAGGTTTATATACGCCTGCGCAATTACATCGAATACAACAAATTCCATTGTGAGTGTAGCGTAGCTGCTAAACCACCATAGCGGATTCAACATTATTAACGGCTTAAAGCAAACGTACAACTTATACACGATCACTCCTCAATTACAATAGCATTTACATCGTAATTGTAATAGTACTAGCTTAAAATGTAATAATAATAGTAATATATTATATTACCTTCAGCGTGTAATAGTAACAGTAATATAAAGAAAACTAAGTAAAAGTATTAATAATATATTGCATTACAATCGGACAACATTAGTGATATTTTCATGTTATGCGTGCCATAACATGCAGCGAGTATTAATAACAAATATGTTAAATAAAGAAATGTCCATTTTGAGTGTACACCAGCAGTTAACCAACCATAACTGATTCAACATTCCCAGTGGTTGAAATCAACTCTATGACCTGAACATGATCACTGCTCGTCTGTAGTAGCGTCCACATTGGGCTTGGCTCCATGGTAGGTTAATGTTGTAATATATCTTTGAATCAAGCGTAAACGTTCAACGTTCTTTAGTTTCATTATTACTCTCATTGGCTAAGGCTGCATAACATATCAACTGAATATTGGTGACACCCTTCCACACATACGCGCTGCTGTGACGTGGAAAATAAGTAGCTACCGAATGAACAGTATTGTTTTCTGATTGTTTACACGGTAGGGACACTCAACAGCCACGCACAGAAAGGTAGGAGTTGCGTGTTTGTTGATTGTAAGACGTCAAATAACTTGGTGGGTTGCTGCTACCTTTTTTCACATCTTATCGAGATGCATCGGGGTGTTACTTCAAGGCATGAAGCATTACCCCCATCATAATTTGTATTACGTCACGCCACACGTTGTTTTAACGTACATGGAAATTATGTTTTTGTCACGCGCTCGGATGTTACGATCACGTGAACAACCAGTGGATTTTGTCCGTTGGATATGATGCTGTAAGGGAAGGAAGTTGCACGGAATATTGTCCGATGGCTATTTTGGTTCGTGGGTAACTGTCACGGGACATTATCTTTGAAGCTAATTATTGGTATCTGTACCGGTCGTCCTTTCTGGCGTGTCAATTTGGTTGACACAGACTAACTTAACTATCTTAAATATAAAGTTCTTCGTCTTTCCTAATTTTGCTCTGCAACGGAATAAGGTGAGACGAACGACCACGGCAGCGTCTTTGATGCCGTCCGCGGCGGATCAGGAACAATAGCACGAGAACATCTATTTCGAATCTCACCTCGTATATTATGCTACTTGCGGTGAATTGTGGGTCTACAACTACAGTGTTCACGCCTACGTGTAATTACCATAGACAGCGGGTCCAGCGATCCCCCGTGACTGTCACCAGACTGCTTGTCATTATACGACATTCACGAGGGAACATTCCTCACGACAATATCGACAGTAAGCAGACGGTCACGCACGACCCCACGCACGCCCCATTGCCCACATTAAAGATTGACGGATGTTCTGGTGAACACCTGCAGTAACATTTAGCAGTGATGATATTATTAACGCTACTTCTGAGTTGTCAATTAAGCAAAATATGATTTACACTTGATCAACATATTGAACAGAAATACGTTGACATTTGAGGGTAAGCAGTAACGTTCAGCGACGCGATGTATACAGACATTCCGCAATTAATGCGCAGAAGGTGTTGAGTAAAGTCGGTGTTCCGTCATGTACTTATTTATGCATCTGAGTGACACCATCAACTGATATTTAGGCAAAACTGTGAATCAGATTAATTCCTGTATAAAATAAATTATATCTGCATTGTAATTTACCTCAACACGTGCGCATACTTAATTATTTGGTGAATAAGAAAACATATCGAACACTGCAGGATAATCATCCTTGGATGTTATGTGTTTATTTCACTGACGTCCCACGTTAAAGTATAAAAACCTCAGTCAATACCATTTTGGTTGAAGACACTGTGTCAGGTTACTCTCGTCATATTGGTTGAAGACACTGTGTCAGGTTATTCTCGTCATATTGGTTGAAGACACTGTGTTAGGTTACTCTCGTCATATTGGTTGAAGACACTGTGTCAGGTTACTCTCTTCATATTGGTTGAAGACACTGTGTCAGGTTACTCTCGTCATATTGGTTGAAGACACTGTGTCAGGTTATTCTCGTCATATTGGTTGAAGACACTGTGTCAGGTTACTCTCGTCATATTGGTTGAAGACACTGTGTCAGGTTATTCTCGTCATATTGGTTGAAGACACTGTGTCAGGTTACTCTCGTCATATTGGTTGAAGACACTGTGTCAGGTTATTCTCGTCATATTGGTTGAAGACACTGTGTCAGGTTACTCTCGTCATATTGGTTGAAGACACTGTGTCAGGTTACTCTCGTCATATTGGTTGAAGACACTGTGTCAGGTTACTCTCGTCATATTGGTTGAAGACACTGTGTCAGGTTACTCTCGTCATATTGGTTGAAGACACTGTGTCAGGTTACTCTCGTCATATTCGTCCAATACATAGAGTCAACACAAACCCTATTTTACGCTACAGAAACACGTGTTCTGTCATCTGTATTCCAAGATTTATTGTCGTTAGGGTTTTACATATGACTACTCTTCGGTAGTAGATTTTACACTGATACAAATTTGAAACCGTAGGGAAATAATCCTCTAAGCAAATCAACCAATCGCATTTGTTGTTTTGGAGTCCATGTTAATTCTCCAGTTTCCCCATTGGCCCAAACTATTACATTTCCAATTACAAATTCACTAGGTTTGATTTTCTTATGACAAATCACTCCGCACCACGTACTAAAGTTCATAACTTAGTCAAACAACTACGTTCTTCAGAACAGCAACAACAACAACGACGACGACAGACATCAGTCAGATATCTTTATTCATTTGATATCAATAGTTTCTCGATTCTATTTTGTTTTAAACCTGAAATCGGCAGTACGAAGCACGCGGTAGACGTTCTTAAGATTCTATGAAATACGGGGGCGTAAAGTATATTAAAGCTCCCAACTATTCGGGTCTTAGCTCCAGTACTCATGGCTCCAGTACTCATGGCTCCAGTACTCATGGCTCCAGTACTCATGGCTCCAGTACTCATGGCTCCAGTACTCATGGCTCCAGTACTCATGGCTCCAGTGCTCATGGCTCCAGTACTCAGGGCTCCAGTACTCATGGCTTCAGTACTCATGGCTTCAGTACTCATGGCTCCAGTACTCATGGCTCAAGTACTCATGGCTCCAGTACTCATGGCTCCAATACTCATGGCTCCAGTACTCATGGCTCCAGTACTCATGGCTCCAGTACTCATGGCTCCAGTACTCATGGCTTCGGTACTCATGGCTCCGGTACTCAGGGCTCCGGTACTCATGGCTACAGTAATCATGGCTCCAGTACTCATGGCTCCTGTACTCATGGCTCCGGTACTCATGGCTCCAGTACTCATGGCTCCAGTACTCATGGCTCCAGTACTCATGGCTCCAGTACTCATGGCTCCGATGCCTGTAGACGTCGATACTTTGATGATGGATTTGGAATGTCTTACATTTTTTTCCACGCCCCACTTGAGTTTCAATTATTCTGTGCCGGTGTTGCAGATGAATAATGCAGGGATGGTAGATTTATGGGTGGTTGACCCTTGAACGGAGATCAATGCGATGTTAATGACGCCGGTATCTGAACAGATTGCTCATGTTGGTGTCGCCCAATTAATATTGTATTGATCAAATAGAAAGTGGACGAAGTGCAGACATTTGTAGACAGAAGCTAGGACAACATAAATTAAATTCGGGCATGTTAATGGAAACGGGGCAATGTATGCATGGGTATGCGTGCGTATACATACAAGGAAGGTTGGAATAGTTCAAGGTTTCTCAATTACGCAGAGCACACCATGTCCTTCACCAGCTGACCGACATCTACGCAGCAATATCATTTATCTTTGTGGCGAACACGTCAATGTGTATTTTTGTCAAGACTTGTATTATCCGCTTCATAGAAAACGCAGTGTGTGCGCATGTGGTGAAGACTTTCCAAATAGGCTAATTTAACTCTTCTAAGACATGACATTGTTTTCAACCTAAAATTAAGTTGGTTAGTGTGATTGTTTTCTGTACACAATGAATAGATAAACAAATTATTGCATGACCTAAATTATACTTAACTAGTATTTAAACAGTTTTCACTTTAAATGTTATGTTACGACGTTATGGGAGTGTCCTGCAGTTGGTATATTGGGGCTTCATTGTGACTACTATCTCAGGCTTTCCATACCGTTGATGCCCCTGCGCTCCGCCGAAACAATCATATGTTTGGACGCGACCACCTGTGTTTTTGGTGCTGCGGATCTACGCAAACTCAGATACGCATGTATTGTCGTGAATCTCAAATAATTCACAATGTTGAATAACCTAGACAAGCTTGACATGTCACAGATATCAACCAGAGAGACGGAGCTCAATACTCACTTGCAAATATAAGTGGTTACGTCCTTCAATTAACCAAACAACCTTCCATTCCCCTATCAGTGTTCCGGGATCTCACGGATATGTGCCGAATGTTCGTAAAATGACAGTGTGACATTGTACGGTTACCGACCTTTTGTCTCTGGGGATTGAGCATGGTGCAAGTGCAATTTACTCTCCTGTTCTTGGAAGTGTATTGAATATGCATACCAATATCACAAGTCCGAGACTGCATTATAAGAATCTCACAGAATGTGTTTGAGCATATGTTGAGAAAATGACAGTGAAAAAAACGTTAGGGTTACCTAGATAATTTGTCTGTGTATTGAATAGAATGAAGGTGCACAGTATACAGTCATTAGGACATCTCAAAGCACTAAACACTTCACCCCCCCACCCCCCGGCAGACCTGTTCCTTCCAACACCAACACGACTTACCTAGGAAACATTCAGCCACTCTGTAATTACTGCGCATAGACTATTCTTTCACACATATCCACTACTATCTATAAAGCTATGTACTTATTTGTACAGTTGAGTGAACTGAGGCAATGTGGAGTGAACAAAATGCAACCAGTATGGGGTTAGTACCAAACTAGTACGAATGCTACAGTGTATGTACGAGGGAGCTAAGACAGTTGTAAGAACAAGACAAGTGAATTTCCAGTAGAAAGCAAGACAAGAGTATTGAGAAGAGAAGATTATTGTGGGTACAGCTATACGCATATGACTTTGTTGACTAATACTAATAAAGAAGACATGTAACAGAGACTAATAAAGTGGCAAAAGGACTTGGAAAGACGTGGTTTAAGAGTAAACGTGGAGAAGACTGAAGTGATGACGAGTGCACAGAAAATATAGGGCCTACGGATTACATTATAAGTTACAGGGAAAGATCTTATCAAAATCGAAAGCTTTCGATACCTGGGATATGTGAACAGTCACGAAGGAGGATGCGAAGATGTCAGTTAAGTCAGCTTGGGTGAGCTTGACGTGTTTCGTGTTGTGTGCGATAAAATAATGCTGGTGAAGGTAAAACTTCGATCTATACAACTAGTAAGACCTGCCTTGGCGTGTAATGCAGAGAACGGAGATAAAAATGCTGATATGGATTGCGGGAATGTATTTGATGGAGAGAAGGAAGACGTAATGAAGACATAAGAAAAGAGATAAATTATTGTGTTATGCATAACATATAACATATGAACAAAGAAAGATCAAACTGGGATGATTTGTTCGTAGTTTGTCGAAGAAATCAGAGTTTGTGTGTTTGCTAATCTCGCAAATGTCGGGGTGAATGGTAAATTACTGCACATAATTTAGACCTGCTTGCTCAATCTTGTTTAAAAGTGTCCATAGTAACTGCAGAGCCAGCTGTTTCTGATAGTCCATTTCAGTTCTTGACAGTTATATTGAAAAAGGTAACGGCATAGACCTGTGTCATACATACACGAACAGTGTTAGTGCTCAGTAAATTCAAGACGACTAACTTTACTAATTAATCCGATGCAAAAGTGCTCCCCAAAAACCACACATCACATGCAATCCCACTTTCCTATGGATTATTTGTGTATACAGTGTAATGGCGGACGGATCCTGACTAGTTGATCAAATAGCGCTCTTATTGTTATCGCTGAGCGCCACCTAGCGGGTAAAACTAACATTACCGGATCAGAATATTCGCGAGATGGCGCTGCAAGCGATTTAGACAAATTCGTGTCTACACAAAGATGCGTTACCCGAAAGAGGCGGAACATCGATAGACCTAGTTGTTGTAATGCATCTTAGATAATTGTTTTTGGTAGAACTGTCTTTTTAGCAGAGACAAATTTTATAGATAGATAGGTAGGTAGATGGATGGATGGATGGATGGATGGATGGATAGATGGATAGATGGATAGATGGATAGATGGATAGATGGATAGATGGATAGATAGATAGATAGATAGATAGATAGATAGATAGATAGATAGATAGATAGATAGATAGATAGATAGATAGATAGATAGATAGATAGATAGATAGATAGATAGATATATATAGATAGATAGATAGATAGATAGATAGATAGATAGATAGATAGATAGATAGATAGATAGATAGATAGATAGATAGATAGATAGATAGATAGATAGATAGATAGATAGATAGATAGACAGACAGACAGACAGACAGACAGACATACATACAGACAGACAGACAGACAGACAGACAGACAGACAGACAGACAGACAGACAGATAGATAGATAGATAGACAGACAGATATATATAGATAGATAGATAGATAGATATATGTTTATTCAATCTAACACGTGCCGTGGTATATAGAGGGTCACAATTTCACAAGTACAAATATAATACACGTATTATACAAAATAGAGATATTTACATTACTGAACATTCTTCAGGATAGTTAATTTTCAAATCAAATAACTTTCATTTTACATATCCAAGGTGTGTTTAGTTTACCTGGTAGAGGCTTTCATCATCGTGTCACTTTGATTTCATCAGTACCTATGACGCTTGATGACGTCATCGTACACGTGAGGCAGTTCATAATTGCCCTCGTCTCTAGAGCCTACCACAAGAACAAAAAGACAAACTTCGTGCAGACATCACGGGAGTCCTGAAGTCGGCAAAAGTTCGAAAACAAAATATTACAAGACAGGAGAGAACAGCTTTAAAAGTCCATCACCATACTCCCTGCGGACAAGGGAAAGGCCACACTCATCATGGAAACGAGAGAATACCAAGAAAAAATTAAAGAAATGTTAAATGATGAAGCGACGTATGAGAAGTTAAAGAAGGATCCGACCAAGACGTATAAGGCAGAACTCATCAGAATGGTAAATTCCTTGGAGAAGGAGGGGAAGATCACCAAAGATCAGTATTGGTACTTGTATCCCACGCTAGAAAAAGTACCACGGATGTATGGATCACCAAAAATCCATAAGGAGGGAGTGCCACTCAGACCAATTGTTGACTACACACAGACAATAGCATACAGAGTATCCAGGGAATTGACCAACATACTACAACCACTTGTTGGAAAAACAGAACACCACACAGAAAACTCATAGGAAAGATGACAAAGCTGAGAGTAGAAGAAGGAGAATCATTTGTGTCATATGATGTTGTGTCGCTGTTCACGAAGACCCCGATCATAGAAGCGTGCGAAATCATCAGAAAAAGGCTAGAGAATAACAAGACACTAAAGAAGAGAACAAACCTAAACGTAGACGACATCATGGAGTTGTTGAAATTTGTCCTGGAGACGACATACTTCAGATTTAAAGGAGAAATTTACCAGCAGAAATTTGGAGTAGCCATGGGCAGTCCGGTATCCCCCATTGTTGTCAACTTGTACATGGAGGACCTGGAGCAGAAAATAATAGCAACAGCACCGGTAGATTGCCAACCGAGAAACTGGAAACGATATGTGGACGATGTAATTTGCCTGGTACACACGGGAAAGGCAAAGAAATTACAACAACACATGAACACTGTAGACCCCACAGGGAGCATCATTTTCACGCGGGAAGATGAAGAGAACAACAGCATGCCCTTCCTGGATGCGAAGTTCACCAGAAAGGAAGATGGCAGTGTGAAGTCTACAGTGTACAGGAAGAAGACGCACACCGACCAATACTTGAACTTTGCGTCCCACCACCCCAAACATCAGAAGTTAGGAGTGGTCAGAACCCTTATGCACAGGTGTGAGACGATAACTTCAGAGGAGGGGGACAAGAAGGAAGAGGTGGAACACTTGAGAGAAGCTCTAAGAGTATGTGGCTATCCGTCCTGGGCCTTGAACAAGGTGAAAGATAGCTGTAAGAAGAAAATGAACAAGAAAAAACAAATGACAGAAATTACAGGAGCCAAGTAGTCATCCCATACGTAGAGGGGGTCTCAGAGAGAGTACACCGAGTTCTGAAGAAATATGGAGTAGCAACAACTATGCGTCCCCACACCACCCTCAGGCGCTTGTTGGTACATCCCAAGGACAAAGTAGAGCTAGAAGAACAGGGTGAACTGGTGTACCAAATACCATGCAAGAACTGTGGTGCTGAGTACATTGGGGAGACAGGAAGACTACTAAAAACACGACTGGAGGAACACAGAAAGGATGTAGACAACACGAAAAAAGAGAAATACACAAGGAGCGGGAAAAAAAAGATTGATGTCTTCCATCAATAAATCCGCCCTTACAGACCATGCGACAACTGAAAACCACATCATAGACTGGGAGGGAGTGAACATTGTAGACAAGGAACCCAACCGAAGAATCCGGCACATCAAAGAAGCCATCTGGATCAGAAAAACTACAACACCCATCAACAGAGACGAGGGCAATTATGAACTGCCTCACGTGTACGATGACGTCATCAAGCGTCATAGGTACTGATGAAATCAACGTGACACGTTGATGAAAGCCTCTACCAGGTTAACTTAACACACCTTGGATATGTGAAATGAAAGTTATTTGATTAGAGATATTTACATATAGAAAAATGTATGAAACATAAGTACTCTACTATGCTAAGTGTAAACAAGTGACGCGTTCAGTGAGGTTCCTAAATAACATACACTAGATGGAACACTGAGCATACAATTTTAAGCCATGCAAGATGAACTTTGCAGGGAGCCGGTTTCATGAGACGGCGTAAGTTTACGATCTACTAAAATTTATATTAGGCGTAATTAAGATCTACTCACTGGCGTAGTTTCCGACCGGTTTCATGAGACAAATTACGCCCTGTCGTAACTACGTCGGAGCAGAGTTGACATAGTTGGGTCATTTGGTTAGGTCACGGAGATCCACAATTGACGTCGCAGTGTTTCGATGCAGAATGCTACTATCAAATTATGCGATAAACATGCAAGTTCTTCATGCGATGCCCAGTTGAGAGATTGGCGGTTAGACACTGATCATACCGAAGGTTAGTATCAATTTGAGACATGCAACCGGGCGTCTTGTTCCATCATTATTAACACTGACAGGGCGCCGCTGAAAAACGTGTGGCTTGTAGTTGTTTAATTATAATAGCATTGACATTGGCATTGTCATTACCTTGCCCTTGGCAATGCCCTAGTCTACAAATACATTGAAATAACAAATTCCTATTATCACTAGCGACATAGAAATTATATTTACATTTTTTAAACTACAACATTGACGACGCTAAATTCGACGTTTTCGCGAGCTTTTTTTCCCGTTCGATTATCTAAGACTCGGTCTCAGACAGAGTATTTCACCGAAAAACAATGTTTCTAACAATTCTGTTGTACTCAATCGATTTAATAATTGTTAGTGATTTAGAATATTAATCTTTTGCACAAAGATGTCTTACGAATTGTTTTAAAATTGCGTATTATATTAAGTGTACCAAAAATGGTAACGACTTGTATCGTAAATCCACTGACACTGTCATTGTTGAGTCTGACAGTCATTATATTTGATGTAAAAATCATTATTTTGCCACCGAGCGCAGCCATCTCACAACTTTCATTCAACAATATAATGTGTTAGTTATAATTATATATACACAATTGTGTGCGCTATTGACAAAATGTGTAAATGTAAAAAAAATTATGGAGTACTACAATACGAAGTCAAAGGAACGATGCTTCAACCTGTGCGGTGCGATCTACGTCAATCCCACACACAGAGCACACCTAAGTGTATTCCGGCTGTTCTGTGAGAACAGAAGAACAAAGTCACGATATCAGAGATAGCTGATAGTCGCTACTTGAGACGTCATAGTGATCACGTGCGCTGACGTCATACAGATGCGACAGACAACTTAGTTAAGCAAGATGTTGTTGCTGCACCGGAAACAGGTATCGAAAACCCGAGCCTGGAGAGAATGAAATGACAAGCGACGTAGCTCCAATAAATGATGGGACTAGAGGCAACAACATACCTGTAACGCAACCATCTCCTACAGTGCCATATACAGATGGGACCACTACTTCTGTTCGCAGATGGGAGAGACTCAGGAAAGCGCCGGACAGATTAACTCTGTAGTCAGAGTAGCACTACACAGTAGCTATGGTGCATAATAATCCCCGGTACCACAATGAAGGACAGGACAGTCTACCATGGGCCTTAGTTTTATTTCTTTAGTTAAAAACTGGTGAGGAGGAGATTGCAGTGAATGCCGGTATTAATGCTTGGAAAGAAATAAGCAGTTGTGCATGCCTGGCTAGTAGGGAGACAACGTCTGTCTGTGTGTCGAGTGCTAAAAATAAACATCTAACTTGTCTGTGCATCGTCATTCTGGTCTGGAAAACGTATTAGCTAGAGGCAGATACAGCTTACGGTGGTATTTGTATCGATAGCATGTTGAATATTTGAGAAAGAGCTAGTCTTGTGATGGAGTCGGTCAACGTCGCCCTCTTTAGGATAGTTTCATACCAATTTCGATAGCCCACCGTGTGGCGCCACTGCTCCTGGTGATCAAAAACGTTATTCGCCAAAGGGGTAAGACCCATAGAGTTACATCATTAATCACCCCCCTATAAACAAGAGCGACAAGCCAGCTCACTGCAGTGAAGCGGTCGTGGACCACTGGCCGGCATTTCATTGCACGGCAGAAACAGTTGCATCCACTGCATGACACATAGGGTAGTACTGTTTATAGTGTGAACATAGCATGTTACAAATAGTTGTCTAACATATGTAAGTAAGTAAGTAAGTAAGTAAGTAAGTAAGTAAGTAAGTAAGTAAGTAAGTAAGTAAGTAAGTAAGTAAGTAAGTAAGTAAGTAAGTAAGTAAGTAAGTAAGTAAGTAAGTTAATTTATTTCCTCCTCACCAGCATCATGTTCATTATAAGGCAAACAAAAGCAATGAAGATGAGGTGGCTAACAGAGAAGTATAAACTTCTCAGGCTAGTAGCCAGTGACGATGACACCAGGAACCAATTAACTTGAAGATTTGTCAATGTCATTTGTTCTTAATGGGGCATGGCCACCAGACTGATTACTAATTTGGGTGAGGGTGTTCCTAGCAGTTGTGTTATAAGTGTGGGCAGTTGGGTTGTTCATATTGGAGTGAGCATCGTGCATTAGTGTTAAACTCTCCAAGACAAACACTTTGGAGGCTTGCTGGAGAAAGTTGTGGGACAACGAATATGGTTCGAGTACCCCAGCCTTTCTGTTTGTACATGTATGTGTATGGCTAATCAACTTGGTAATTACGCCCCTACTATGGCACTTGTAACCAATTGTGATTGTCACTCTTCTGCATTCCATGCCTATGATTACTGTATTAAATAAATGGATTGCCATTTTCTCACTCATACATGTTTTCAGTTATGACTGATATGTACAGAAACTAGCTCAGGCTCCACACCAGTTTTTGATATCATTAAGACCAGGCAGTCAGATTAAGTAGGGATATTAAATTCAATGACATAAGACGCAGGCATGCGAAATGGTTATTTCCTGTGTGGCTTACAGCTGTACGAATCGACAGAAGACAGGATCTAACATCTTGTTATTTTCAGGTAATTTATGTCGCAAATGTTTGTGCTGTGTTAGTGTATATGTGAATGAATGTAACAGTTTAGAAAATGTTCTGAAATATCAATATATTACAGATACGTTTGTTTTTCTTGGGGGAGCGTAAATTAAGTGTTTCCCAGTAGTCACATTGATTGGGTGCAACATAAAATGTTATAGGGGTAGGATTCAGTTTTATAAATAATGTGTGCGTGCGTGTATGCATATTTGTAACTCATTTTTAAAACTCCACTAGACGTCAGCTCATTAATAAGATTTTTTTCTTTATTAAGCATTTAATAAGGCTCTCCCCTTTTTGATCGTCGTTTGCCTTTTCTTCGTTGTATGAACCACTATCATGTCATTCATTATGTACACATTGCAACATTCACATTCATTATATGCATTTGTTTGACAAACCATGTGAAAGGTTGCCTACTAAAACAATTGACAGCTTAAATGAGAGAGCACATTTCTTTACATGACTTTGCAAATTGGCCAGATAACATTCGAGAAAGAATTTGATCTGCAGGTGGAAATGGCTGTGGTGGAGCAGCTGGGGAATGTGTTGGAAGATGGGAAAAGGCTATTTCTGGGACCTTAGAGAAGAATGTCCAACAGGGCTTAATGAGATTTTGACCATTTGCAGTCATTAGCTAATACATGTATAGAGCACTTCAGAAAGTTCAGTTTCGATCATGTGTAGTGGTGCTACTGTTATAGTTAATATGTTATGATATTTGATATACAAGGTGCATGGATAGATTGTGCACGTAATAAGGTATTAGGTATATATAGCTATGTAATAATAATCTCTTATTAGTACCGTATATCTATAGATATATGATGAAGACTGGGTGCTGTACAGTATAAACACTGGGCCTCCAGTGGGTTCTTGCCGTGCAGCAGCATGAATGTCACTAGTCCATGCCGGCATCACTTTATCATGTGTCAACTGATAAAGGCTTAGCGGTCTTATTTTTACTAACGGGTGTTCTATTTATGTCTATGGTAAGACCACAGTTGATCTTCATGTTTATTGTTTCACGAATGTAGGGCGTATGAAATTGTAAAATTGTAAACTTAATAAATTAATATTATGTGACATGAGTGCCTTTGAGCAGGAATATTCACAGGTTTGTTTGTAGAAGCTATTGGCTGTGAAACAGTGCATTTTGTAAAGAGTTTAACTGGCGGAGGGATTTATGGGAATTTTTCTGCTATGGGCCACGTGGGCGCATGAATACATGGCTATTTTTGTCAAAATTGATAGGCATCGCACGTCGGGGCGATTTAAAAGAGCTGGAGGTATGTGATTTTGATAACATGGTCAGTGTATCAATGAGATGATGGCAGTTGCTGTGGACAATTTTCAGAATTTTTGGTGGTCACGTTTTCTTATAATCAGACAAAACGTTAACATGGCCACCAATGCAATTCTCAACTGTGGTCTGACTCCCAAAGCCTTGATTAGCCAGTTTCGTGATGTGGCGCCACCGTTTGTGGCCACTGCTCACGTCGCACACTAAAATTAAACAGTACGTTTCATTGTAACGAATATGATTGGCCATCAGGTACCCCAATATATTAGTATCTGATGCCATATATTCGCGGTCAACGGTGTGACGCACATACCGATTATGAACGGGTTAGACTTTTTCTGCGTGCCCGTGGAACTATCTAATGGGTTGTAGACCCTAGGAGCAGATTATTGTCTTATCTCTGCTATGGTTAGTAAAACGCTCAACGCACGCGCACACACAAACACGCACGTACGAACGCGCGCATGCACGCAAGCACGCACGCACGCACACACATGAGAAATCCACGAACGACATCCTTCACATCAAGTAAGTGAAAAACACCGTTGTGGCTTCCATCATGTTGAGGCTTATTTGGAGACTAACGCTAGTGTTATGGTTTGCTCGTCTTCAACGCTTGCCGTTTTTCTTTTTACTTCGTGACGATTAGGGGGGTGGGCGCACCGGACCCCCCACGGGTCAGAGCGTACCAACTTAATCGATGTGTCGGAGCCCGATATCCCACATACATATGTTGTACATCAAATTGACGGTAGGTAGGTATTCGACGGCCTAAAATAGTTCAATTGAACCCAGTGACGTATTTAAGGGTGGGGGGGATTTGCCCTCCTTTGATTTTGGGGTAAGAATGTCTTTGTGAGTAACCATGGTAGCATGATAAACTAATTGGTGACTAATCTTCCCCCCTCCCTGTGGTTCCCCTTCCACCATTCTAAATACGACAGTGGTCCAGCCTATTGATGACATCGTAATATCGAATCAATGTCCTCACTTCTTACAACCAGAGAACAACTGCCAACCACCTTATCGTATAAACTGTTTCAACTGTATGTTTATTCGCTCGCATATCGCCACAATCGCGTAGAAGCAATAACATTTATCTACAGTAAGAAGGTATTTAAGCATTTTAAACAGGCATTTAATTCAATTAACAATAATGAAAATTAAATTCACAAATAACTTATCACATTTCATATTGCCTATTTTACTAGAACATTTTGTCTAGCTACAATCCTAACACAAACATTTCGTTAAATTGCACACTCGAAGCGGTGCATATAAAACACAACACCTTAAATAAATATATATAGATCAATTGTTTGAAGTAACTAATACAAATAGCTTAGTATGATTTAAATAATGCTGTTTGTACTTAGATTCAGCCTTTTTCATCCAACAATCCACCATAAGTAGTGGTTTGTTATATGTGTAACACGCACGAATCATAAGTTCAGAGGTAGCTTAAAACGGTATACAAGTAGACACTGTAAACTGTTGCAGACACAGCACTAAATGGCATGCGATTGGTAAATTCCCCTACGCTTACGCTACAAGCGTTTGAGGTTCTGTGAAGCTGCAATTGCATATGCCCCTTGTTGAAAGCACAAGATGTCAACCACATGTTGATGTTAACGTTCCTCCGTCTTCTAGTTTGGTTAGAGCAATGAACTGGTCCCTGATAAGTCCAACAATGTACAAGTCAAAGCTTCTAACAATACTGAGGTAGATGTGTTTGAAACATTGTCTAACGAGGAGATAATGTTAGCCTTAAAGCTCTTCCTAATGTTGTTCACCGCGCTGTTGCCCCGTGGATTGTTCGCGACAATATATCCTGATATAAACCTGACCGATCACAGTCACGAATTGCTCCAAAGCCGATATTCTCCGGATGTATAATAACGCAATTGGTCACAAGGTGTCGCCACCAGCCCACGTGTGACTGGTGGCATGACACGACCCTGCAGTGTAGGCCGAGTCCGGCATGTCCATTGACTAGATGCATTTTGTCATCGTTACACGAATCCCTATATCGCGCTGTCTTTCGAAACAGACCGATTCTGTTCACAGCATTTTGGCTTTGCCGATTTCTGCCAACCCGACAATACTGGGTCGACGGCATCGCACCTCGGCATACCGTTGGCAGTCCAGCTGCCGACCAGATATGTTCATTTGTTAACCATCGCCGACTGGTAGCTATGCGAAAGTCTTGCCAACTGTGAGTCCTGCTGACGCTTCATCGACGCACATTGTTTTCGGATACGCAAATACCGTCAACGACTGTGTAACCAGAGCAACACGGAGGGTTCCGTATCCTACAATGACGAGAAGAACGACCGTTAAACACTGAATGAATCGCTGGCATCTCACACCACATCGTATAGGCATGGTGTGCACAGAACAATAGTTTAACAGTAGATCTGCATACAGACACTTGGATTACTAACTAAACTATACAAAACAATTTTTTTTACAATTGTTATTCACCCAACACGCTCCATATAGCTTGTGAAAAAGGAAGCAGTTGTCCATCTATTTGTTGACCGACCGTGCCATTTGCTGTTCATCATAATAATGATTTAGGTGTAGTTATCCGTTAAAAAAATTAAGCATCCCCTATATATGTGATATGTATTTCTACATGACCAATACTGTCACACATTACACAAAATGCAATGTGTATTATGCTCCTTTAATTCTACCCTTAAATAATGTGGTTACTCGATTTGGAATCTATAACCTCTAATAGCAATATCTTTACTAAAAGTCCTTGAACTTTTAATGTGGTCCACTTACATTGTGTACAGTTTGCCGATGTATACAGTCTTCGTACAGACTTGAGCGTTGCACGTGTGCCATTTTACATCGGTCCTGCAAAAAAAGATAAACACATTATAGAGAATAAGCTTATCGTCAACGATGTGTGGCAGTAATAACAAGTAATAACAAGAAGATGATCAGGGTAACGACGATGTTGATATAGCTTTGTGATGATGATGATGACAATAATTAAGAAGACAATGGTGGTGGTAGCTATTTTACGTGACCTAACATTACCAGTAATTGCAGTAGGCCTATGTTAGAGGCTACGCTTGAGTTGAAGGGGTTGTGAGACCGGACGTTGCCCTGACGGAGTGATAGTGACAGACACTCACCGGCGAGACTTGCCGTCGAATGCTCTGCAGATCGTCTCCACCTTCTGTGTACCGCACCCGCCACACGACTGCGAACAGCTGCCGCGCACCGTCTCGCAGTCGACGACAGAAGAACTCCGTCCTACGTTGTTGGACATTCGTGTCGTGTGGCGAGTAGTCCTAGGTGATGTTGTTGTTGTTGTCGTTGTTGTAGTTGTCCTTTTTGTTGTTGTTGTTGGGCGAGTTGTGGTTGTTGTCGGTCTCGGTGTTGTTGGACGTGTTGTCGTTGTTGTTGGTGTTGTAGTGGTCGTTGGCGGCGTAGTCGTAGTAGTAGTAGTAGTTGTTGAGGTCGTTGTTCTCTTTGTTCTGGCGTTGTGGGTCTGTGAAGAGCCTTCAGTGTGTGTATCCGACGAACCAGCTGTAAAATGAGACAATCAGTCAGTGTTTCAATAATTAAATAACTAGCGAGTCGTAAGTAGCCGCTTGGGAATATAAAAGAAATGCGCGCGTTCATTGTCGTTCAACGATTTGAATCTCGATTGCTAGTTCAAACAGCTCTTAACGAGAGAATTATGCAATTACATCGCCGTTTCACGAATTTTTCTTCACTGTTGTCGTGTACATTTCCGCTGTATGCAGAATGACAACTACGCCTATCACAGTGACATGAAGCTAAAGGGCGTTATTCGGTTGCATACCTAGTTGCCGGATTTTGCTGACGAGCCAATTGGCTGTCCAGTCGGCCCTCAAGTCGCTGTAGCCAGCCACGTACAGCAGGTTGTCATCGCTGACTGTCATGTCCT
>OY759263.1:60322145-60334645 GCA_963662155.1 Lamellibrachia columna
GTAAAGAGTAGGTGATTGGAATCGTAGTTTGAGTTGAGAGGCAGCCTCTCGAACGTTAGACAAGTGCCCTCTTCCCACAGTGCGATGGCATCCTCGACCACATTAGCCTCCACAGCGTCTGAAAATGGAAACGCGGGACATTTTAAAAGCAATTTGAATACGTTTAGCGTGTATATTTCGAAATAGAAATACAGTTTGGTTGACAATGAGGAACCTGCTTCCACAAGCTTTAAGTCTGAATTCGTATTTGACGGTACCTTGTTCATAACAAGACAACATTGGATTGTCCACAAGAGCGATGTCTCTGTGGTAATTGAAGAGAACTACTCACTCAGATTGCCGTCGACCTTGTATCGTATCGGCAGCTGCCAGCGATTGACTTCGATGTCTCTTCTGATCTTCCTCCTCGTGCGCGTGGTTCGACTCTCCTTCATCGAGAGAAGCAGCTGGTCGACTTGAGAAGGAACAAACATGATGTCCTCCACACACGCCATTGGTGCCGATTCTTGGTCAGTCTGAGAGGCAGTAGAACCATTGTTCAAGTACGCTGCGTATGTGAAGATGTAAAGCACGAAGGCGGCAACTTGTGGCAGTACAATACAGGAAGTGAACCACAACATAGAGGTGGGATGTACGTGCTAACAGAGCAAATGAATATGGTGTAGATTAAAAACACAATAAAGACAAAGAATGAACGTTACTCCACATTTCGTGAGAATAAAAACAACATTTACGTCGACAACTAAGAAAGGAAGACGAGGTAAACAACGACGATGCCATCATCATCATCATCATTATCACAACGACTAATGTGATGGGTGTCTCACCGTTTCTTTATTCAGGTCGAGCGCCATCTGTTGGCGGATTTCCTTGCACTTCTTGACGGATGTTTCGTGGTGTTCCTTGTTGCATCCGTTGTACTTGAACCATTCGTCGCGGCTGCATCCCTTCGGCTGCCACAGTTGTGTCGTCTGCAAAACAAATCCAACATTAGCATGCACTTGAACAACAAATGAACAAATGATTTATTGCCTAAAACAATAGATGCGACCTGCCTGGTCTGGCCTGGTCAAATTATTACCGTCATAAAACTTAGTTTCGAGATAGGCTCTAGCATGTTGTGTACATGCCGGTTATGTAGATTGATATATAGCTTGACTTGTGGTTGTTCACGGTTGGATGAATGCCCGCGGTCAATTCGCACGCGTGGGGTGTTTACCCGTTCGGATGTCATTATTTTCGCCCAATTGTCGTGTTTGTGACAAGATCAGCATGGTAATTTCATCGTTGACAGGTAGTCAAGTACGAATCACCTCTTGAGAACGTTAGCCGAGTACAGGCGGGTGATGCCGGTGGAGTGTGTGAGGTCTTCTGTTCTGTACAGTTCTTGGTAATTCACAATTATGAAGCCATATGACGGCCGGTGGGAGGGGTAACTTACTTATTAATACACTGCAAACTAGGTGGGTGGACATTGTAAAGCTGTACCAAACCCTTATCAGATCCAGCGGCAGTTGGCTGTGTGCACACCCATAAATCGGACGCAAACCCATAAAGAACACCCTATAAACGTATTGACTTTTGGTCAAAGACAAGTGCACCTGTAAATTATTCATGAGTTACGATGTGTCAACGGGTATACATCGTGAGATTTGTGTGGTCGCGGGCGATTCGCCGTCCACGCTGGTTATGTCGACTAATAAACAACACCCAAGAAACACCAAAACATTTGTCTCAAGACTCAACATAGGCCTACAACTACTCGACATGTGTCGATATCATGGGTCTACAAACGTCTCTCATTCTGCGAACATAGCGTGTGTCCTGAAACATTGCTAAGGCATCACTTCTATCGTCTTCGTAAGATGTAAGCTCTTACAATCGCACGACGGGATAACGTTCGAACGATTACTATGGGTGTTTTTCAACTATCCTTTCATTTGCACCAAGTGGGGGTATCGTAACAGATGGTTTTTATATGTGCACGTGGTCCGTTTTATTGAAGTACCTAATCTACAGCTCATGCATGGTAAGCATTGACAGTATGTTATCTAATTCATACATGATTTCCCTAAGCGAACTGACGCAAACAAAATTCCATACAGCGAACGAGTGTTCGCACAAGTCGTCCCTGGTGGGTTCGGTGCCTGTGTGCGTTGCCCTCATGAACCTTGATCCTTGTCACGTTCCTGTTCAACCAGTTTCATACCCGGTTTTTGCGACCCGCTTTAGGTTTGCGTGATATGCACAAACGCTATCGGTGTCGGCCATTCGTTATACAACACTTTTTTAGTCCGGTCTTGAGTCGACAACTGGCCCCTAAACATGTTCTTGTACCTGCCAGCAATTATCGTGTCTGCAGCAGACTACAGACGACAGCTCGGCGGCAACCCATCGGGCTCGCCGCTGGGTAAGTTCTGGCAAGGGAACTGACGACCAAGTCGAATCTGATAAATCTGATAATGGGGCGACTCTCCTAAACGTCCCAAGGCGACGGATTTGCGAGTAATTTGCCGATTGTGTTATTGTTGCAAATTAGAGACCATTGTGTTGAATGAATGGGAAGCCAGTCGGTTTGCGGGCGGGGTTCAACTGGTCTCCCGGTTCAGACGGTGCATACAGATCGCCTTGTTTCAAGCCATGGTTTGAGATCTCGAGTTGTCGAGCTGGAAGAAACCTCTGCGATTGGAGTTCGGTTTGTTATAAAAATAGGTAAATAGTTTCAACAAATGACGAAAGATTATTACACAAACGCATCAACAAACATCGACATCATTTACACTGATGTGAAGCAGTTCCTATAGTATTGTATTGTATAGTATTGTATAGTATTGTATGATACTATAAAATCTAACTACCGCCGATTAATCAAACGAAGTCACCGCGGAGTAGGCAAACATATGTCACTGAAATGTACGTCCGTGTAACCAGCGATTGCCTGAAGCGGGTACGTGTGGTCAGATGAAGTTCACCCGATGTTGGTGGCTAAAACGTGATACACGCCAACTTGTTCTGATATTTCCTAACCTACAGGCGACATTGCTTTGAACTACACTGATCAGTCGATACTGTTCAGTCAATGTCGATACCGTTCAGGAATAACAGGCATAGGACGATTATCTTTGCAAAAGCTGACACGCACGTATTAAAACAAATGACAATTTCATGTCCACAACTAGAAAGATTGCAGTATTGTCTTCAGCGAAGACCAAGAGGTAATTGAATACTATATTCTAGCAATGTAATAGGTAAGGCATCCCCGAAGAGAGCGAGAAAACAGCGAAGGTCTTTCTACGAAACTGCATGTCACAGTTTGTTTTATACATCCCGATGCCTATTTCGGTGTTGATTATCTTCCATCTGAAAAAGAGAGCTGGTGTGTCTGCGAGTCTGATACTCCGTCGAAGAATGGAGCATGACGTCGAACGGTGTCCCGCCACAAAAGCTGCGATCCCATATCTTGTCGACCCCAGTCGGGGATCATCTGATAGCTGACGATTCTCGACGCACTCAACTAGGACATAATGTAGCACAATACGGAACATTCACAAAAACGCAACGTCTCAGCAGGTTTTCACTAACAATGGTGTTTCAGACGTGGTGTCTGAGCTCGGAATCAGAGCAACGAGTAGGATTACCTACACGCTAGAAATAGCTCACTAAACGCCCCGTCATAATTAACGACTAAGTGTCTGCACGCCTAATTGTATGCATTTTAGTTGATCCAGAGGATGACAAACAAATAACGCTGGAATACCTCATCTCGGTCGACATTGAGGATTGCATAATAAGAGCAATTACGATTCTTGGGGAATTCAAATTATTCGTTGTCGATTGTCCACGTCTCAAGGTCTTGGTTCGACCGTTGTGCTTGGTTTCCCATCTGTCTTCAAAGTAAAGTCGCTTGACAGTCCTAATGGGCATTTAACATTTTGCGAGCGTCGCGTACAAAGCTGGTGGCCGGGCAATGTCTTCGCAGCGAACGTATCAGAAAGAAAGGCAGCAAGACGTCGACAATGGAAGGCGAAGCGGTGAGTCGTATGATAGACCACCGAAGTCCGTGTGCGGCGACCCGACGTTACCCCCAGTAGCGAGGCCGCCTAGGCGGTTCATTGCTCCCCACGTTGTGGTCAAAAATAAGCGTATGGTTATTGTACTCCCGGGATCTGTGGAGGGCTAACGTTTAGAAGAATGAACACGTGTTGACAGTTCACCAATGCTGTGCTCACGAGAAGCCACACCTCCATACTTAACCTCAATGGCCAGCAGCGTAAGCCTTTCCAGTACTGCCTTGGCGATGCCATTCATAAATTGCTTTCGGTTATCATCAGAAGATCATATACGCCATGAACTGTGGCTGCCTGACCCAATGTCCAGGAGGGGGCGTTTATCTGCCCCTTTATATTTCAATCTTGAAGCACGGCAATGTTCTCTTTCGCGGCGATAAGGTCCACGTCCTTCGCGATGCCCGTATCGCGTGTCGTAGAGTGATAGTCCAACACAATCGGCGATAAACTTGAAACGGAACATGATCTAGAATGAGACCAAGGAAGAAGCAGATGACCGTGTTGATCAGCGACGGGACATGACTACTGTGTACCATATTCCGTCAAAATCGTCCAACCCGGA
Organism: Lamellibrachia columna; assembly: GCA_963662155.1. Lineage (NCBI taxonomy): Eukaryota > Metazoa > Annelida > Polychaeta > Sabellida > Siboglinidae > Lamellibrachia > Lamellibrachia columna. Next base: position 60,326,775 of record OY759263.1, read on the forward strand.
TTCTTTGTATATTCCGTAGTGTTATCAACTTGTTTACGAGTTATATGAGTTGTTTACGAGTTATATGACAACCTGCAACACATGTCTATATACAGCCCACCTACTGATTATACAACAGTTACACTTTTTGACGACTGCGCATAATTTACCACACATGCCTTTGGCAGCGAGTATTCCGGTCAACGAAAGGCATGTGTTTATTGTTAGTTTAACCTCTTTGGTGCTGAACCCCACAACAAATATCGAACAGGTGCGAATTGCCTTGTCGAACAACTGTGAGTCAACCCGCAACACATCCGACACCTACCACGCGTCAACTGCTTCCTGTTCTTGGATGACGTGACGTAGCCACACACTTGCATCACAGGGGGTCTTTCTTTAAATAAACACTCCCTTTCGACATCGATGCTATGGACATTTCTGGTTTCTTTGTCATTATAACCTTGCACTGAGTTAATGCCGTCTCTTGCCTGCGCATAAACATTTTAGCGCCGATAGGCTCTTCGTGTGACAATCGTGGTTAATAATACAATACAATTTGACAACGGAAACTGCAAGAAAGCCATGTTGTGCAGCTACCTAGTACGACAGCCATTAATTTTCCTGCGAGATGCCATGGTATCGAGTGACGAATTATCCACTGCAAACACACCTCTATAATGTGTCCGTATCGCGGTCTTAATCGATATACACTTTGCAAGACTTCGTTCACAAAGACTTTTTTATGGCAGATATATAGCTTATTTTATGTATACACAAATATATTGTCGACTGTCCTGCTTTAGAACGTGTTTGGTGGATCTGGTGGGCAATATTCCAGCTAACACACAAAGAGTCGTCACAAAACACCTTGTAAAGTATAGGCCTGTTTGATTTTAATTAGTTGTTATGCGCTAATGTTTAGTAAATCATTTGGAAGTTTATTCGATGTGTTAAGCCTAGATTAACAACAGAAAAACAGGTTTCTAAAGGTTTATAATTAAACCACCCAAGTGGATATGGACACAATCCATATGGTGTCAAAGATTGATGGTACTGTTTAGACACTTCAGCCTTCCCTTTAATCCTATAGGCCTGTTTGATTTTAATTAGTTGTTATGCGCTAATGTTTAGTAAATCATTTGGAAGTTTATTCGATGTGTTAAGCCTAGATTAACAACAGAAAAACAGGTTTCTAAAGGTTTATAATTAAACCACCCAAGTGGATATGGACACAATCCATATGGTGTCAAAGATTGATGGTACTGTTTAGACACTTCAGCCTTCCCTTTAATCCTGACATTTGTTGCTCTGACCCGAGGGTCAACGTAATTGGGGAACCGAGAAGGAGCCCTGGGAACCCTGGAATTGGCGCAGCTCCAAGAGTTCAAAAGTTTAACTTGCAAAATTGGGAAAGGAAGATTGGCAGACGTCATTGTCCAGTGGTTGAGAGGGTGGGTGGATTTAACAAATTGACCAATAGTAACACGTATTGGGTATTTAAGCTATCACAGCGCCTCTAGTGACGGCGTCTGATTTTGGAAAACTGGGAGTATAAATACCCCGGAGGAGCGTTTACAAGGGGGCGGCAAGACTATTTTAAATTCACACTTAGGTGTGTAGTCATGCTGAATTTTAGGCATCCAAATTTTCAGTAAGGGTGGTCCTGGCGGGCCATACCTGCTTTAGCATTAGAATTCAAAATTTCCGGCCAGAATTTTATTGTCAAATCTTCTAGATTTTAAGAATCTGTATACAGTTTGAGTGATGTTTACATTCACTACTTTTCTTTACGGTTTACAGTGATAGATGTCTTCACTGTTATTTTTATTTGTCATCGTGAGTGATTATATTGCTACTATGTACGTAGCCGTCTGATGCCAAGATTAAAATCGTTTCGAACCTGGAGAACAATGCGTTGACTACACTTCTGTAGTACTCTATGTACTCATTGGTCGAGTGAGTACAAATTCAGTTATAAATCTCGACCTGGCGAGCGCAAAAACGACGGACAATCAAAATATCCTTCGTTGTGAGAAATGCCTCCGGGACCATTGCGTGCGGCCCCGAAGAAGACAAGAAGAGGGAGGCATATATCTTACAACCTGATATCTGCATACAGGCGCACGCCATTGTGTGTTGAGCAGTCAAGTCCCTTGCTTCAATACTTCATAATTGTCGGCACAGTCATGTCGGTGCACCGGCAAGTTCACAACCCAATGGGAAAGAGACCTACACAAGTGCATATGGTCAGGTCGTCACACGTGGACGGACAGTCGTCGCCAGTGTTTTCATTCGTCGCGACACGGTCCAGCGACTCCGGCTTTATTCATTTGTCGTGTGTTTTGTGTGTATCTGTGTTTAGCGTCTCTTGACAGTGTGTGTGTGTGTGTGTGTGTGTGTGTGTGCGTGTGCGTGTGCGTGTGCGTGTGCGTGTGCGTGTGCGTATGCGTGTGCGTGTGCGTGTGCGCGTGCGCGTGCGCGTTTGCGTGTGCATGTGCGAGTGCGTGTGCGTGTGTATCAGACGTATAGGTTGTTATGTGTGTGGGTTGGCGAGGGAGTAAAGATACCGACAAGTTCGCTAACAGAACAGCTGCTCTCCTTAGAACGTATTCAGTGTCGCCAGGTGTGTCACCCAACACAGCCGCAGAAGCATTCATGACTGAAACTCTTTGCACCGAAGGGTTGTTTGTCAGCCGTACATCCAGTCGTTGTCAGCAATAGTAGATGCTGTTTTCGAAAGATTCCACAGATAAGTTATCTTGTCCATTCAGCATTTTTGTTTCAAAGGTCTATTGTTGCCAAGTCGTCCGATGCAACGACTGGACCATCATTTTGCCTATTAACTGTCGCCTGCGCCAGCCAACCAGCCGGGGGAAACGTAGATATATCTCCCGTAACCTCTCTTTACGGACCTCTACACGCATACCAGTCAGAGGCTTTGTTGTAAAACCCACCGTCATAACACTGCTAACATGATCATGAAACAAGGACCAGTATAACATGTCCAACTTCCTCCGATGTAGTATTCCTAACCTAACCCGGTATTCGTTTCATACTCGTGCCGCGTGGCCAGATGCGGTATCATGTCCAGACTAACACCAGAACCGGAGCTAGTTACGGCATATTGTATTGGTTGTGTCGCAAATTGAACAGAAATAGGCAGTACAACAATAGTAGGTACTCACAGCTCTGCTGTCGACCTGGGCCAGGACACCTATAGCCAGGAGCATCAACGCACAGGCTGTTGTGTCCATGGTGATGTGCGTCTATCTCGTCCCTTGCTTGTCTACGCCCCAAGCCGTCGGTCTTTCGTTGCCGGTGTCGAACGTGAACCGTCGAATGTGGACGTCGATAATCTCCGGCTGAGTAAAACTTCCTTGTTGCGCGCTAGTTTCACGACGTCACCTGGTAGAAGAGAGCGGTGTCAGTGTGTCGTATAGTTGGACATGACGTTAAAGTATATAAACACTCATTCTTATATAAACTGTCAATCTTCGAATGCTCACCCACAACCATCCCCTACAGATAAACGATACGGATATCCGCCGACCAGCGCGGTGATACATGTCCCGTAAATACAACTACTCTAATACAGTATAGGCCGCATTCTTTGTCAGAACCCCGCCGGTTTTACGATCCCGCCTACTCCTTCTACGACGCTAATGACCCGCGATGCTAAACACGGCCGGACCATGGCTGGTCTAGACATGTGAATTATGTGTACTGCTGTGTTAACGAGCAAGAGCACGCGCCAGGGGAGCGTACACAAAAGAACAAAGACGGTGATGTCATTGGTGGCAACGACGTTAATGTTAACGTAGACACCAGCGTAACATAAACATTATGGAAAATTATACCGAGCACGGAGTAAGCAACAGCGACGACAAGTCCTCAAATGGCAACTCTTAGTTCCCTAACGACGACGACACCATCGCCAATGTCATTCCGCAGGCACTGCAAGATTGACAGCATTGACACTAGTACGTGAATAAGCAAAAACCTACTTTACAGCCGTAGCTCCAACGGTAACAACACCAAAACCAATAACTGTATCATCAAAACAACAACGACAACTCAAATCAGTGAACTCCAAACAACGACGAAGTCAACAACAACGTACAGCTGACAGCGCCCTGTGTTCAACTATACTCACCAAGTTGCTTGTATACGTAGCGGTGTAACTACTGTTCCGTTGTCACACGTCTTGAGTACTTCGCTCCACACACACCCGTGCCGGTGTCTTTACAATAATACGGCCAAGCGTTGCGCTGCGCCTATTTAAACGCTCCGGCGATGACGAGTGTTCATTCACTTTTTCGGTCGACATGCATGGCCGCACTGCGCGGGTCGCCGGGTCGCCTGCCCATATGGAGGACGTGTACGCTGCGGACGTCCGGCGGGCGCACACAAATTTACATTGCGCAATTGGAGAAGATCAATCGACTACCAAGAACACAGACGGGGGTGGTGAGGGGTGCTGAAAGCCAACTAGAGCGTGGTAATCCCGGAAACGGATTACTGGACAGACGCCGGTCCCGGATAGTGTATGCATGAGTATGTACTGTTTCATATCCGACAGCTCACCTACACGATTCGCATGTTCTGCATGTCCCATGACAATACAGTAAACAAGACATGGTGCACGCGTGACAATAACGTACAATTGTCGTGATGGCACGTACTACTTCTACACGTCGACGTAACAAGGGGTATTACACGTTTAATTGCATGTCTACTTGTCAGTCACTTATTCGTTTCGGATATTAATTTTTTTTCTGGCGTAGACCAAGTAAAAAGGGCCTACGGGTTTAATGTTTTGTCTTAGAACTATTTTCTAGCCAAACGAAAGTAATGAACGAGCGACGACGACGATGATTTGGTAAACACAATGCCCAACTTGTTGTCCATATACCAGGAGCTACGCGAGTCGACAAGTTACACACAAGTTTTATTAAACGACAACGTGGCCCGGAATTCTAGCCCTGAACCTAATTACTACGGGGCGATATTAACAGTGTTGTGTCGTGTTGATATATTGAAAAGCGCCATATTCTATTGTTCGTCATAATTAATCGACATTTTATAGAATAAAATATAGACGTCTTGAGTAACATTTTAAATTATAAAACCTATATGCACCCAATGCCATTTTATATTACTTAGAAACCCTTTGTAAACGATTAGAACGTAGCGCCTTTGTGTTTGCGCTTGTTGACAATATTAACAAATATATCACTTAAACGCAAACACGTACTCACGTACGTACCACCACACTGATATAGTTTGCCCCCGGGTGTCACGCACGGCGTGACGTTGGGTCAGATACGTCGTTCATTGAGAAATTATCGGCTCATTGACAAATGTGGTACGGTCGATTCGTTCGTTCATAGAGTGGCCAGTTGTTATCTTGACCGCTGCGAGGTGGCGGGGCGGGACAGGCGGATCACAAGTAAAGGCGATCAAGGTAGGCTCATACCGTCATTGACAAGACTTTGTATACATAGAAGTCGGTATTGACGGCGACATTCGTTAGCGGGTGACTCGCAGACGTCATAGACGCAATGAGAGATACGTTTGTTTGACGGGGCCAGTGACGTGAGCAGTAGACCCGGAACTGGGCCGACAAATGCACACGATCAAAGACAATGGGCAGGATTTCCGGAAATCGGGGGTTACAACTAAGTACAGCTGACCGAGATCAGTGGGTAGCTGTGAAGTGAACAATGAGTTTGTGCTTACTACGGTCACGCTCGCCAAACAACAAAGAAAGCGATGAAACAACATCACGACTTCAACACAGTCGTAGAGCAACGAGTGAACGCAAACTCGGGAAGGAGAACGATACGGGGAAGCCTAAGAGTGCAGTCTTCGACATGCCGCTTTGAAATGGACACCATCTTCAAAAAAGGAGAAGAGACAGAACACTGGGCACCTGGAGAAGAACTGTGAGTGAGTGAGTGAGTGAGTGAGTGAGTGAGTGCGTGAGTGAGTGAGTGAGTGAGTGAGTGAGTGAGTGAGTGAGTGCGTGAGTGAGTGAGTGAGTGAGTGAGTGAGTGAGAGAGTGTGTGAGTGAGTGAGTGAGTGAGTGAGTGTGTGAGTGAGTGAGTGAGTGAGTGAGTGAGTGAGTGAGAGAGTGAGTGAGTGAGTGAGTGAGTGAGTGAGTGAGTGAGTGAGTGAGTGAGTGAGTGAGTGAGTGAGTGAGTGAGTGAGTGAGCGAGCGAGTTGACGAGTGAGCGAGTGGGTGAGTGAGCGAGTGGGCTAGTGGGTGAGTGAGTGAGTGAGTGAGTGAGTGAGTGAGTGAGTGAGTGAGTGAGTGATAAGAGTGCCAACGTTGCTTGAATAAATAACAAAACAAGGAAGCGAGGAAGTGGAAATGACCTTTGATAACAACAACAAATCGACGATGAACCATAGCGTCATCCCGATGAACCATAGCGTCATCCCGATGAACCATAGCGTCATCCCGATGAACTATAGCGTCATCCCGATGAACCATAGCGTCATCCCGATGAACCATAGCGTCATCCCGATGAACCATAGCGTCATCCCGATGAACCATAGCGTCATCCCGATGAAACATGTTGGGTAGAATTGAAGACAGATTATGTTGTAGTCCGACCACTACCACAACGTGTCACTCATATGTATACAACTACAACAACTTACCATATTTGATAAGAGTAAACGTCACTGTTATAAAGTACCCACGTATCGCCGCCTTACTGTTGCAGGTCGGGGCGACCCCAAGTGGAGGTTTATATGTTAACAAACAACTTGGCTAGACATGTTCACAGTTGTATAGTTACAATCAAAATACTAGTTGGGCATCGTGTGTCATAATTGTAAATGGTAGGCCACTGTGTTGTTTTTCGACAGGATATATTTATGTCGAGTGTGGCTTAGTTTAGCGGGGACGCATCCAATATTTGGCGCGAGTTTTAAGTTAATCTTAACGTCGCGTTATGTAAAGGCTACGAAGTAACATACACATGCCACATAACCTAATTCTATGGATGAGCGCGCCGATACTCAGTACTTTTCCTCATAATATCTCTATCGCTTACTTCCTGATTCTCGTTTGTCGTAATAGCATGTTATAATCTATTCTTGTCTGCCCAAATGGGATTTAATGAATCACAATTTTGTTTTAATATAATTTGACCGTCAGTTGTTTTATTGAATATCGACATTTACTTTCAGCATGCAACGTAACTATGATTTTCTGGGCGAACCATTCAAATTATTAAATCATTAAAACCCGTTTAGGCAGTCAATACGTAAGCATAGCAATAGTGTTGATCGTTTGCTATTGTATTGTCTTCATTAAAAAACACTGTTAAACAAATGCTACAGATCCACCATATATTTATGAATAGGTATTTGCCTAAAGTTAAAGACTTATTCCCGTCATGGTTTCCACCACCATTTAGTCATCACGATGATACCTTGCCAACAAAACTGAATGCTGAATGCTTGTTGAACTGCCTCAAGGCTTAATACAATTAGTCAGCAACCCGCCTACCACTGATCGGCCCCTATTCAAGGCCATTATTCACTGTAAACTGTGTAATCGTTACAAAGCGTGACTGCAGTAAACCCGCTGCGGAGCGTCGTATTCGGCCACCGGACACCCATCTCGGCAATGAGAGCGCGTCCGTCTACTGATGGTGGGTCGAGGTATCACCACAGAAAACATACAGACTGCTAGAGCACAGCGTGTTGTCCGTCTAGTGATGGTGGGTCGAGGTATCACCACAGAAAACACGCAGACTGCTAGAGCACAGCGTGTTGTCCGTCTAGTGATGGTGGGTCGAGGTATCACCACAGAAATCATGCAGACTGCTAGAGCACAGCGTGTTGTCCGTCTACTGATGGTGGGTCGAGGTATC
>OY759263.1:60337145-60459645 GCA_963662155.1 Lamellibrachia columna
AATACGTGCGTGCGTGCGTGCGTGCGTGCGTGCGTACGTGCGTGCGCGCGTGCGTGTGTGTGTTATTGAAACACTGTTTTAGTAACAAATCTGCTACGACCTTCACACCATATTGGGTCTACAATGAAATCGCACTATTGGTTACCTCAATTCTCACAAAAGCGATTGTAAAGACAGATCATATGCATGTGAACATATCATTTATGGAGCGAGGACGCTGTGACATGAAGAATACGTCTCAAGTAAATCGTCCGACGAAATATCTGTAACGCCAGCCGTCCTGTCGCTGGGGTACTGCTCGACTGTGTAGCCCAAGGTGTAATTGTCGTCATTCGATCAGACCTATTGCCGCAAGCCATTCATAAATCAGCGGCAGACAGAATACAAGACGTGTTTCTGATGCGTGCTGTCTGATTAGTCAATTGAAAAACCGCTTACACGGGCGGTTAGTCAAACGGCAGATTAGTATCTTAATTGCATGTTGCCATGCGGGGCCGAGAACACCCAACGGGGTCACTGTGTCTTGGAGACTAGAACGAAGGCCACCGACAAGACGTCATTGTTGTAGGAGTCTAGCTGCCCGAGTGTGATCAAAGAACAATTGGAAAGTTGGTCAGAAATAAAACCTAGACATTTCTTCACGTTTACGTAGCATAGTTAGTAGTCCTAGGGAAATAGTTATTTACTTTAACAAAGAAACATGAGTGATTATACACGTAAAAAACTACACGAAGTACCCAAAGTAAGTGAGTGAGTACGTAGACCATGCAAACCTAAGGTACTTCATAATTTATGAAGAGCTTCGTTGACATGTCTCGTCTCCCGTTAACACGTAATTAAATTGCACATACATTTCTTATCAAATTGGCTTTCATTTATTGCCAGTCAACATAGGAGTCGGTCAATGCATGATCACTGCAATGTCACCGTTGTGATGTAAGCGACCTTATGTTATGGGCGAGAGACGTCGCCTAGGGTATTCGGCGTCGGTAAATTTCTAGATTCGATTTTGACCCAATATTTTGTGACACGATTTCTTAATCTTATTGGCACACATGTGACACCTAACAAGCTGCTGCCTGGTTTTACTGGATCACCAAAGTTGATACGCTGTATGGTTATGCTCGCCAGAGGCGCGAAGATAAAACTGAAGTTTGGTCTCCGTGGTAAAATGAATCAACAACTGAAATTGTCCCTATGTTGTTTGATCACAAGGAAGAACAAAACATTTGCAATTCAAATAATCACGCAGTTTTTATTATTTTATTTCGGCCGGCTGGCTGGCTGGTTGGCTGGTTGACTGGTTGACTGGCTGGCCGATTGTCTGTCTGGATGGCTGAGTGGATGGCAAAAAAACATCAGTATCATTTTCAAAGTTCGTTGTTGAATATGAAAGAAACAGGCTCACGTAAGTGAAAGGGCAGGAAAGGCGAACTCGTTCCAAAATAATGTTGACGTTGCACGTGGAAGTAGGGTTGACCAGAGAACGACGCCGCAGACGGAGCGTGGCTTGGTATGGATGTACATTGTGCTGGTGTGGAAGAGCGGCACGGAGAGGTTGAACGAGAATTCTGACTGACTAAACTCGGTCTAGAAATGCTATGGGAAATAAGAAATCAAGAACAAATTAAACATCAAATTAGAAGGAGGAATTGGAGCTGGCTAAGTCATACTCTCTGGAAATGCAGCTGGACAAGTCATACTCGCAGGAAGTTGAGCTGGATAAGTCATACTCTCAGGAAGTGGAGCTGGATAAGTCATACTCTCAAGAAGTGCAGCTGGATAAGCCGTACTCTCAGGAAATGGAGCTGGATAAGCCATACTCTCAGGAAGTGCAGCTGGATAAGCCATACTATCAGGAAGTGGAGCTGGATAAGTCATACTCTCAGGAAGTGGAGCTGGATAAGTTATACTCTCAGAAAGTGGAGCTGGATAAGTCATACTCTCAGGAAGTGGAGCTGGATAAACCATACTCTCAGGAAGTGGAGCTGGATAGTCATACTCTCAGGAAGTGGAGCTGGATAAGTCATATTCTCAGAAAGTGGAGCTGGATAAGTCATTCTCTCAGAAAGTGGAGCTGGATAAGTCATACTCTCAGGAAGTTGAGCTGGATAAGCCATACTCTCAGGAAGTGGAGCTGGATAAGTCATACTCTCAGGAAGTGGAGCTGGATAAGTCATACTCTCAGGAAGTGGAGCTGGATAAGTCATTCTCTCAGAAAGTGGAGCTGGATAAGCCATACTCTCAGGAAGTGGAGCTGGATAAGTCATTCTCTCAGAAAGTGGAGCTGGATAAGCCATACTCTCAGGAAGTGGAGCTGGTTAAGTCATTCTCTCAGGAAGTTGAGCTGGATAAGTCATACTCTCAGGAAGTGGAGTTGGATAAGTCATACTCTCGCGAAGTGCAGCTGGATAAGTCATACTCTCAGGAAGTGTAGCTGCTTAAGCCATACTTTCTTTTACCCGAGCGGGCCAGGGTTCGATACCTTTTGCTGACGTTTGAAGGTCATTTGCAGTTTCGTTCACTTCACTTTGCTTCAGATGTATAAACAACTTTATCTCTATGGAGCTTGTTTGTGATACACTGGCGATGCATCCAGGGTATACAACTTATATCAACGATTTTTATTTATTCCAGTGCCGCCAGAATGCCGAACTGTCGATAAATAGAACGTTGGTTCGATTCCACTTTCGTTAAGCCCTCGTTCCGAAACTTGGGCAATTTCGTTAACCCCAATTTGTCTGTGTCTTTCAGAAGAGACACTAAAAGCCGTTCGTCTTTTCTGCCTGATGTCTATGCCAAGGAAGTAAAAGAGTCGGGTGATTACATCATGGATGTGGGCTTATAGGCGTATTACACAACGAAGTTTATAAATTTATTAAAAGTGGTGTTGACAAAAATGTTTAATGTGAATAACATACTATGCTCGTCATCGTCTAGTCGTCCGGGGACGGGTTCCAATATAACTGTTCACGACACGTCTCCATTGATGTGTGTCATGCATAGCTGTTTTCAAGTTCAGGAACTGTGATCCCAAATTCATAAGCAAGTTTTGGATAAGCTAGGTCTGGTCTCCCTGATCTCCATAGTCTCCATGGTTTCCCTGATCTCCATAGTCTCCCTGGTCTCAATGGTCCCCATGGTCTCCATGGTCTCCCTGGTCTCCCTGGTCTCCATCGTCTCCCTGGTCTCCATGGTCTCCCTGGTCTCTCTGGTCTCCATGGTCTCTGTGGTCTCCATGGTCTCCATGGTTTCCCTGGTCTTCTCTGTCCATTCTTTGGTTGCAACGTAACCAGCTCACTCGCCACGTCCTTACTTCTGGAACAGTGACCTGGGCTCGCCCCGTCTAATTGTCTCTCTGGTGTGATCAACGTGCAACAAAATACGTTGCAAATTGTTGCGATGACTTACACGTGAGTTCCAGAACCCAGCTTTGTGTGGGCAAATGTTCCGTTATTACAATGTGGAGTGAACTCTCTGTATAAGGAACCGTTTGGGACTTGGTCAAATTGTTCCATATATCCGATGTTCCTAAAACAGTGCAGGACAGAAGGGGGATTGCAAAGTTGCTCCTTACACCGGGAGTCCTTACACCGGGAGTCATTATACCGAGAGTCCTTATACCGGGAGTCTTTATACCAAGATTCCTTAAACCGAGAGTCCTTATACCAAGAGTCCTTACACCAGGAGTCTTTATACCGAGAGTCCTAATACCGAGAGTCCTTACACCGGGAGTCTTTATACCAAGAGTCCTTATACCGGGAGTCTTTATACCGATAGTCCTTACACCGGGAGTCCTTACACCGGGAGTCTTTATATCAAGAGTCCTTACACCGGGAGTCCTTACACCGGGAGTCTTTATACCGAGAGTCCTTATACCGAGAGTCCTTATACCGAGAGTCCTTATACCAAGAGTCCTTACACCGGGTGTTCTTATGCCAAGAGTCCTTACACCGAGAGTCTTTATACCAAGAGTCCTTATACCGGGAGTCTTTATACCAAGAGTTCTTACACCGGGAGTTCTTATGCCAAGAGTCCTTATGCCGAGAGTCCTTACACCGGGAGTCCTTATACCAAGAGTCCTTTCACGGGGAGTCTTTATACCAAGAGTCCTTACACCGGGAGTCCTTATACTGGGAGTCTTCATACCAAGAGTCCTTACACCGGGAGTCCTTACACCGGGAGTTCTTACATCGGGAGTCCTTATACCGGGAGTCCTTATACCAAGAGTCCTTATACCAAGAGTCCTTACACCGGGAGTCCATACACCAGGAGTCCGTATACCAAGAGTCCTTATACCAAGAGTCCTTACACCGGGAGTCCTTACACCGGGAGTCCTTACACCGGGAGTCCTTATACCAAGAGTCCTTATACTAAGAGTCCTTACACCGGGAGTCCTTACACCGGGAGTCCTTATACCAAGAGTCCTTATACCAAGAGTCCTTACACCGGGAGTCCATACACCGGGAATCCTTATACCAAGAGTCCTTATACCAAGAGTCCTTACACCGGGAGTCCTTACACCGGGAGTCCTTATACCAAGAGTCCTTTCACCAGGAGTTCTTACACCGGCAGTCCTTATGCCTAGAGTCCTTATGCCGAGAGTCCTTACATCGGGAGTCCTTATACCGGGAGTCATTACACCGGGAGTCCTTATACAAAGAGTCCTTATACCGGGAGTCCTTACACCGGTAGTCCTTATACTAAGAGTCTTTATACCGAGAGTCCTTACACAGGGAGTCCTTATACCGGGAGTCCTTACACCGCGAGACCTTTTACCAAGAGTCCTTATACCGAGAGTCCTTATACCAAGAGTCCTTATACCGAGAGTCCTTACACCGGGAGTCCTTATACCGAGAGTCCTTATACCGAGAGTCCTTATACCGAGAGTCCTTATACCGAGAGTCATTATACCGAGAGTCCTTATACCGAGAGTCCTTATACCGAGAGTCATTATACCGAGAGTCCTTATACCAAGAGTCCATTGTAGTTCAATGGGGTTCTGTAAAGCCATGAGACGACCATGGGTGTGCAGATAATTTTTGAGCCGGGAGGTGATCAAGTACAGTGGTGGGTGTCTTTGAGCCGGGAGGTGATCGAGTACAGTGGTGGGTGTCTTTGAGCTGGGGGTGATCGGGTACAGTGTCTTTGAGCTGGGTGGTGATCGAGTACAGTTGTGTGTGTCTGAATCGGCGTAAAACCAGCTGAATGGACGGAATATCGGCGTCAACAGATAAGCCCAGCTGAATGAATATACCTGTCGCAACTGAAGATGTTATCTACATGTTCGATTTAGTATATAGATATCATGTAAAGATTTCATGCATAGCTGTTTTCAAGTTCAGGAACTGTGATCCCGAATTCATAAGCAAGTTTTGGATAAGCTAGGTCTGGTCTCCCTGATCTCCATAGTCTCCATGGTTTCCCTGGTCTCCATGGTCTCCCTGGTCTCCCTGGTCCCCATGGTCTCCATGGTCTCCTTGGTCTCCATGGTCTCCCTGATCTCCTTGGTCTCCATGGTCTCCCTGATCTCTCTGGTCTCCATGGTCTCCCTGGTCTCCATATATACATATATATATATATATATATATATATATATATATATATATATATATATATATATATATATATATATATATATATATATATATATATATATATATATATATATATATATATATATATATATATATATATATATTATCTGTGAGTGTGTGTGCGTGCGTGTGTGCGTTTGTATGTGTGTGTGTGTGTCCGTGCGTGCGTGCGTGCGTGCGTGCGTGCGTGCGTGCGTGTGTGTGTGAGGATTGCATTGTAAATTGTCTACGTTTCCGCGAGTTTTACAAACCCGCTGGAACCACTGCTTTCTGACTTGGCCCGAATATTTATTTAAATTATCAACAGGCGGTAATTTGTGAAATTAAAGACCATAATTTAGAAAGTTGTCTCATAATTTCGAAAGCAAAATGAATACCTGTTCAATGTGTGTACACAGCGACAGAAACGAACCCCGAAACGCGTGGCGTTGTGACTTGCATTTAAGACGACTAATCTTGTTAGACGACAAATACGACGTCAGCGAAGATTGAGCAGAACTAAACGACCACGGACAAAGACAGAACAGAGAGAAGTCGGTATTTACTCAAGTGATTGTCTCACAAAGAAACTATTACTAATCCAAACACCAAACAGGTTCATCGCACGAACACTGGGTCGATAATTCGCCAAATACAGTTTTGGCTTCGACCTAATCGATTCAGGTGTCGTCGATGAAAGTGAATTAGCCTGACGAGAGGTCGTGACCGGAAACTGACCGGCCGGGTCAACATATGTGTGCTGGAAGGGTTCTGACTGACGTTGGTGGGCCACATAATTGGCACGTGTTGGAGGTTCGTTTGTTACCGTTGGTGGCTTACAGATCAGAGGTCCCAAACTAGTTGTTCTATTGAACCCGCCAGCGCTATCACCAACCACAAGGTTACAACTCAAACCACAACACGAGTGTTGTGAAGATTACAGCTTGATAACTTCTGGTGAACGCAACGAACTCGTTGTTTGACAGGTTCAGCGAAATACCACCAGCAACCTGTATCACTGCCACCAGCAACCTGTATCACTGCCACCAGCAACCTGTATCACTGCCACCAGCAACCTGTACCACTGCCACCAGCAACCTGTACCACTGCCACCAGCAACCTGTACCACTGCCACCAGCAACCTGTATCACTGCCACCAGCAACCTGTACCACTGCCACCAGCAACCTGTATCACTGCCACCAGCAACCTGTATCACTGCCACCAGCAACCTGTACCACTGCCACCAGCATCGACCGGAACAGAAGTAGCTACATAGACGCACCACCAACAGCTACTGACAACATTACGTCTACCATCAACACCACCACCGTCAACCGACTTAGCAGCTACAACAGCAGCTAACGCAGCTTCATCGTCCGCAGCAGTTGGAACACTTGGAATAACAAGAAAGCAGAGCACTGGTTCCAGCCGGTTTCGGACAGCGACACTGACAAAAGACAGGGAATAATATATAATGCCCAACTCGATCTTCATAAAAATAGATTTACAAGATATCCTTAAACAAAAAACATGAATGATCAATTTAAGGAAGTTTTGCTACACGAATTGTTTTTGACTGAATTTTCGAGACCTTGTCTCTCCTATCACTAGCGACTGGCTCAAAGAATGTACTGATGTGAGCCCCCCCTCACCAAATCAATAATTGTCTACATCACAACGAACAACCTAAACCAATAAAGATGTTCCCGCAGCACGAGCAGCTCTCTAGCCCGCCATACCGACATACCATACCGACTATAGCCCGCCATACACATACCGACTATTGCCCGCCTTACACATACCGACTATAGGTCGCCATACACATACCGAGTATAGCCCGCCATACACATACCGACTATAGCCCGCCATACACATACCGACTATAGCCCGCCATACACATACCGACTATACCCCGCCATACACATACCGACTACAGGTCGCCAACTGTTTGTCTGCCGACAAATACTTGGAACTACCCATCGGCCGATCGTCGCCCGACCGATATTTCACATGCAAACATACACAAGGAATTTGAAAATTTATTATAGGCATAACGACTACATCAGACCCGACCCGAGGCAAGTATTCTTTCATTGACAGACGCACGACAATTAATTCACACTTCTTCATTCTTCTGTCTGTCGTCCACGGAATCACCCATACGATCTCATCCACCCCCACCCGCTGCCCGAGAACAGAAGGGTACACTGACGACCCTCATAAACGCCTCGACGACGCGTTTGACTGAATTGATAAGATTATTTTGTTAATGACAAAACAAATCGATAGTGTCGCTGTTGTGATAGATAAGACGTATCGTACGGCTATCTTGTACGTCGTAGCATTTGTTTGTGAGCACCGTTTCAAAGAATGATGGAGTTCACTTGTTGCTTTCTTATAGAGCGAACTCCATTCCCATGGCCGCTTCAAAGTTGTGTCCTTGTTTGGCACCGGTCGTGCGTGACGGACTGTACCGACAATCTTTCAGTACAGCAAGAAAACATCACATACGCAAACTTACATGTTTGTGATCAATAAATGACGTCACAATTTCAATTAAACATGTCATAAATTAGGAGAGAACAAAAGAAGGTCATTGTGTGTATACTCTTTCACCATTCTCAGAGCATCACACGTGTCTAAACTCGTCACCAGGAGGCACTTGTGCAGCTTTGAGAAAGGTACACAATGCACACAATCACCTTCCCGCTTTTTGTTGTTTTAATAACAAAAGATGTCATTGAAACAACGACAGTTTTAAATATATAATGAGAATTCGAGCACACGTTACAAACAGTCTGCACTAGTTTTATGTGTCCGCCTGCAGCTCGCCAGTTCCGAAGGTGTCGAATATTTCGCGACCACTGGTTGATTAATCCACTAACTGGTGTAGATGTTATGGTCAACGCCTCTGTCGCTGTTCAACTTTCTTTCATCTACTCTGCCTTGAGCCAAACTCGCATCCACACGTTTGGATCCACGACTAACGATTCCCGATATCCGTGGATTGATCTGTGCCGGGACGTCTTTAGTCGGTTTTCCTCTAAGTCTTCTTGCAGCCTTTTGTCGTCATCTCACCACTTTCCTGGTCTCCGTTCATCCACCCTCCGATCATCACAGAAACTGCTCTTCGGTCAGTTTCCTTTTTTCGAATCATCTCCGCAATTTCTCCCTAGTACTACCATCAATATGATGTGCTCCATTGCCTAATGTCTTCCTTCCACGAACTTGTCCTGGTTTCTGTGCAAATACGCCCACATACTAGGTCTTGTCACAATACTACAATGAAATCTCGATTATCAGCACACTTCCGTTCCAAATGTGTTTAGCTGGATTACCGAAGAGTGCGGATTAGTGGATAACGAAATAATGAAGTAATTTGCCGTGTGTTGAAATTGTTCCGGCGTAGCATGATCAGCCAAGGCGTAGCATGATCAGCCAAGGCGTAGCATGATCAGCCAAGGCGTAGCATGATCAGCTTCACCATCTCGATTCTGCTTCGTCTCTCTCAGTTCGGCCAGTGACCGTCCATTTGAATCATTTATGTTTCCCATCCATCCATAGTAAGACTACACAAACGAAAGACTAGAACCGTCAAAGAAGGTGATTTATGATGACGTCAGCGGAATGTTAGCAGTAATGTGTTTATGTGTTTCGTTTCTACACCTCGTAGAGCGAATATGTAATTTACCGAAATACACCGAGCGAGCTGGTTTGAACAATCAATTACTATCATTTATTGCGCCGAGACATGCCGCTTGGAGCGGCAACTTTAGTGACACATACTTTAGGAGCGCCTCACCAAACCGTCGTGGTCACGATGTAGAACTTTAGTGACACATACTTTAGGGGCGCCTCACCAAACCGTCGTGGTCACGATGTAGAACTTTAGTGATACATACTTTAGGGGCGCCTCACCAAACCGTCGTGGTCACGATGTAGAACGGTCACCAAAACGTAGAAAACGTCAACTGTACGACAACAAAATAGAGACGACGACGGCGACGACGACGACGGCGACGGCGACGGCGGCGACGGCGACGGCGACGGCGACGGCGACGGCGACGGCGACGGCGACGGCGGCGACGGCGACGGCGACGACGACGACGACGACGACGACGACGACGGTGGTGGTAGATGTGGTTGGGGTCATGTAAAAATTATCAAAACCATGAAATAAGACCATATATCTGGGACAACCATGAGTCAAACCATTCGACTGAATTAATTAATTAATCCTTATTATTTGGCCTATACCATCGCAACTAGCTACCATCTAAACAGTTCGCGTTTAGTCACTGGTCACACTGTTATAGAGCTGGACAATACATGTAAGTGCATGACTTTCTACTATACTCGTCCACCCACGTTCGAACAGTAAACGCGCGTAGAGTGAACACGTTATTAGCATGTAATCTCGGCTGATTATATATACAGTGTGTCCCGTCCTTGGGTCCGTTCAAAGTGTCTTACACTTCACCCCCTGACATACTAACACCAACTCGACTTCTCATGGATGCACCCAGCCGTGCCGTAATTACGGCAGAGATATATATCTCATAATCATCGGGCATTTAAGGGTGGGTAAGTAAGTGCTACACATAATATATCTCTAAGACCCTAAACAAAGGCAAGGGGTAAGCAAGTCCACAAGCACCATGGTGTACGCTTCTTTGGCACATAAAAAAAAATCTGAGATCTTCATTCACACAAATCGCTGTTCGTGGGTACACATATATTGCCGACAGTGAGCTATTTTAAAAGCGAATGATACGTGTTAAAGGTGAATAGAAAACACAGTTGTGGTTGAAAAGACAAACAAGTCGTGCAGTATTTGAATTTCACAACTTTTATCAGCATCACAGCAATTGACTCAGTTTATAAAACAGTTTCAAGAACTGACGTGTTAGTTACATTTGAGTATCACAGCATTGTCAAAAACAGAAAAAAGAAAACACCATTATTACTGCAGGTGAATTTGTACATTGTTGACCAATCTCGGAGATAATTGATAACGACATTAGGGAGTACGAATGAAATTATATAGAATTTGATGGTCAACTCGATCAAATGCTCTAATACAACCAACGATAAGTATTCGGACCATAGGTCTATGGACGACGCGTTTGAATGTCCCCTGTGTCCAAACTCGACCAGTGTGTCGACCCGTATTGTTGACGATCAACTTGGTCGTTGGCGATGTCCTTTATGCAGGCGCAGGCGATTTTTTTCCAAACAGCTCGATAAGATTGGGGTTAGAAATATTGAACGAACATGTTCATGAATGAATGCTGGAGGTCAGAGTTTAGGTACGTGTAGGCGCGTTTCCAGCGGACGGACAAGGTTCATCCCAGTGGGCTGCTTGTACAATTCTCGCTGTCCCACCATCGAATGCTCAATACGAGTATATGAATTTTCCATTGGTGGTACTTTCTTTGCAGGTGTTTTCTCTCGTGGGCAACCTTCTGTCTGCCATGCTGATAACTTTGTGTGTTTCCAGGGTTTTGGTCGTTTAGCTGTCGTCTTGTCTGTGTCTCCGATAGATGTGGAACCCAGATAACGAGACCAGACCGTCTCGTATGCTACAGATACACCACGTCTCGGTTTTTGCTAGAACGTCCACGCCGTAGTCGTCTTTAGAGCAGTCATTTTCGTCAACTTGATTGCGCTACGAACGTATGTATTGATAACTTTTGGTTTGAAAGGATGACAGTTTTGTTTGGCATCTTTCTGCCTCTAGGAACCCTGTGTTGTCTGTTGCTCACTAGTGTGTGTATATTGCGTCTCTCTCTGTGTACCCACCTGTGGAACCCCGTCGGGTGACTGTCCGGCTTTAATACCTTTCACGGCAAGATGCATATTGTCACAATCTGAAGAAACTCTTATGGCAAGGCTTAAAAAACAACAAACCAATAGGACACGGGCTGCGCTTTAAGGGTCACCACAAAACATCGATGTCGGATATTAGACGAAATTACTTTAGTTTAGGGGGAGGGGGGTCAGAGGTAGTTTCGTCTGTCGTCGAACATCGATATTTTACGCTTTGGAAGTTCGCGCCCTCTCACTTTGTTCGTGCACACGGAGAAAAATTAATGATCGCACCATTTCGTTCTTCGTTTTACGCCGTCACGTGATACGCTCATACAAAAATGGCGACACCGAAGAAAACGCTTCGTCAACTTACAATTTTTGGATCGCCGAAAGTGACGTATATCTTAAAAAATCCATCTTCAGAATATGAAAAGATTGTCAAGAGTGGGAGAAAACATTATAGAGAATTTGGGGTTGAACAAGAACGAAATATGCATAAAAGCTCAAGCTATTCACGGGACGCTGAAGTCAAAACTTGAAGCGATCTGTGAATATCTCCACCACAAATTAGAGCCCAAAAAATGTTTCTACTAAAAAGATTTATTCAGGCCAGTGAAACGAACTCAGCAATAATACAGATATATCTACCAAGATTGAATGACCCGTTGTTGCACAATGCCAGTCCCAACCACCAGAGATGAAGCCAGGCCCATCAGATCTCCTTGGAGAAAATTACATATCACTACTGACTGAGGTAAATATGATATTATGCAACTATTTTTTTCATGAGGGTTCATCATCATGAGTCATAAAGATATTCATGATTATGAATAATCGCAATGTCCGACTTTCATACTATATTCTACATCTAACTACAACTAGTCCTGCATTAGTTCATAAAACGATCGATTTTTTTCGTTATTTTAAATGTTATGACAAAGTCGCAAATGATATGGAACGGATGGTGAATGGGTCCTCGTCACATAGCTGATACAGCACTGTCAGCTGATACAGCACTGTCAGCTGATACAGCACTATCAGCTGATACAGCACTGTCAGCTGATACAGCACTGTCAGCTGATACAGCACTGTCAGCTGATACAGCACTGTCAGCTGATACAGCACTGTCAGCTGATACAGCACTGTCAGCTGATACAGCACTATCAGCTGCTATAGTATAACTCACCCAAAGGGGTTGAGCCCCAATACAACCAAATCATGTACGTCTACCTAAAATGTTTCGTATATTTATAACCATGTATTTTATTGTACCGCCAGGTAATGAAATATACTCTTGTGGAGCACCTATTGACACGACTTGAACTGAATCCTGCCACCGTACTCACTCCTGACGTCCGGGGTGTAAGAGCATTTATAGCTGCCCTGTGTGACTTAGCTGCCTTGGTGAGAGATGAATATATTTCATGCGCAACAGCAATGAACCATAAATCTGAAACCATCACTGGACACTGTGGCAACTTCACTACAACAATTGAGAGAAAAAATCAAAATCATCGCCAGTTATGAAGTTGATCTGAAGGTGAGGCAATGTTGATCTGAAGGTGAGGCAATGTTGATCTGAAGGTGAGGCAATGTTGATCTGAAGGTGAGGCAATGTTGATCTGAAGGTGAGGCAACGTTGATCTGAAGGTGAGGCAATGTTGATATGAAGGTGAGGCAATGTTGATCTGAAGGTGAGGCAATGTTGATCTGAAGGTGAGGCAATGTTGATCTGAAGGTGAGGCAATGTTGATCTGAAGGTGAGGCAATGTTGATCTGAAGGTGAGGCAATGTTCCCCATCCTTAGCTGTATGCTAGTTTTTTTCGCAATTTGTGTATTTCGCATTAATATATTTTCAACCAGCACAACATTTATTAACATATTTCTTGTTTTTCTTATAATTATCAAGCACTACAGACTGAATAGATAATATATAATATGGAGATTTGTATTTTCAGCAAACTGATTTGCTGATGAGAGGTGCCACCCAAGAGTGTGAGCTGCTGGTAGGGACAGCATCGACTGCTGCCACCCAAGAGTGTGAGCCGCTGGTAGGGACAGCATCGACTGTTGCCACCCAAGAGTGTGAGCCGCTGGTAGGGACAGCATCGACTGCTGCCACCCAAGAGTGTGAGCTGCTGGTAGGGACAGCATCGACCGCTGCCACCCAAGAGTGTGAGCCGCTGGTAGGGACAGCATCGACCGCTGCCATCCAAGAGTGTGAGCTGCTGGTAGGGAAAGCATCGACTACTGCTATGACTTCCAATCAGCGATTGCGAGGCGGGCTATATCAGGTGAGGGCCAAATGTGATATTCTTGTAGTCATGTACATAGTATCATGGTTTTAATTATTTTCCAGTGTGTAGCTGTTGTATAGTGTTTTAAATAGTTTTTTAATCTTTTATTGAAAAAATATTTATAATTTGTAATATTCAAAGTTAATGCATAATATTATAGGCAAATAATAGAATGTGAATCGACGTAGATCGACCGATATGTTTAATATATTGATATCATGATATCAATGTTTACAAACTTTCATCTGAGAGGGTGAGGGGCTGAAGCCAGATGAAAGTTATTTCATCTGTAGTAGGACATTGATGTTGTGAGATGACCCCTTAACAAAGACGAAATTGACGATGCGGCTGACCCAAACACACTACTTTTTGTGTGAAATGCGTAACTCACAACAATGCTGGGGCGAATGACTGAGATCACGCCAGGTATAACCCTACCTGATGCATACATAACAGCGTTACACTTGCGTGATTATTTTATTTATGCACACAGTAAATATGCCAAAAACTATTTCGACACGCCATATTTTACTCGTGCGTGCATTTACAACGAAGAATGTCAAAGCACACCTCGCGCAAGACCTTATCTGAAGTAATATATCAGCTTGTGCATTATAGATTTTCAAGAAAAACTTTTAAAGTAATGTGCTCGCGGTATTTTATAGAGAAATGAAGAACGTTGCCAGTACAGGCCGTGTTTGCGTTCTTCGATGCCCAGACGTACTTTACAATTACAATACCATCAGTTCTATATATTACACATTAACGCTGAGGCCCTCATCCAATCGCGCATGCCCTCTCTCGTGTACATCCCTACACTTCATCGACTGGACATTATGCTATCACGCACGCACGCACGCACGCACGCACGCACGCACGCACACATACACGCGCGCGCGTGACACAACGCGAAAGCACGCACGCACACACACGAAAAGCATAAACCGATGCCCATACAATGTCAATGACATATATAGACTGTATTTATATCAACACAGCAAGCAAGTTATTCCTGTGATCATCGAAGTACGCTAATTAAAAGAGAAGGGTCGTCCACCCACGATCTGATCATTGTCTAGTTTCTAGTCGAAGTGTCCGTCGATGAAACGACACGGCCACTTCACAAACCCTGGCCTCGCTCCACGTTAGTAATTACGACGGCAGTGGACAATGGGCAGCTACTTGCACGGACCGCTGAATCGCTGTAGCGCCTGCAAGACAGTACACGTTCTCACGCAACGTCTATCGCGCAGTAATCTCCCTTGGCAACACCTACAGTTGCGTAACCTTCCCAAGGGTTTGGTCAGCCGTGTCGGTGACGCGACCAGACACGCGCGGTCGTTACCCGCTATCAATAATTAAGACGACCACATACCAGAAATTAATTTGCGATTAATCGCAGCGTGGGAGTCCGCTGTTACATGTTATGTTTTCTGCCAAGATAACGGAGGATGTTTAGAACACACATCAACTGACGATAATGGTGCGACATAATTGAGATGTATATTTCTCTATAAACAACAACTCGGGTACAAATAAAATAAATTAATTGTTTCGTCTTTGGGATGTGTTTATCAACATACTTGTTATGTGCGGGAGTTAGGGGTATGAGTGTGATGTACATAAGAGGGAGGGGTATGAGTGTGATGTAGATGAGAGGTAGAGGTATGAGTGTGATGTAGATGAGAGGTAGGGGTATGAGTGTGATGTAGATGAGAGGGAGGGGTATGAGTGTGATATAGATGAGAGGTAGGGGTATGTGTGTGATGTAGATGAGAGGTAGGGGTATGAGTGTGATGTAGATGAGAGGTAGGGGTATGAGTGTGATGTAGATGAGAGGGAGGGTATGAGTGTGATGTAGATGAGAGGGAGGGGTATGAGTGTGATGTAGATGAGAGGGAGGGGTATGAGTGTGATGTAGATGAGAGGGAGGGGTATGAATGTGATGTAGATGAGAGGTAGGGGTATGAGTGTGATGTAGTTGAGAGGTAGGGGTATGTTTGTGATGTAGATGAGAGGGAGGGGTATGAGTGTGATGTAGATGAGAGGGATGAGTTTTTACGTTGGATGGCATATGGTTATCGTGGTGTCCTACATCGAGATCATCCTTCAATGATACAAAGTCTGGTTAAGTTTATCGTAAAATCATGTTAAATTGTACAAGTTATATTTATGCCAGAAGGAAACAAAGTGGAACCAAATTTATCTGCGAAAATCTTGATGTTGCAGTGGCTAACCTTTAATTCCTAATGCAGTCGATCTTTACAGCTTGTCAGTGCTGCGGCTCCGACCGACCAACGGTGATGATGATATCTACCGACCAATGGTGATGATGATATCTATTGTATCATACTGTACCATATTGACCGCCCAAATGTATTTTAATGAACCACAGTTTGATGATATCTATATAATGGATATCGACCTTGCCTTTCATATATTCGGGTCGAAACATGCCAAGTATAGAGAGAACTGTCAGATTAAGAAAACTTGTGGTTATTAAAGCACGGTCAAGATATTATAATAGATGTATTATATCTACTATGCAACACGATCCTACGATAAAACAAGCATACATGTTTATCTTTATTCCAACACGATGTCGCTGCGTCCTTAATTCCGGCCCTGGTTAAAAGCGTGGTTGCCGACGTGTGTGTTGCCAGAAGCACAATCTCCCAGGCTGGCGT
This sequence comes from Lamellibrachia columna, assembly GCA_963662155.1. Lineage (NCBI taxonomy): Eukaryota > Metazoa > Annelida > Polychaeta > Sabellida > Siboglinidae > Lamellibrachia > Lamellibrachia columna. Next base: position 60,353,519 of record OY759263.1, read on the forward strand.
CGACGACGTGATTACTGCTTTAAAATATGAAACAAAAGTGGCATTGTTGTCTGGATGGAAATTTGCTGTAATATCCCCACGAAGATTGCTGTGCTGGACGAGTCAGCAACTCGCTCACGACGCGTTTGTTATTGTCGTTGTCGTGGAAACGGATTGGCGAGCGCGCAGTTTGCGCGTGCACGCAACTAAAGGGATCAATCAGAGACGGCACTTTTCAGTTTCTCACTAATTATTCATGACTCCTTTGTCCAACACCGCATCGCATGTGTCGGTCCGGCGTCAGGGCTCGATAAAAATGCGTGTCGTTTTAAACCAAAAACGTATATAAGTGAAGATAATTGAGTGGTATATACTGCGCACTGTTGGTACTGCTGCTGTTGCAGCTGCAATAGCAGCTGCTGTTATTGTTGCTGTTGCTGCGGCTGTTTCTGCTACCTCTGCTGCTGCTGCTGCTGCTGCTGCTGCTGCTGCTGCTGCTGCTGCTGCTGCTGCTGCTGCTGCTGCTGCTGCTGCTGCTGCTGCTGCTGCTGCTGCTGCTGCTGCTGCTGCTGCTGCTGCTGCTGCTGCTGCTGCTGCTGCTGCTGCTGCTGCTGCTGCTGCTGCTGCTGCTGCTGCTGCTGCTGCTGCTGCTGCTGCTGCTGTTGAATTACAAAACCACTGTAGTTCTAAGGAAATGAAGTCGTCACCAATGCAAGCATGTCTTTACACTGATTTAAGAATAAAGCGCACCGTCAACTGCACCATGTACGCTGCCTCAAAACCCTCGGATTCTCCACACGTCTATGTTTCTTACAGATTATTCAACCGATTAGCGTCACCCCTAAGCCACTCCCGCCATATTATTACATAGATGCCACAAATGTGGTAACGGATCGAACTGCGTATTCACTCTACTGTACTAAAATGCGCTTAGTTTCCCCAATGTTCTGCACTCAACTTACCTCCTCGGATTGCACATCAGACGCCTTCCTAGAAGCCGACCTAGAATCAGTATAGCACGACGCCTCGAAATGCTCCGGTAGATCTGAATGACGCAACTGTCACGTGACGTTGTGAGTCACCTTCCAGGTAACGTGACAAGCCAATTCTTCATTGTCACGCTCCATTGCACCAGTGTTCCCTGTAGCATCCCTGGTGTGAACTGGTTCACCTCATTACCATTTCTGAAGCAGGTTTCTTAGAAGAGTCCAACCAAATGCAAAGAACATTACGCAGTATAACATTAAATGTCTATAACTTACATTATTGTAATGTATTTGCGCATATTTTTTATTCATTCAGAGCCAATAAATAAGTATTTTGAGGGAGAACTAAATATTGATGTCCTGGCCAAGACATGTGATCATTGAGCATTCAGGTGCACGACAATTTGGCCGCTGCGACAATTCTTTAGCAAAAGTTTAAATAATTGTTTGGCATACTGTAGTTTTTTGTTTGGAGATGTATGTTTTCAAATATCCATTCTGAACCACACTGAGCACCCACTACGTTTAATCGAGATTTGCCAAGTAGATCTAACAATGTACCATTTCAAAGCCAATGTAACATTTGTACACAAGAGTACATGGAATTCAGACATTCAACTGTGATCATCTGCTTAGTGAATGTTTACAGAAGTTCGTTAAATATTCATAACAACTGTGCCCAGCAAGGATTGGATTACACATAAATAATCAATGTTGCATAATGTAGACGGAAACGTTTGCGGTGAGATGTAATGGTAACCTGGTGCCGTGTGCCGAGGTGAATATTCAAATTACGAAATATCCTTGTTTTTATTAATGGTGCCATTCAAAAACAAAATCATGTTAACCGTTTCAAATTCGTGGTTTCGTCATGTGGCTGCGTACAGGCGACTGGGTGATCATTTGTCATTTTGTCGTTTTTATCCCACCCCAGTTGGCACTGATGCCGTGTACGAATGGTGCGGCTTGTGTGTCTCAGTGACCCGGAAAACCACGTGGGGAGCCTCGGCTCGCGACAGGTCTTACAATACACAACAGGTCGAAAGATAAACATCAGGCAAAGGTCAGTCTCTCTGCCCCTCGGGTTGAAGGGGGGTTGAAGGGGGTTAAGCGTGAGGCCAACGACCTGATATCATAACAAATTAACTGTTACAGAAACAGAGAAGAGAACGCACGCGTGACTGTTTACTGCAGTGTGTCACCATTGACAGTTGTTTTAATCAGGGACCCAGGATGTTAGCTATAAAGAGAATGTAGAGATAGTTTCTCAACTCCACAAGCGATGCATGCATCCATACGTAATACCAATAATAATTGTAAGATAAGTGTTGACGTTATATGGATTTAGCGTTGCCAGTGTACAATAATGCTGTATTATACATGCAAGGAGATCGGGCCGAAATATTTATTATTTCAGCTGACAGCGGCGTTACTTGAACCTTCAGGTGCACCATTCCATGGTCCATGTCATTATTTCAGCTGACAGCGGCGTTACTTGAACCTTCAGGTGCACCATTCCATGGTCCATGTCATTATTTCAGCTGACAGCGGCGTTACTTGAACCTTCAGGTGCACCATTCCATGGTCCATGTCATTATTTCAGCTGACAGCGGCGTTACTTGAACCTTCAAGTGCACCATTCCATGGTCCATGTCATTATTTCAGCTGACAGCGGCGATTTTCGAGAGGCCACCTAGACGCCACCTGCATTTCAATGAGATATTAAATGCAGCGCAATGACAGCGAGACAGAGAGTCGGCCTCTCGACCGACGACACTTGCGGTCTGTCCACCTTTTAACGATGACTGGGCAATTCTTTCAGTCCCATTTCCCAAGTTCAGACACCTGGAAAATTGGTACTGAGCACACACATTGATTATATTGTGTGATTTAATACTCTGTGTGTGGCTGGAAACATCCCTACAAGTCGACTGTGTTATCGAGAGGTGAAGTGTGATGCCTCTTTAAACAAGGCAACTAGAGCAAGGGGCATTATTAATGGTTTTAGCTTATTTACGCATGTGCGCATTTATCTTGGTGTGTGTCTATGAAACTATTTATTTACAGCACCATTTAATCTGTGTTGGGTGTGCCCTTTTAATCAGGAATTTATAGTTTACATCAAGTGTGCAAATCATCGTCAACCGGAACGAAGCAGTTGGGGTGACATATCATAGATACAACCAATGACCTTCATAAATGACAAGTGAATAGAACACACGGAGACAAACAAGACACCATCTGGATTTATTTTTGCATCTTGCAAGCTTTTGTACATACATAGTCGTTATTGTATTTTGTATATGGCCATGTGCAGTCGTAGAACCGACAGGGCGTGTTATTGCAAACACATCTATACACACTACACAACGCGTGGCTAAGTGGTTGCGTGCTGCGATACCGCTATATCGCGCACACAGGACCAACGTATGTTCCGCGCGGCTGAACAACACGCACCCGGTCACCAGGTCACTGCGCATGCTCACTGGTGCTGTTTATGTCGACCTCCTAAGTAGGTCAAGACGCGGTGTTCCTCGCGGTCACGGGTCACTGGGTGCGCTGTTGAAAAAGGATTTGAGCTGGAGTAAGATGTTTCCGCAAACACGAATAACACGATTTGACCGTCTTCACCACCCGCATATGAGTGATATAAATACACCCATCGGGGGACAGTAGTCCTATATACCAGAAATATTATATTTAGCTTTTAAAACTCCCTCCGGCAAAAATGTCTTTCTCTGGAGTTGTCGTCACGCGATGTTCTTTCAGGGAGCTAAATGTGGCGCATCGGCCGTGTGCTTTGGCTGCTTGAAATCATAGACAGAGCTAAAACAGGACGACAGTCGACCGAACACGCACAGTAAATACGTTTGTCTTAGCGATCTGTGCACGTCAGTAGTTGTTATCGTCATGAACACGGCTGTGCAGTGTAGACGGGAGTTCGACTGTAAAGTGTGTGTTGGCTTGGAACAATGGGAATCGGGGGGGGGGGGGTCGGGGGAGACTCGGGGGTAGTGGAAGGGTTTAGTTTCCTTAACTCTTTCCATCCCCGAGCTTTGAAAATTATTTATTTCAGTGAGGTTACATGCGCCATCACACGTGCACACCCAGTGATGCGCGTATGTTCACACAAGCAAGTTTGAGAAGTTTTATGACATATAACATAATCATATATTTGGTAGAATAAAATATATTGGCTTGGGTGGAATCATTCCACATTCCTGCTGTATTAGAAGGTGCCGTTTGAATGAATCAGACGTCTAGCTGAATCAAATTGCGCTGATCCGAGTGGTTATATTACAGCTACATTACACGTGTTTATGTAACGTACTATGTCATAACCGTACTGAGTCTAGTCATTCGACCATTACGCAGTTTCAGCCGTACGTTTTTCGTTCTATGTATCGTTAGTTCCGTAACGTATCCGTAACTTATGTGTACATACGTACTCCGAGTAACGTATGTGTACATACGTACTCCGAGTAACTTATGTGTACATACGTACTCCGAGTAACTTATGTGTACATACGTACTCCGAGTAATACAAAATAAAATAACAAAAGCAAACTAGTCCCACGCTACAAGTACCTACGTATCATATGTGCTTCGTAGCAACAGTCAAGTACACATACGTACTGCAAACAAGTCCCACGCTACAAGTACCTACGTATCATATGTGCTTCGTAGCAACAGTCAAGTACACATACGTGCTGCAAACCAGTTTAATCGACATTGTAAAACGTGCTAACGTTGATATTGTGCAAAGAGTGAAACTGTGGTATTTTGAAGTGTTGCTCGTGACAACATGTAACATTTACAAAGAACACATGTATTGATCGATAATATTGAAATCTGTGTAGTTAATCTAGCAACACAGTATTACCAATTTTGACACGTTGCATTTCTTTTTCCGACAAATTGTGTTTATCGAAACGTAGCTGGCGTAGATTCTATGTGGGTGTTGCGTGGGACGCCGAATGTCGTTGATTGTAACAATCTTCATTAAAGTTGAGTGATATGGCGAGGATTAAAACAGTGAATGTTTGCCACGAAGTAGCCAAACAATGGAATCTGAGCGAAGGTTCACTCCACGGTGAAACAGTTGTAAAGTAATTACGATGCAATTCGTAATTTAAATGGCTGGCACCAAATATGCAATGACTCACTTCTATGCGTGCTGAGGCATAGCCCGCAAATAACCGAGTCGGTCGTTTTATAACTTAACTATTTCCTAACGTGTCGCTGTTTACGATTTGCAATTTGTCACCCGACTTCACGTTGGTAAGCTCTATAAACTGACTAATGCGGAAGTTTTGTTTACGTGAAGAATGCGCACCGGGGTGCTTGTGAACTAAGTAGTAATATGTTAATACCTGTATTAATTACGTCGAGTCTGGTAACATGAATGGCATTTGGGATTTGTCTGACCGGATGTTATCAGTGACGGTTGAGTGGTTGAAGACAACATGCTTTGAGTGGGTGTTATATTGAAGCTCTGTTTTTCATTGTAGGGTATGCGATGACAAATCCTGTCTGGCCCCAATTCGGTGGTGTTGTGACGAGAGCTGCCCACATTTAGCGAAAACAAAATACGGTATTACGTAGGGGACACGGTGGTCTTTTCTAGTGTTTAACTCTGGTCAGATCTGCTCTGGTTTTAGCGCCAATAACCACTAATCAGCAAGCGCCGCTCTGAAACACATAGTTGCGCCAAGCTGTTCTGCAACTCATGCTGGACATTGAGCGTTTTTTATAAGCAAACTTTTTTCATTAGAGGGGTCATTTGCGCATGGTGTTCTAAACTGTTGATGCATTAACAGAACATAAATTTATTATATACCAATGGTGTGTTGACAACGCATACAGACGGTCAGGTGCGATGTGAATCCTGCCACCATTCCGGAAGATGACCAGAGCTCACAAGATGGCACAGTCTGTCGATAAGATGATAAGATAATAAGATGATAAGATAAGATGACGCCCGCTAAGCGCAGTGACTAATGCTGTACCTCGACAATCTTTGTACACAATTTTAGAAATAAAAAACACACACTACACTATGTTGATATCGTCGAAACCTTCCCGGAGTAGGTTAGTGTTGCAATACTTTGCCTAACCAAAACCTGGTACAAATGAAAGAAATGCACCGCAAGCCCTGCATTCAAGCACCGAGAAAGCAGTGTTCCCACCAATAGCCACGGTGATGTCATTCTAAAAAAAGTGCTCCTAGAGGCGTATGATGCTTTGTATGACGACACCGCGATCCACCCCACTACGACAATGAAATCTTATGATGTCACAACGGGTATTTCCACATGGCGATGAATAGAGAAAAAGGTTCCAAGTGAGTTCTGCATTCATTCGTCTATTGAGTGGTGCACTGGTGACTGGGCGTATATGGGTGCGACCACACCGGAGGGCTTAATAACTGCTAAGCGGGGGAATGTCGCAAACATTGATTCAAAAGAACATCTCAACATGCAGTGGCCATTGCATGATGTTCAACGTGTTTATTTGTAAACTTTGCCGCACGGGTTATAGGCTTCGCTGGGGCGTAGTTCCGCTGGGCCAACAACTAACTCGTTTGGGATACTTGGAATATCATTAAAATGCAATAAACACGCGATACACACGAATTTTGTGTGTGCAATTATTATTATACGTATATCACTAAGGTTATTTGACCATGACCGTGCATAAATATTACATTATGACGTTTTGTAATGAAAACCGTAACATCACGTGATATCACATGACATTTTGGGAAATATCGCTCACTAGTCACAATCGTGTTTTAAGTTATTAGTTCCGACACAGATATGTACCTGAAGTGTAGAATCGACGCTTATGTTTTAAGGATCTCGTCTCCCTATACGTAGTATTTGGGCGGATCTAGGGTGGACCGTGCGTGCGTGCATGCGTGCGTGCTTGCGGGCGTGCACCCTGGTCAACAAGTGCGCTTGTCTTGACTTCTCCATGGTTGCCTGCAGCTGTCAATTTTTTTTTAGTCTACGCATCTCCTTGAATGCAAGTGGTTTGTGCGCGTGTCTGGTATTTGCCTGTCAACCAAGCTGTGCATTCGTCACTCTTCAGCTTAGACCGTGTTACCTTTGTTTGGTCTGACTGTCAGCCAGTTTGCCTATGCCATTTATCATCGCGACGTTGTCAACTGAAAACAAAGATCCCTATCAATCTCGCGAATAAACGGAAACGTTCAAGAAGCTGTGCCATAAACGGATTTCTGTAACTGTGGATCAGTGAGGTAACACGCGGATGTTCTTATGATGGGTTTAACATTACCACGACAACTTGGACATGCAACACTCGGGCAGGTTTAACCTCCTCCAGCCATGAGCTTGTAACGCCGTCATGTCATTAACGTCTATCGTTACTGCCCGACGTTCACACGCTAGAGCTCGGATGGCTCACAATACCGACTCTGTTTCTTCGGTTGACGTTACATAAACGAACATTGTTTGACGCGCCATTTCTCGCCAAATTGGCGGAACAATGGACGGTTGTCTTTAATGCGACCACGGCTCCGCGTGGACAGCAACAGAGGCTGCCAATGTGCTCTGACGGCAGTTAAAGGTTCACCGACAAACGTAGGGTCGTAACCTGGGGTAAAGAAAAACCGAGGTACATTTAAAAATTCACACTAGATTCCGTTTTTAGCAAGCGACAACATGTTGAGTGTTTCTGTTCCCAAGAATCCATGCCTCGAATGTAATTACCTTCTCTTCGCAATCAAACAATTGCGTTTTAATTTGTAGTTTGCTTTATGAAAAACTATTGCAATAATCTTTAAATCTTATTTTCTTAGAAAAATACAATTACTTCCTTTTCTAAAGCCCAGAATACCCTGTATATACCGCTACGTGTATGAATGTGTATGAATCTCCGCTACATGTTAACAAATGAAAGAAAGAAAAATCGGTCAACCTCTTTATCGGAAGATATTATTCTAATGATATGACTTCAGTGCGGGGGAAGTCTGGCGACAGTTTGGTAAGTAGATGGCAATCACTGTAGGTGCTCAACTGTAACTCGACACCACCAGTAATGACAGCGCTGCCGGTGGTTGCAGATTAAACTGTTGTTCACATATGATTCTTACAATCCATTAACGGTAGCATCTATAATGTCAAACAAATACAGAGTATATAACAAAATAACTACCTATGTTTGCCTATTCGCTCGTGACAATACCGACAAAAGCCGCTACTTTGAAAAGAAATCCACATTCTCACAAAGACGATCTTTTGTTGGCATTATTGTTACATAAACAACAAGAGAGACAAATGTGTTCTGCTACGTACTGTATACTTAGTTGACTCCGTATATTGACTGTTACTGATTGCTTATCAAAATAAAAAGTGCCAGTAACATGTGTTATTTAACCATTGACAAAGTGTACATGTATAACTTGCATTACCAACAGTAGCAGCGGAGCAACAGCAGTATAGCATACGACTTAATATAGCTCGCGCGGAACATTAGGGGTTTATCTTTAAGTTTATTTCACGAGAAGAAGACACATGTGACAACTATCAGAATATATAATATCTAGCAGTATATGTGTTATTTTATGTAATCGTGTTACGCAAGGTGCACGTAACCTTTGAACTACATCGTCGTGGTGTGGTGGTTGGTGTGTTGGTTGGTGTGGTGGTTGGTGTGTTGGTTGGTGTGGTGGTTGGTGTGGTGGTTGGTGTCAGGGTTGGTGTCGTGGTTGGTGTGGTGGTTGGTGTGGTGGTTGGTATGGTGGTTGGTGTGGTGGTTGGTGTGGTGGTTGGTGTGGTGATTGGTGTGGTGGTTGGTGTGGTGGTTGGTGTGGTGGTTGGTGTAGTGGTTGGTGTGGTGGTTGGTGTCAGGGTTGGTGTCAGGGTTGGTGTCAGGGTTGGTGTGGTGGTTGGTGTGGTGGTTGGTGTGGTGGTTGGTGTGGTGGTTGGTGAGGTGGTTAGTATCGTGGTTGGTGTGGGGGTTGGTGTGGTGGTTGGTGTGGTGGTTGATGCTGTGGTTGGTGTAGTGGTTGGTATCGTGGTTGGTGTCGGGGTTGGTGTGGTGGTTGGTGTGGTGGTTGGTGTGGTGGTTGGTGTGGTGGTTGGTGTGGTGGTTGGAGTGGTGGTTGGTGTGGTGGTTGGTGTGGTGGTTGGTATGGTGGTTGGTGTGGTGGTTGGTGTGGTGGTTGGTGTGGTGGTTGGTGTGGTGGTTGGTGTAGTGGTTGGTGTGGTGGTTGGTGTGGTGGTTGGTGTCAGGGTTGGTGTCGTGGTTGGTGTCGTGGTTGGTGTGGTGGTTTGTTTGGTGGTTGGTGTGGTGGTTGGTGTGGTGGTTGGTATCGTGGTTGGTGTCGGGGTTGGTGTGGTGGTTGGTGTGGTGGTTGGTGTGGTGGTTGGTTTGGTGGTTGGTATCGTGGTTGGTGTCGGGGTTGGTGTGGTTGTTGGTGTGGTGGTTGATGTGGTGGTTGGTGTAGTGGTTGGTATCGTGGTTGGTGTCAGGGTTGGTGTCAGGGTTGGTGTGGTGGTTGGTGTGGTGGTTGGTGTGGTGGTTGGTATGGTGGTTGGTGTGGTGGTTGGAGTGGTGGTTGGTATCGTGGTTGGTGTCTTGGTTGGTATCGTGGTTGGTGTCGTGGTTGGTGTCGTGGTTGGTGTCGTGGTTGGTGTCGTGGTTGGTGTCGTGGTTGATGTCGTGGCTGGTGTCGTGATTAGATATCCACACCGTCGTGAGCGGCGGCTGACTGTGTATGACGGGTGTCCGACATTTGGTCACACGACATTTGGTCACACGACATACACTTGGTCACAAGACATTTGGTCACATAACGCAGAGCGCGACTTTCGTTTCTAATACTGTTATTATACATTGCTAGAGTCCACTGCCACCGTTCATTTTAACTACTACTACCCTATCGGTCCATCTCATATTTGCTCTTATTGTTCCATATTTCTTTGTTATCATTCATACAATTCAATAATATTAATGAAACAAACACTTGTATTGCGCCTACACCTTGGAAACCTAAGGTGAGAGGTGCATCAAAACAAAAAGGATTAGTCAAACTCAAAATCGATATGCAATGTATATGGAACTAACACAGTACTTAAATAGCTTGCATAGCAGACGACGCCACCAACGTCGAACAATAAGGAGTAGTCACTGTCAGCAAGACAGAGACAACGCCAATCTTCTGGGAGGATTTTTTCTGGCACTATAAGCACCGGTTCACAGCAGACGAAGCAGTACCAGTTATAAAACAAAGACAAAGCCTGTCATTTTAAAAAGGTTTGGTCTGAAGTTTTGTTGTATTATGAAAATACTAAAATAACTGTGTGACCAAATGTTGTGCTCTGCACAATGTGACCAAAATATCTTGTGACCAAATGTCTTGTGACTAAATGTCCGGAACCCGTTTATGATACATGGTAATATGTATTCATAGCATATGATCCTTGGATAAAGGTAAACGACTAAAGAGATTTTACGGGAACACTGACATCAGAAGTAAATAGGCCTATGCCAATATGCAAGGAGTTAAATAATCTAAGAGATATTTGAGGCAAGCTCGGTTGGGCAAACACAGCTCGGAAAGTTTGTATTATTTCATTACACATAATAACTCATTGACAGCTCAAAAGCCAAACAAATTTAACTACCAGTAATATATGTGTAATATTTTTGTGAAGGACATGTTTGAGTAAAACATGTTTTAAAAAGGAGATAACAGCAAACGTGTAGTCGACTTGTAAACAGCGTAGTCCGTACAACGTTCTCATTTCTTTCGCTGAACTATGGCATTAAGTCACGATTGCGGTACGGTTCTTTCTAGACATTATATCATAATGATGGATGACTTGACCGAAGTAGCATCACATCGTGACTAGACTTGAATACAGAGAACCACGTGGTGTACAAACACAATTAAGGCTGACAGTTTAGCATTGGCGTTGACACATTCCAACATACAGGCATCGGGTGAAGGGACTGTCATGTGTTATTCATGTGCGCCAACGAGTCCTGCTTTAAGCATCGGCAACGAGGAGCTACATCGGCAACGAGGAGCTACATCGGCAACGAGGAGCTACATCGGCAACGAGGAGATACATCGGCAACGAGGAGCTACATCGGCAACGAGGAGCTACATCGGCAACGAGGAGCTACATCGGCAACGAGGAGCTACATCGGCAACGAGGAGATACATCGGCAACGAGGAGCTACATCGGCAACGAGGAGATACATCGGCAACGAGGAGCTACATCGGCAACGAGGAGCTACATCGGCAACGAGGAGCTACATCGGCAAAGAGGAGCTACATCGGCAACGAGGAGCTACATCGGCAACGAGGAGCTACATCGGCAACGAGGAGCTACATCGGCAACGAGGAGATACATCGGCAACGAGGAGCTACATCGGCAACGAGGAGCTACATCGGCAACGAGGAGCTACATCGGCAACGAGGAGCTACATCGGCAACGAGGAGCTACATCGGCAACGAGGAGCTACATCGGCAACGAGGAGATACATCGGCAACGAGGAGCTACATCGGCAACGAGGAGCTACATCGGCAAAGAGGAGCTACATTTTCGGGGGAAGGATTATATGATGGTTGCGAACTTTGGCGAAACAGAAAGATTGCCAAATAGTCTAGTATATTTCACTACAACAATGCAAACATCGATCCCATGGGAAATACCTATATTAGAAGGGACCATGCCGAAGATTTGTAGTGATAAAAAAATACCCCGAATTGTGATTTTGTTTATCATGCATCAAAAAGGATGTTTATTGAATGGTCCAGAAACATAAATTAGTTGACAATCGGATAATTTTGTGCACAAAGAGCGATTGCACTAATCACGAATTGTTAAGAGACTCGGTGACTAAATTGTTCATAAATCCAGGGAAACAGACTGGTCGTCAACACAAACAGACGTTAAGGCCGGAACGCAGCAGTGGCGAAGCATCGCACACTGAGACGTGACTGCAACGTCAGCTGACATCATAGTATCGACACCCCGGTGGAGGATTCCAGCAGGCCGCGAATAACCCTTTAGCCGTCACGACCCGACGCCAGTGGACCATTTCACTGTTGCCCCGTGGTCCATTGCTGGGGTGTGTATAGCACTGCTCGAGAACCGGTTTCCAGATTACTTGGTAGGTTGGGTTCTGGTGAGGCGAGCGAAAATAATTGTGTTGACGTTGTTGGAAAGTGTTGACATTAAACCTGTTTTTAATATAATGGAACAACAAAACGTACTATGGAACAGAAGTGGGAGGGACAGTTTCTCCCGTGCCTCCACGGACGTGACAACAGGCGAACACGCACTGCACGTGTGGTGGTTACACAACAACCAAGGGTGTGACTTCCCCCTTCACCGGCTAGTCACCATAGTCCTTGTGTGACATCAATAAAAACGCAGAAACACTGCCGAAATATAAATCATACAGTGACCAAGTATTTTATTGCTGAATTGTTATTTACGCAACGTAAATAAAGTTATTTGACGGGTATTACCTGCTACATGTATGCTATCTTTGCATAGGATCGTGGTTATATACACGTTAGTGGGTAGTACGGTTGATAAGGGCTAAGGAAACGGAACGACTGGTCGTTATAAATAACCAGGACTTCCCGGTGAAATCAAACACTGGTTTGTTGTGTTGAATGAATGTATTTACAAACATTAGATGCATTATTATAGCACATAACCGAACACAGATATATCCGTCTTTCCGCAATGGCATGACTACACAGCGGTAGGGAAATGTCCATATGAGTCTTTCAGTGTTGACAACTTCCTAATACGGGATACAAACCAGTCGTTATATAAAATGGCATTTTATTTGCCAACTGATCTACACCTTGACCTGTCACACAGAAAGGATGTGTCTTTCGCGTGTGACACAAAAAAACAGGACAGGCCCATTTTATGTGAGTGCAAAATAAACCAACTGTGGTAAGCGTGTAACGTCTGCGGACTTACGTTTCGATGGTCTTCACAGCACAAACACCCAACACATTCTGGTCACATACACACGCATCCAACACATTCTGGTCACATACACACGCATCCAACACATTCTGGTCACATACACACGCATCCAACACATTCTGGTCACATACACACGCATCCAACACATTCTGGTCACATACACACACATCCAACATATTCTGGTCACATACACACACATCCAACACATTCTGGTCACATACACACACATCCAACACATTCTGGTCACAAACACACACATCCAACATATTCTGGTCACATACACACACATCCAACACATTCTGGTCACATACACACGCATCCAACACATTCTGGTCACATACACACACATCCAACATATTCTGGTCACATACACACACATCCAACACATTCTGGTCACATACACACACATCCAACACATTCTGGTCACATACACACACATCCAACATATTCTGGTCACATACACACACATCCAACACATTCTGGTCACATACACACGCATCCAACACATTCTGGTCACATACACACACATCCAACATATTCTGGTCACATACACACACATCCAACACATTCTGGTCACATACACACACATCCAACACATTCTGGTCACATACACACACATCCAACATATTCTGGTCACATACACACACATCCAACACATTCTGGTCACATACACACGCATCCAACACATTCTGGTCACATACACACACATCCAACATATTCTGGTCACATACACACACATCCAACACATTCTGGTCACATACACACGCATCCAACACATTCTGGTCACATACACACACATCCAACATATTCTGGTCACATACACACACATCCAACACATTCTGGTCACATACACACACATCCAACACATTCTGGTCACATACACACACATCCAACACATTCTGGTCACATACACACACACATCCAACACATTCTGGTCACATACACACACATCCAACACATTCTGGTCACATACACACACATCCAACACATTCTGGTCACATACACATACATCCAACACTTGCAGATCACATGCACACACATCCAATACATTCTTGGCACATACACATACACAAACACACACACACACACACACACACACACACACACACACACACACACACACACACACACACACACACACACACACACACCCAACACATTCTGGTCACATACATACATCCGACACATTCTGGTCACATATGCACGCATTCAACACATTCTGGATACATACACACACATCCGACGCATTCTGGTCACACATACACGCACACGCACACGCACGCACGCACGCACGCACGCACGCACGCACACACACACACACACACATTCTGGTCATATACACACACATACAACACATTCCTGTCACATACACACACATCCAACACATTCTGGTCACATACACACACATCCAACACATTCTGGTCACATGGACACACATCCAACACATTCTGGTCGCATACACACACATCCAACACATCCTGGTCACATACACACATATCCAACACATTCTGGTCATATACACACACATCCAACACATTATGGTCATATATACACACATCCAACACATTCTGATCACATACACACACACATCCATCACACTCTGGTCACATACATACACATCCAACACACACACACACACACACACACACACACACACACACACACACACACACACACACACACACACACACACACACACACACACACACACATCCAACACATTCTGGTCACATACACACATCCAACACATTTTGGTCACATACACACACATCCGACACATTCTGGTCACATATACACACATCCGACAAATCATGGTCACATACACACACATCCGACATACTCTGGTCACATACACACACATCCGACACACACACACACACACACACACACACACACACACACACACACACACACACACACACACACACACACACACACACACACACACACACACACACACACACACACACACACACTCACACACGCACGCACGCACGCACGCACGCACGCACGAACGAACGAACGAACGAACGAACGAACGAACGAACGAACGAACGAACGAACGAACGAACGAACGAACGAACGAACGAACGAACGAACGAACGAACGAACGAACGAACGAACGAACGAACGAACGAACGAACGAAAGAACGAACGAACGAACGAACGAACGAAAGAAAGAATGAAAGAAAGAACGAACGAACGAACGAACGAACGAACGAACGAACGAAAGAAAGAACGAATGAGCGAACGAACGAACGAACGAACGAACGAACGAACGAACGAACGAACGTACGAAGGAAAGAACGACGGATCGCATTCATGTGTGAGGGGTGTGTGCATCGTATGGCAGGGGTGTCAACCCCAACTCCCACTTATTTTAGAGCCAGCCTCTCACCACCTCCCACGTATAAGGAGAATCATTGAAACACTGCGCGGGACGGTGCGTTATGTGGAGTCCCATTAATCACAGAGAAAAAAAAGAATGTCTTCTCGACGGGGCATTAAAATTAATAAATGCAGTTGATAATTTGAAAGGCTGTAAGTGCGGAGACAATATCTTTCTGTTTGTCACAGCACAGACAGACACGGCATTGTGGTGAGAACAATGATTATATTATGGATATTGTATTTGGCGGGATACCGTCGTCTAGTGAAACAATGTGTCTGAGTCTGTCAAAGATAAGTGACGGAGATAAAACGATACTTGTCGACTCTAGTGTGCAATTAACTGTTTTAGCTGGTTCACTTTGTTATCTTCTAATATATACTTCTACGTCTTGGCTACGGTCGTTAAATAACTTAAACAATCTAAATCAATTAGGGATGCATACCAGGTATAACGACGCGAGGCTGCTAACATTGCGATCGGCGCTATCATTGGTTTGTAGACAAAGGTTTCTGTTTAACCAGAGAGAATAGAATTCTAAATAAGTGTTTTTGTAACACACGCGCATTGGGAAGATCAATGTTGGAAAGCAACAAGAAACAGCACTGGATAAACGTGAAACGTGTTGCTCTATTCTACGGACAAACAGACAGACAGACAGTCAGACACACGTACATGCAGACATACAGACAGACAGACAGACATGCATACAGATATACAGACAGACAGACAGACAGACAGACAGACAGACAGACAGACACACGTACATGTAGACAGACAGACAGACACACGTACATGCAGACAGACAGACAGGCAGACAGACAGACATACAGACATTCATGCTTGCATGCATGCATGCATACACAGGGAAGGGAAGGAAGGGAGGGAGAGGAGGGAGGGGAGGGAGATGGAGGGAGGGGAAGTAGCGGATGGAGAGGGAGGGAGGGGAGAGAGGGGAGGGAGGGGAGGGAGGGGAGGGAGGGGAGGGAGGGGAGGGAGGAGGATGGAGCGGGAGGGAGGTGAGGGAGGGAAGTGAGAGGAGAGAGGAATGGAGGGAGGGGAGGGAGGGAGGGAGGGAGGGAGGGAGGGAGGGAGGGAGGGAGGGAGGGAGGGAGGGAGGGGAGGGGAGGGAGGGAGAGGGAGGGAGGGAGGGAGGGGGGAGGGGAGGGAGAGGGAGGGAAAGGGAAGGAGGGGGAGGGGGAGGGGGAGGGGGAGGGATAGACGGACGATTTTACATTCTCTCGGATCAATTATTATGTGATGTGATGCAGTGATTCTACTCAAAGATTGCTGACAAAGAAGGTGCTACCAGGAAAAGAAGCATGTCAGATCTGTGGGATGTTGGCCGAGATTACATAGTATCGAAGTATGGAAGGACCCACATATTCCAGCAGTGACCGGTCGTATAGTGCTAAGTGCTTTTGGCACGTCGACGGCCTCCATCCTGTCATTCAGTGAGCGATGCACATTGCGCCAAACTATAAACAAAGACGTATTCGCTTGATACAAACTCGCAATAGATATAAATTTCTTCAGTTTGTGCCGTTCTTTCATGTACTAAGACATCATCGTTAAAGTGTGGTTCGTCGGCTTGATTAATGTTGTTTGCCAACGGGTCAGTTAGTCGAGACCATCATCACCGGTGGCCAGCACAAACAAGGGGTCAGTTAGTCGAGACCTTCATCACCGGTGGCCAGCACAAACAAGGGGTCAGTTAGTCGAAAGCATCATCACCGGTGGCCAGCACAAACAAGGGGTCAGTTAGTCGGGTGCAGCATCACCAGTGGCCAGCACAAACAAGGGGTCAGTTAGTCGAGTCCATCATCACCGATGGCCAGCACAAACAAGGGGTCAGTTAGTCGGTCCAGCATCACCAGTGACCAGCACAAACAAGGGGTCAGTTAGTCGAGTCCAGCATCACCGGTGGCCAGCACAAACAAGGGGTCAGTTAGTCGGGTCCAGCATCACCGGTGACCAGCACAGACACGTCGTGTTTTTCAGTGTTCAGACTGCAATTTATTTTCACGTTGACCCCATTTAGAGGCGTAATGTGTAAAGTAACTTGCTCAAGGACAGAGTTTGATATATTCTTGTTACTTGGTGGTTCGGCCTTATCGACCAGTCGTCAATCAGTGGATAACACTTTATAATCGCTCAAAGCTTAAACGTCGTGAAGTAATACATGCGTACATACAGGTATATGCGTGTGTGTCCAATTACATGCAGGCAGGCACATATACACTCACACATTATGCACCACTTATTAGACAATATGTTTCATACGTTCTCACGATTACTTGTTTTAGAACCGGTTTAGCAAGTTTGGCATGGGAACAGCAACCCTGGCGTATTGATTCATCAAAACAAAGCGAGAAATGGTTTAAAAAAGACTGAATTCTCCAACAAAATGCCATGCGCAACAACAGCTTTCCCCACGCAAGTCGTATGCTAAAAATAAAGTGATGTCACTCATTTGCAAAGCGAGCCTATTGTATAATTATGCATTAACATCTCTCCTACAAACAATCTTATTGTGTGGTTGTTGTGAACGACTTGTGGTGCCACCTGCCGAATGGAAAACAAACGATGAATGTGCGATATTTACTCAAAAGTATTTTATACATGACAAAACTACATTTGGAAACATGGATCGTTTCAACGTGTTTGCTGTTTGTGTCATTTTCAGTGATGCTATGTATTTTGACAAAAAGAATGGCAGAAGAGGTATTATCAGAAAATAAGAATCATTTGATTACACCAAATACTGCACAATTCTATTTGCTTACGCACCTATAGTTCAGTCATAGTTCAGTCATAGTTCAGTCATAGTTCAGTTATAGTTCAGTCATAGTTCAGTTATAGTTCAGTCATAGTTCAGTTATAGTTCAGTCATAGTTAAGTTATAGTTCAGTTATAGTTCAGTCATAGTTCAGTTATAGTTCAGTCATAGTTCAGTTATAGTTCAGTCATAGTTCAGTTATATTTCAGTCATAGTTCAGTTGTGGGTATTTCGTTTTGGTTGTACGTGCGTTCCAATCGCTTGTTTTTATCGAATCGTCGTCTGACCCACACCGTTTAAATGTTATTTAGAAATGTATTGTTTGTAGTAGAAGGTTGGGCACATTCTACCAAAATATCACATCCAACAGCAGCAAGAACACTTTGTGTGTTTGTCTACAAATGCAATGTTCTTACAAGAACTCCTACTGCCTGCATACGCCCCTGATTTGTGTACGTCTTAGCAGTGCCTAACTGGTTCGAAATGTGCGTGACATGGTTATTCATTGGATAATGGGAAGCATTATGCTGATATTGAATTACCACACACAATGCCTTATTTCCTTCCAACCAGTTGCCTCACAAAACCGGTTGTGCCTTTGTATAGCACAAACCTGGTATTTGTGTTATCGCCGCAACGTTTATGTGAACGTAAGCCTAGATTAAATTGTTTAGACGAAATTACGAACCACCAGAGTTAGAAAAACGTAGACAGAGAAAAACCGTTGCATTCGAAAATGTATACGTCAACTGAAATATGTGGCATTGCCGGACACGAGATGAAAGACGGAAGAAAACCAGGATCGCTGCCAGCCTCAACCCGGACTTCGACGACAAAGAGGAGAACAACATTAGTGAAGAATGACTTTTTAATGCATCCCAGGCAGTTACGAACGAGGACGTACAATTAGCAGAATAAAAACAAGTCGTGTGGTAGGCCCTACTTGAAAAAAGTGATGCCCTTTGCGGGTAAATTGAGTACCTCAGTGACGGCACATTTACCGACACAGTAACGGGGTGTGACTGCCAGTAGGAGGCATGGGCCAGTCATGGTGTGGAAACGTCATTTAACATGCGCTTGAATCTACTCACCTAGCCACAGATCTGATGGAAGCCGTGAAAAAAATATGCATAGCGTAGTTTTAATATCAACATACGACGGTATCTGGTATAGAGGCAGACTTGTTTGTTCAGCTCGAGCTGTATAATGAGGTGATATGACGGATCCCATCCAGCGCGATGTTGTCAAACAGCGGCGTACAGACGATTACAGTGTTTCTCTCAACTCAGTATCGCGTTGCATCAACGTAGTTGTGTAAACTAAGATTGCATTTAATGGAATACACAATTAAAGCATTGTGCAGCACATCTAGCGTAATGAGATATATGTTTAGAAAAAGGCTAGTTTAACATTTAAACGACAACTAATTTTAGGATACTAATTTATTTCCAAGAAAAAGTGCTGACATTCGGACGCCAAACTTATTTGAGGCGTGTTACGCATTCATATTTCAAGTGTTATTAGTGTGCACAAGTTGAACATATTCAAATCCATGCGCAAGACAATCTGTCCTGGGTCATAATGAGGTCACTAATATAACACTGTTTGTTTGTTGAATGCAGCCAAGTAGGTTAATGCTGTTGTAAACAGCACTGAATGTCGACATTGTTTGTAAAGCGAAGACTTCACATTCTCAATAACAAAAGAAAGACAAAATCCCATAAAATTAGTCAAACATTATATCAAAAATATCATGTTAATTTGTAGACACGATTACATCTTTTATTTTGAAATGTTAAAAGGAATGCCCACTCGCACGACCATGTGATAGTGTTAAGGCGTATTGTGAGGGCGGCATGTTCTCATGTGTACGATGTTTATTTGTTTTTATTTGTTGACTTTGAAGCATCCGTCATTATCGTTGATATAATTTATTCCTGGCTACTGTAGTTAGTTGGTTACATCGGCGTCCGGACCAGTATGGGTGGCGTGCGTGCGTGCTTGCGTGCGTGCGCCCGCTCGTGCGTGCGCCCGCGCGTGCATGCGAGTGTCCACAGTACATGGAGCGGCTACAGTCACCACACTTGGCACACAGACTCGGAGGAAGAAGACATCGATGTAAACATCTCAAATAGCAAAGACACAAGGTAACGTAGACTAGTACACAAGGTAACGTAGACTAGTACAGAAAAATGCTAACCATAAAGGAAGTCGGAACAGTGGCGCCGCACAACGAACACAGCCAAACTAATGCGGAATCGACCGACAATCAGTCAGTCAGATCATTAATATGTATTTATAACAAATGCCAACACAATTGCATAACCACACGATATTGAATAGGCAACGAACCAGGTTTCATTTTAGAACGCTTGTCATTGGCTTAACGTGGCGCTATCTAGATGACATCTGGTTACGGCTACACAATACCTTCAAACATCATCATCTCAGTACACGCGTGTTCCGACAAGTGTCTGCTGTCACACGTAGCCTATGTATTGCTATAGTTTGCGTCTGAAAAAAAAACTTCAGATGGAATTGATCGTCAGCGACACAGCGGACTAGTCGCATCAGCAGCTCATCTTTCGAACACTTTCACACTTTCAGTCTTCCGATATATCGCGAAATCTCCCGCTTTTTGATCGTGGATTTGGGGTTGCACAGTTTATTTACATAAGATTGTACGATATAATTTAATGAATTGAGGATGTAAAACACTTAGTAAAGCCCAAAACATGACAATCGTTTCATTTAGAAATGTTCACGTTTTTTTCGCGTGCGGTCCGGGTCAGAGCTCTTGCATAATTGGGATAAAATACATTCGGTAGGTGGCGCCACCAACGGAAACATTCGTCAGTAAAATTGCATTCTACTTCCCTACAACTAACTTGTTCAAGTGTATTATGGGAGTATGTAGACATTAGACAATGTAGAAATGGTCTTGTTGTGTGGATATCCCCAGTAATTTTAGCAACGACGCCTTGTAACTGTACAAAGAGTTGACGGCTTTGTGCCAGTTTCAATATAAACACGATCATCATTATCACGCAAAGCACATATTCTATTCCGTGTGAGACTCACTCAAATGAGGATTCTGCCAGAATGTTGCCACGCTAGCAACGCCAACATTTACACTTCTACTTTGAACATAAAAGTCGTGGTTTAACCTCTACCTAGTTTTTTATTTATATAAATTTATGCGAGTCCTAACAACAAATAAAGCTAAAACGGTGACAGCTATTTGTCTTATCGGGACAAAAGCAGGTTTTGATATCATGACGTGTGACGCCATAGACATTAATGATTGCATGCCCGTCATCAGAGGAGTTCGGGGGGGGGTCGAACGAATCCTCCTTTTTGAGAGAATTTATTTTAACTCTAAACAATTTAAGAAATCATCCCAGAAATCCCCGACTGCTTGACAGACTGTGTATGCCTGAAACCCGGTTTTCAAACATTGGGGACGGCCCCGGATCGTGTTGGGACACAGTACAGCTAGATAATTATGTGTTTAGTCGTATCATAAATGTGTCAGTTCCTACATTTTTTCAAACTGCGAGCATTTCTCGATGCTTGGACCATGTCGACATAGATGCCTCACACCAGAGACCATAAACACACACAAAGATCTATTCGAATAATCATCGTCATTGATAATAATAATTATTATTATTATTTTATAATTGTAGCGCCACACCCAATACAGTTCACAGCGCTTTACAAAAAAATACATAAAATTCGTTCGGTCTTTGTACTAGTTTGATGTTTTTGTAAGTCTTGCCATAAGGGAGTTTATAAATTGTGGTCATATTGCGATTGTTAAACGATATCAAAGCGAGGCAGTCAACCCAGTTGGGTTACAGAGGTGGGGTACACAAGCATGTACGCACGCGCACGCACGTCCGCACGCACGTATGCACTCAAGCACGCAGGAACGCACACAAACAAGTCCACACACGCACGCCCGCGCGCATGCGACTTGATAACACGATATAATAAGTTATAATTAATTTCTTCAATGTTTGCCTGGGTTTCATTGATTCCTCTCCCATTCACCAGAGGGCGTCACCTTACGGTCGAACTGGACGGATGCTGATATCGTAGTAAACCAAGAAATTAACAAGATTTAACCATATTGTCATCCAAGGCAAAGACCCAGATTGTGTGTGTGTGTGTGTGTGTGTGTGTGTGTGTGTGTGTGTGTGTGTGTGTGTGTGTGTGTGTGTGTGTGTGTGTGTGTGTGTGTGTGTGTGTGTGTGTGTGTGTGTGTGTGTGTGTGTGTGTGTGTGTGTGTGTGTGTGTGTGTGTGTGTGTGTGTGTGTGTGTGTGTGTGTGTGTGTGTGTGTGTGTGTGTGTGTGTGACCAGATTGTGTTGGATATGTATGTATGTGACCAGAATGTGGTCGGATGTGTGTGTATGTGACCAGAATGTGTCGGATGTGTGTATGTGACCAGAATGTGTTGGATGTGTGTATATGTGACCAGAATATGTTGGATGCGTGTGTATGTGACCAGAATGTGTTGGATGAAACGTGAGTCCACAGACGTTACACGTTTACCACAGTTGGTTTATTTTGCACTCACATAAAATGGGCCTGTCCTGTTTTTTGTGTCACATGCGAAAGACGCATCCTTTCTGTGTGGCAGGTGAAGGTGTAGGTCAGTCGGCAAATAAAGTGCCATTTTATACAACGAGTGGTTGAGCCGCCCGCTCTGGGTTTAAACTTTGTAGCTTTGAAATATATGTCACGGCGTCACTTGCGTCATCTGATTTGGATCCCGTATTAGGAAGTTGTCAACACTGAAATACTCCTATTTCCCTACCGCTGTGTAGTCATGCCATTGCGGAAAGACGGATATATCTGTGTTCAGTTTTGTGCTATAATAATGCATCTAATGTTTGTAGATACATTCATTCAACACAACAAACCAGTATTTGATTTAACCGGGACGTCCTGGTTATTTACGACCAGTCGTTCCGTTTCCTTAGCCCTTATCAACCGTACTACCCATTAACGTGTATATAACCACGATCCTATGCAAAGATAGCAGGCTAAGTTTGTCAAAGTTTCAGATTAGACAAGGTGTGCTATCAACCTTCTATCAGGCAGTAGTGCAGTCAGTTCTTTTGTATTGTTTTCTGTGCTACCATATCTCACTCTCAGCTGATAACACGAACAAGCTAGAGCGTGTGATAAAACAAGCTGCCAAATCCACCCATGTTACACCACTTCGCAGCTTCGCAGCTTCTGGTGGCATTGTTGAACGGAGCAATCGTTTCATGTTTCCTTGTTTACACATTTGGCAACCATTGTTGAACGGAGCAATCGTTTCATGTTTCCTTGTTTACACATTTGGCAACCATTGTTGAACGGAGCAATCGTTTCATGTTTCCTTGTTTACACATTTGGCAACCATTGTTGAACGGAGCAATCGTTTCATGTTTCCTTGTTTACACATTTGGCAACCATTGTTGAACGGAGCAATCGTTTCATGTTTCCTTGTTTACACATTTGGCAACCATTGTTGAACGGAGCAATCGTTTCATGTTTCCTTGTTTACACATTTGGCAACCATTGTTGAACGGAGCAATCGTTTCATGTTTCCTTGTTTACACATTTGGCAACCATTGTTGAACGGAGCAATCGTTTCATGTTTCCTTGTTTACACATTTGGCAACCATTGTTGAACGGAGCAATCGTTTCATGTTTCCTTGTTTACACATTTGGCAACCATTGTTGAACGGAGCAATCGTTTCATGTTTCCTTGTTTACACATTTGGCAACCATTGTTGAACGGAGCAATCGTTTCATGTTTCCTTGTTTACACATTTGGCAACCATTGTTGAACGGAGCAATCGTTTCATGTTTCCTTGTTTACACATTTGGCAACCATTGTTGAACGGAGCAATCGTTTCATGTTTCCTTGTTTACACATTTGGCAATCATTGTTGAACGGAGCAATCGTTTCATGTTTCCTTGTTTACACATTTGGCAACCATTGTTGAACGGAGCAATCGTTTCATGTTTCCTTGTTTACACATTTGGCAACCATTGTTGAACGGAGCAATCGTTTCATGTTTCCTTGTTTACACATTTGGCAACCATTGTTGAACGGAGCAATCGTTTCATGTTTCCTTGTTTACACATTTGGCAACCATTGTTGAACGGAGCAATCGTTTCATGTTTCCTTGTTTACACATTTGGCAACCATTGTTGAACGGAGCAATCGTTTCATGTTTCCTTGTTTACACATTTGGCAACCATTGTTGAACGGAGCAATCGTTTCATGTTTCCTTGTTTACACATTTGGCAACCATTGTTGAACGGAGCAATCGTTTCATGTTTCCTTGTTTACACATTTGGCAACCATTGTTGAACGGAGCAATCGTTTCATGTTTCCTTGTTTACACATTTGGCAACCATTGTTGAACGGAGCAATCGTTTCATGTTTCCTTGTTTACACATTTGGCAACCATTGTTGAACGGAGCAATCGTTTCATGTTTCCTTGTTTACACATTTGGCAACCATTGTTGAACGGAGCAATCGTTTCATGTTTCCTTGTTTACACATTTGGCAATCATTGTTGAACGGAGCAATCGTTTCATGTTTCCTTGTTTACACATTTGGCAACCATTGTTGAACGGAGCAATCGTTTCATGTTTCCTTGTTTACACATTTGGCAACCATTGTTGAACGGAGCAATCGTTTCATGTTTCCTTGTTTACACATTTGGCAACCATTGTTGAACGGAGCAATCGTTTCATGTTTCCTTGTTTACACATTTGGCAATCATTGTTGAACGGAGCAATCGTTTCATGTTTCCTTGTTTACACATTTGGCAACCATTGTTGAACGGAGCAATCGTTTCATGTTTCCTTGTTTACACATTTGGCAACCATTGTCGATTGATGTACAAAAATAATTGCTTGAGTGTTTCAATTCAATTTAAATAAACCTGTCAATATATGGAATTTCCAGAAACTTCGCTATAGATTCTCAGTGAGTCAAAAACAGTTAAAAGCAATTAGAATATCAGCCTAAACCTTGACAATACGGGTTAAAATTTAAGTACCCTCTAAAATTCGATACATTTCATCCATGTATACATTTTTAGGAAGTTTGGGAACAGATAGAATGTTGCCGGCTTCTTTCAAACAAATGCTAAAAGCGCCAATTATGCAATGCATCAGATAAGCAAGACAAAGCGAGTGATGGAGTTTGACAGGCCTCGGTAGGATAAAGGCCTAGCTTCCTATTACAGGAGTTTTTAGGTTACGTATCTTCATTCAGCACAAACAAAAAACAAAAACACAAAAAACTTTACACAATAACAAACCAGCAGCAGCAGCAGCAGCAGCAGCAGCAGCAGCAGCAGCAGCAGCAGCAGCAGCAGCAGCAGCAGCAGCAGCAGCAGCAGCAGCAGCAGCAGCAGCAGCAGCAGCAGCAGCAGCAGCAGCAGCAGCAGCAGCAGCAGCAGCAGCAGCAGCAGCAGCAGCAGCAGCAGCAGCAGCAGCAGCAGCAGCAGCAGCAGCAGCAGCAGCAGCAGCAGCAGCAGCAGCAGCAGCAGCAGCAGCCACAACAGTAGAAGCAGCAGCGTTACGAAGCGTAACAAGGGCGTAGGGGGGTCTTAAAAAGGTCACAATATAGCGTGACGTACTTTATGGATGGTGGACATCATACGACGTAAACAAAGCAACGTTTGAAAACTGTGTCGACTTTACTGGAGCTGTCCTTTCAGTTGGTCTGACGCAACTTGCCATCGAAAGTACGTTTACATAAATCATCAGATATCTGCTTTGTGAGGCTGTGCGCTTATAAATTGTAGGCAAGACCAGGTTGAACTTTTCGGATATTTGGAATGAATAATTTGCTTATATTCAAGGATCTGGAGAACCCGGGTAGATGCGTATAGACCCTATGTGATGTGGCATGCCGCTATACATAATTAAACTATACTGAACAACAACAAAAACTCGAATATTAAAAAACTATTTTTTTATTACACAATGAACTCTTGTCATGACACAATGAACTCTTGTCATGACACAATGAACTCTTGTCATGACACACTGAATTCTTGCCAAGACAAATGCAGCGTGACGTCATATTCGT
Organism: Lamellibrachia columna; assembly: GCA_963662155.1. NCBI lineage: Eukaryota > Metazoa > Annelida > Polychaeta > Sabellida > Siboglinidae > Lamellibrachia > Lamellibrachia columna. The sequence continues at coordinate 60,379,757 of OY759263.1, forward strand.
GCGCACGTGTATGTCCCTGAAAATCAACACCACGTAAGCCCGTTTTCAAACTAAACCACATGCTCAGCTATAAAACAATAGGTAAGCGAAAATTTAATTCAAACACAATTACTTTTGACTCAAATACAATGCACAAGTGGCATTACCTTACTGTAAATGCGAATATATATGCGACCCGGGTTTCCACAGACCAGGGTCTAGTTGTGCTTAATCGTACCTTCATCTCGTCAGGTAAACGTCTCCATACATGACATTGCCTCACCTGACTACCCAGACAAAGCGCTTTCTCTGCTGAATAGGAGCGTCTTGTATTCGCTTCAACGAACGTCGCATAACAGTGCACAACAGTAGTTATCTTGATAAAAACGGAACGGTAACAAAGTAAGTAGACAGTCAAAGTGGTTATTGGACGAATGAATACAAAATGTGGTTGATACAAGAACACAGTGCCACGTGTAGATCGTCTAAGCGATCTCTGGAGACATGATTACTGATCTACACGGTGTGGGTGACGTCTTTGTATAGACTACTGTAGAGCTTCTATCTCGACCAGGAAGTACGCTGTCGAATTCCCGTCCTGCGTCAGCACATAATTGCTTAAAAACTGCCGACCCGTTTAACAACTGACACCTGAGAATTTAAGATATATTTAGGAAACATAGGAAAGGCTCGTGAGAACGTATATGTCCAGAAACCATTTCTATGCTCAATCAAGTTGTGTCAAGCAAGTATGGCATTTTTACATGTTTTACAATCAGTTGACAATATGCGTATTCCTTTATGCGTTGGATATAGGATTATTGATAATTTCATTTCCAAAAGCCACTTTTCCTACACAACTTCCCCTGCCGAGCGACTACCATATCATATGATACTAGACAAGTAACTGCAGTATTTTTATCACATCCTTTTTCTCGTTGTCTTTTAATAGTATCCCTATTTACATGTTACTGACGTGATTTTTAAACAGGTTTTGTCTACACCTTTCATGCACGATGCACTATGTCATCCTGTTAATGTTGTTGCAGCATTCTGCTTGTCTACACCTTTCATGCACGATGCACTATGTCGTCCTGTTAATGTTGTTGCAGCATTCTGTTTGTCTACACCTTTCATGCACGATGCACTATGTCGTCCTGTTAATGTTATTGCAGCATTCTGTTTGTCTACACCTTTCGTGCACGATGCACTATGTCGTCCTGTTAATGTTGTTGCAGCATTCTGCTTGTCTACACCTTTCATGCACGGTGCACTATGTCGTCCTGTTAATGTTGTTGCAGCATTCTGCTTGTCTACACCTTTCATGCACGATGCACTATGTCGTCCTGTTAATGTTATTGCAGCATTCTGTTTGTCTACACCTTTCGTGCACGATGCACTATGTCGTCCTGTTAATGATGTTGCAGCGTTCTGCTTGTCTACACCTTTCATGCACGATGCACTATGTCGTCCTGTTAATGTTGTTGCAGCATTCTGCTTGTCTACTACACCTTTCATGCACGATGCACTATGTCGTCCTGTTAATGTTGTTGCAGCATTCTGCTTGTCTACACCTTTCATACACGATGCATTATGTCGTCCTGTTAATGTTGTTGCAGCATTCTGCTTGTCTACACCTTTCATGCACGATGCATTATGTCGTCATGTTAATGTTGTTGCTGCATTCTGCTTGTCTACACCTTTCATGCACGATGCACTATGTCGTCCTGTTAATGTTATTGCAGCATTCTGCTTGTCTACACCTTTCATGCACGATGCACTATGTCATCCTGTTAATGTTATTGCAGCATTCTGCTTGTCTACACCTTTCATGCACGATGCACTATGTCATCCTGTTAATGTTATTGCAGCATTCTGCTTGTCTACACCTTTCACGCACGATGCACGATGTCGTCCTGTTAATGTTGTTGCAGCATTCTGCTTGTCTACACCTTTCACGCACGATGCACGATGTCGTCCTGTTAATGTTATTGCAGCATTCTGCTTGTCTACACCTTTCATGCACGATGCACTATGTCGTCCTGTTAATGTTATTGCAGCATTCTGCTTGTCTACACCTTTCATGCACGATGCACTATGTCATCCTGTTAATGTTATTGCAGCATTCTGCTTGTCTACACCTTTCATGCACGATGCACTATGTCATCCTGTTAATGTTATTGCAGCATTCTGCTTGTCTACACCTTTCACGCACGATGCACGATGTCGTCCTGTTAATGTTGTTGCAGCATTCTGCTTGTCTACACCTTTCACGCACGATGCACGATGTCGTCCTGTTAATGTTATTGCAGCATTCTGCTTGTCTACACCTTTCATGCACGATGCACGATGTCGTCCTGTTAATGTTGTTGCAGCATTCTGCTTGTCTACACCTTTCATGCACGATTCACTATGTCGTCCTGTTAATGTTGTTGCAGCATTCTCACAGTCCCAAGTGTATGTGTCCGGATTAAAAAGTTTCCCGGATAAACGAATCACTTAACGGGGTCTATTTGCGTTTGGAAATTCCTTTCCCGTGAAATGATATCTGGTGCCGAGGTTTCCGTGTTATCGGCGTCCGGATTAAAGGGAATAAAACAATGATTGCTTGAAGTCATATTGTATCACATCTTGTGGTATGTTTCCATTTCCAGAACACCAAAAAATTAATTAGAATTCAATGAATTAATAATTCCAAATAATACTCTGTTCTACCGGCCGATCTCGATTATGCATTTTTTAAAGCGCTTATCGGCAAGCTTCGACGTGACGTCACTGGTGACAAGGAAGTGCTACCAAACTGGGACTTTCCATTCATTCACCGTTGACAGCGATAGTGTTTGTTTAGAAGCGACCGTCAGAATGGTTCATTGAGCGGGATTCGACTGTAGCAGTAAGAACAGAGTAACATGTAATTGGTTTAAGTTCCATACGAAGCCAACTTTGTTTTAAAAACACTTCAAGCCGACGAAGCACAGCCAATTTTGCTCGCTTCGAGAAAACTTGTTTCGACTACGATCCGGACCAGTGAAGATGGCAGCCCTGGTTTATCCTGGTGTTAACATCTCCTTGAAAGAGGATACTGTGCCAACATTATTCCCAGCAGTGGAAGCTACGTTGATGCCCTCAATTCTTAGAACACAGACAGAGGCACGGTCTTTGACGATCACGGTCCACCTAGGCCCAAACAATTTCGTACCGAGCACATGAAGCTTAATGTGTGTCTTACTGAGAATAAAGTATATATTATCTTATTTGTTAATTGATTTAGTTCCACATTTACCCGAAATTGTTACTTTATAAACGCATGTATAGCTTTCACTTCCTTTCGCATAACATACTGCCCTATATTTTACAATTTTACCACGCAGTCAGCTAGACGATCATTGGAACTTATACAATTCGTTGTATCCTTAAAATTAAATATCATGTACTATATACTATAGTATACCAAAACTATAATATTATATACAATTGAATAATTTTAATAAATTAAATTACAGTTATCGTAATATCTGTTTCTATGTTTCAGATTTTCATGCGTTACCCCTCATCAGGGGAAATTCTCTAAAATGTATTTATTAAATCAAATATAGAACAATGACAATGATAAGCGATTAATGTATTGTGTATACGACGGAGCCACCTGCACGTTGTCGTTGTCTTTGTTCTATACAGTGTTTTTTCAGTTCATTTTGAATGTGAAGCATGGCCTTTTATTCACACCTGCTCACCCTACGAAACAAACAAAGCATTGTGCTTCAACAGTATCTAGTTATGCCTGGTACAGTTGTAAAATATAGGGCCGTATATTATGCGAAAGGAAGTGAAAGCTATAAAAGCGTTTATAAAGTAACAATTTCGGGTAAATGTGGAAGTAGATCAATTAACAAATAAGATAATATATGCTTTATTCTCAGTAAGACACACATTAAGCTTCTTGGCATCCCTTTGATGACAAATACGTGAATATCAAACCCTTTCGGTAAAGACTGATCCATTACTAGCAAGAACTGATTAGATAGTGCATGTCACTCAGTCACCGAAATCACCAAGCCGAAATAATATCGGCGAATTCACTTCCCATTCGGATTCATGCACATGACACTTGGACCGAATTCACCGAGGGCCGAAGTCACCATTACCCGTCAGCGCTACTCCCGCTGTTGCGATGTTTACTTTCTGACCTAACCGTGAGAACGACCACCTAGAGCCACCAAGCTTCTCCTCATATATTTACCATACATATGCACATGTCACGTGGTCAAACATTACTCTTACTTCCATTTAACGATAACTTAATGGCACGTGTTTCCTTTTGTAAATTTTATCTTTATATGGAAGTAAACGTAATGTTTTGACCACGTCACATGTGTATGCGTATGGTAGATATATGTGAGGATACGTTTGGCAACTCCGTGTGGTCGTTTTCATGGTTCGATCAGAAAGTAAATAAAATCGAAGTCAAATGCTACTGGCGTCGCTAAACTACTCCGAAAGAGCCGAATTCTAAGACGATTCTGCGATATCACTTGCCGATAGCGGTTCGAAATCGTTACATTATTCTTTTTATTCTGGAAAATTGACATTTCCATCACTCGCTATAGTAACGCGAGTGAAACTATACTGAAGCATTGCATAGACATCACTGACTGAATGTAAACCCATATCATCATTGACGTCACAAAACCACGATATTGCTTACATCATTAACTTAGAATTTTACACGCGCTTTATGAGTTAGACGCATTAAACATCTAATTTTACCTATAAATAATATTTTTTTTTTGGCACGTAGTACATACAATATTAAACTCTGTGTACATACTGAAAAACATTTTAGCTAGTGCCTTGTTGTTATTCCGTTTAACGAGGTTCCATTGTACATAATTATACAGTAGCGTAAAATCGTGTGGCAGCATGCGAAGCACTGCCACATACATATCACTGCCACACACAGATCACTGCCACACACAGATCACTGCCACACACAGATCACTGCAACACACACATATCACTGCCACACACAGATCACTGCCACACACAGATCATTGCCACACACAGATCACTACCACACACAGATCACTACCACACACACATCACTGCCACACACAGATCACTACCACACACAGATCACTGTTTATTTTTTTACTGTTTATGTATATGAGGGTTGCGTACGAGTTTTTTTTTAACTTACCAGTTTAACATACGAGGAAAACAGCCGGATTTAATTAACAAACACAGGCGATGTTTCAATGTGTTGTCCACCAGCAACACACATCGTGTGTTCGTTCGAACGCCAGAGGATACTTATTCGACCTGCTGAGTTTAAATCCAAAGTTTATAAGCTGAAGTTGTCTTCGGTGCCGCACGCGTTAATCTTCACCCAGAATCTCATAAGCTTCCCTCTCCACACTGTACACTAATTAAGGTTACCTTTTGCATGTGATAGTTAATCCGACTGCAGAGAAGTAATTAGAATGCAGAGAAGACGAAACAAAAGCCACAAAAAGGCAAAGCAAACTGGACTAAACAGTGACTGGGAAAAATTTAAGGAACTCCGAAAGCAAGCTACTAAAGCATTAGCAAAATCCTACAAAGACTATGTTAACAACCACATTGGAGACAGCCTGAAAACTAATCCAAAACGATTCTGGTCATTTATTAAGGCAAATAAACGAGAAAACATTGGCATCCCCACACTTCGAGTAAACGACCAACCAATAATTAATGATCGAGATAGAGCAAATGCCCTAAACAACCAATTTAGCTCTGTATTTACCCAAGAAAAGCACCCCATCCCCCAAATAGCCCCCTCTACTTACCCCAACACCCCCTTCTCGAAATTGGCATAGATGGCGTAATAAAGCAGCTGGAAAATCTAAACCAGAATAAAGCTACAGGCCCAGATGAACTCCCAGCTAGAGTCCTTAAAGAAACTGCAAAGCAGATAGCTCCCATCATCACCCAAATTTTCCAACAATCATACAACACAGGTAAACTTCCTAATGACTGGCTACAAGCATTAGTAACTCCTATACACAAAAAGAGCCATAAATCTGACCCAGCTAACTACAGACCCATATCACTAACCTGCATCCTCTGTAAAGTAATGGAACATATCATCCTAAGCAACATGTGGAAACACCTGCACAAGCATAACATCATTCTCCACTTCCAACACGGATTCCAGTCGGGACTGTCTTGTGAATCTCAACTCATTGAGACAGTCCACGACTGGATGACTGCTATGGACAACAAGACCCAAATTGACGCAATCCTGCTTGACTTTTGCTAAAGCCTTCGACAAAGTGCCTCACCTACGTCTTCTATCAAAATTGACCTCCTACGGAATCACTGGAAACACTCAAAATTGGATCAAATCTTTTCTATCCAACCGCAAACAGAGAGTCTCAGTTAACGGTGCCCTGTCGGACATCACAGATGTCACATCTGGTGTCCCACAGGGTTCAGTTCTAGGACCTGTCCTCTTCTTACTCTACATAAATGACATAAATGGGAACATCAAATCTTCTATACGCCTTTTGGCAGATGATAGTATTATATATCGTAAAATTTCTTCCAAAACCGACCATGAAATTTTCCAAACTGACCTTAGCCAACTCCAAACATGGTCAGACAAATGGCAAATGGAATTTAATGTATCTAAATGCGTCCACCTTCCAATAACAAACAAAACTAAACCCAGCACACACAAGTACTCGCTTTCTGGCCAGCCATTATCCACCGTATCCAGCCACTCATACCTCGGAGTAAAATTGGATTCCAAATTAACCTGGACAAATCACGTCACTGACATAACTTCAAAATCTTCGAAATGTTTAGGCATGATTAAACGAACTCTTGGCCCATGTAAACCCGAAGTTAAGCAAACAGCGTACAACATGCTAATCCGGCCAAAACTTGAGTACTCTTCACCCATATGGAATCCCCACACCTTTTCACAAGTTAAAAGCCTTGAAAGAGTGCAACACTCTGCTGCCAGATTTGTTAAAAATGATTACAGACGGAACACAAATCCAGCAGATCTAATTACTGCCCTTGGATGGCCAACCCTCGAACGAAGGTGCATTATCAAACAAGCCACTACCTTCTACAAAATTCTAAACAACATTATTGAGATCACCCCCCCCCCTCCGGGCCTACTAACTCGCTCTCGAACCCGTGGACAATACATAGCTCCCAAGAGTCGTATAAATGCAATGGTCTTTTCATTTTATCCCAGAGCATATGGAATATGATTCCATCAAAAATTACCAACATAAAAAAACCAAAATCATTTCAAGAAGCTATTATGGAACTCCCTTTCACCACACCTCCTCACCTAAACTGCCTTTAAAACACAGTGCTCAGCGTAAACTTATCCATGGTGTGGGTATGGAGACTGTCTATGTGTGCATGTGGCAAGGCAGCGACAGTATCCATACACACAACCAACCTATTAAAAAATTTCGTTAAACATCCTATACATAAAATAAATAAAACTATCAGATAAAAACCATTTCAGCAACATTAATGATACTAGTCTTTTAATCGAACGTACCACCCACAGCGCATGCGCACAGTCCACCACAAACTCCTGCGTTAGCTGTTTGGAGTAAACCACTTGAGACTTGAGACTTGAGACATGAACCTAGACTATTATTTGAGTTTTTGTACATTGTATTGTACTACTTTTGACTAATATTATGATATCGGGATAATTCATTTTGTACGATCTCTGTTTAAAGTACAAGCCCAACCTCACGACATTTTTTCGCGAAATTACCAGTAATAGCAGTACTAAACTATAGCTGATAACCCTAACCACCAAAACTGACTAATTAACAGAGAAAACCGATTAATTGGTAACTCGCCCCAGCAATGGACTTTGCCCGCAGTGAGAATGTTCCTCTGGTAACCTTTGACCCGTGACGTAGCAGCGGGAACCTTTTCGTTACAGCGGGATCGCAGACAACGAAGCGAAATGGCGGACACATAATTTGATGACACCAGCGTTGATTCAGAACGTTTTAATGACTACAACAGCAGTGACAGGAGTAGTAACATTTCTGTTGACTTGTATGATTCGGATGGCGAACCATTACCGGGATCCGTCGCGCCATATGAACGTGCGGTAGATGGGTATCGGTTCGAGCCAACCAACTCCGAGAGTGACGCTGACGATGCGGACCGTCGGGCTAACGACACGCTTTTACTTGAACGCTATACTGTCTTGTATTGTTTTCTGGTGTGTCTTCTTATGCTGTAATTCTTGCCTGTTGCTGTACGCTGTATTTTCATGTTTGCAACAATACGTTGTATTTTTTGTATGTATGTTTGTATCCTGTCGTCTGCAACAATCTGTGAATGGATATGCTCATGAAAACATAGTTAAATAAACGTTTATATATGGGTTATGGGGTTAACTCCATAATCTACACAACGCGGCTTCGTCTTTCACGTACTCATCAAGGACACCCATAAAAAGTTTGTACCAAACCCTACAGCGTTAATCCGGCGCTGAGGATATACCCTTTAACATAATAATATTACTGTTTTAAATTATGTCAACTTTCGCACAGGCGCATTTTAAACCGGGGTCGAAAGGGTAGCCGGCATGTCAGCATGCCACGTACTTCTAAGAGTGCTGCAAAGAGATTCCAGGCCATTAACCATACCGACGTCATTATACAGAAAAGCAAAGAAAAGTTTTATTTCACAGCACAATACACTACACTGTGACAGTCACGTGCTTGGCGCCACTCCTTGCAGCTACAATGAACGAGGAAGTTACATCAGTTCATTCAAATGCCATCGACGAGTCGCACAGATTCGGTCACACGGGCTGGTATAATCCACCTCCTGTATAACGGTAGCTATACGATAGAACCTGCGTAACCGAGTATCGGTTGTTCCCGCATCGTCGGCGTTGCAAGGGAGACCAGACGGGGTTATCTATCAGTCCGGGTCACCAGCGCCATCAATCTTCTCACGGGTTCTACAGTTCTCCTCGGCTGACCTCTGTCATAGACGTCTCCGACACAAGGGGATCTGAGGTACGTTATTAATTATACTCGTGTATTTGTATCATGCTGTCGAATTAGTCGTTACTGTGATTTTCACAAAACTGGGTTAGTTGTACACACACCGCGTAAACACGGGCTTACCAAGAGCTGTCGTGGAAATTGTTTTAGTCATATATATATATATATATATATATATGTGTGTGTCTTTGTGTGACATTTATGCCGGTACTTCTACGGGAAACACCAAAGATTGACGCAGTGAATTTATAGGGGCCCACTGAGAGTTTAAAACATATTTGTAGTGCAGTCACGACTGTTGGTTCGATGAAAGGGTAAATACACGAACACGCCTCAAGGCTTGAACTTTGATCCAGAGGGATAAACAGCATGACTCGTTTAAAAGTGATTAATGAGCCCGGTTCGTCATCCAGTTCATAATGTCGGTCTGTTTGTTAACGTTGGGCTCGGACCACAGTCGATTTTATTGTTGGTGGCTACGTTATCGATCTGCGTGATTGTAGACAAACGTGGCCACCAACAACTATAAAACTCCATGACATCCACTGGCACTATATATGCGACCAACGTATTGAACACGTTTGGCCAAACCGACGTAACTCTATGGAGTTTAATCATGTTGCAAACGCGCGTAATGACGACCAAATTGGCAGTTGTCGCAAAACATTAATACATCTACCGGTTTTTCGGGAAAATCAACACCAACATCTCCAAACGCGTTTTCAAATCCGCTTTTTAAGATACATCTCCCTGTCGTCCAACATTTCAAACGTGCCAATGTTGCTTGCTGAATGACGTCTTGACAATTAAAATAACTGAAATCGCCTGACTCGCAATTTGTTGGCACTACATTCGCGGAAGTATAACTGTGTCTACATTCGCGGGGGGGTCACTATACGGAAGTTTGGAAACAATGACATAAATAAATAAGAGAGTGATGAAAATATTGTGTTTATTTAGATATTATTTTGTTACGTATTAGAAATAAATCCCTGCCAGATTTCCCTGTTGTCGTGGGACAAGCTAGGCTAGTAGCTTAGTCAGTAGTGTATCTGATCATTGTATCTGATCATATGTTGATGCCGCACTGAATAAATCAACGGACATCTAAAATACTAGAATGTCGTCATCTTGATATACAACCAAACAGTTCTTTTAACAGTCTCGTTATCTTAGATTGTTAGGTCAATTATTTTGTTCAAATCTGGTTAGCATTTGTATATGTTTGATTTATTGTTGTTGTGTCGACTTTGTTACCAGTGTAGCGTAGACTGTTACCAGTGTAGCGTAGACTAAATGTCTGCAACCGTCGTTCACTGATGCCGTGATTAGATAAATGATTCAACGTATGCCTATCGCAAACAGTGCCCTATTTAGAATCTCGTAAAAGGTGAGGCCAAAGCTTAGTCACCCATTAGTTTACTATGCTGCCACGTAGGGGCGCAGCAGGTTACACACGAAAAAAAATCAAAAAGTTAAGCCAACGCCCCCTAAATACACATTTGATCGCATGTCACACTCTGGTTACTCTGTCCATGGCAAACGTTGGACACGCAGTTACTGTTTCTAGATTTGGTGCGAATTTTCAATTAATCTTAGGGTCACACTCCGCAAAACCTACGAAGCTACGTGCGTGTGCGTGTGCGTGTGCGTGTGTGTTGGGTAAACGCATATATGACTTCTGAAGTGCATAATCCTCCACACTCGAGATGGGCGAACAGCATTGAGCAAATATAAAATTTTAAAAACGATTTTTCAATTATACGAACGTTTCAATAACTTTAATAGTGTTTTCTATTGAATGTTTTAAGATGTTAGGCGTGGCTGATTATGTGGGATATTTTACCTCAAGCGTTGACCCTGATGTGCAACAGCACACACCTATAGCATCACGTGTTTTCCATGAGGGCAGATCACAAATGCTTCCGCCTTTAAATAAATGTGCCACTGTCGCGACACGTACCGCGGACAATGCGAGACATACACACCACACAAACACACGGCTACGCATGCGCAGTCTCCCTGATTCCTGTTCTAATTTTAGGCGAGGCAACGACCGCTGTCAACCAACAAACTGTTGTTAACACTCGTAGTGGCAGGATAGACGCCAACTCACGTGGACTGACGGACACACGCTGGACTATTCCCGCGATTGGTCATCGCGACGATGGACCATCAGGAGTACACATGGTCGGAGACGGAGTACGCCTTGCGAGACTTTATCGAGCTGTACGGCAAACGGCTGCCCCAGCTCGTCGACGTTCGCCACTGCTACATGGGCGCCGACAACCGCCTGCACACGGCCGAGCACGGCAAGGTGAGTCGGGGCTGGGTGGGTCGGTCACTTTCTAGTCTTGTTACTTTCTAGTCATGACATGTTCTAGTAACTCGCCTTATTTATGTGCATACATGCATACATACATACAGCTTGCGTGCGTGCGTGCGTGCGTGCGTGCGAGCGTGCGTGCGTGCTTGATTACAATGTGTTTGGAATGTGTTTTGCGCAGCCGAACAAAGACGGGTTTTTATCCGTAATGCGAGCCGCACTTTTGTGTACGCTTTGTGTTTGTGCACATAGCGTTACTTTGTGGTTTGTGCACATAGCGTTACTTTGGTCGTAAATCGCTCAAACTGCGAAACCGCGCCTCGGTGCGTGGTTGCGTGTGTCGTCTGTAATTGGTGTTGAACAAGTAGAAATATTAGCAAGAAATTTTCGCTGACGCCCCCGAAATGTGTTACACAGAATATGTTACACAGAATATGTTACACAGAATGCCACCGTTGGCCGACTGAGAAGCGCAGGGTTACCTGTTATATGCTAAAGGTAACAATATGCAAAATGCTCCTTCCTCTATCTTAGTGATTTCCATGTAGGGAACATGTAGATTAACTAACAAGATCAAGAACGATCAAGATCAAGACACATTATGCTTTATTATAATGATTCCTGCCAATATTGATATATAATCAATGTGGTTTACATTAAATCGTCATTCACCTGTTACCATCCCTCACTCCTACTATGTATTATAAGTCCCCTATTTTTCTTTCCCCTTTCCCAAACTCACCCCACATGCCAGCATGCCCACGCTCTCCCTTGGATTTTCTGTTCTACCGTTCAGGCATTTCCTGGTTCGCCCCTTCACCAATGTCAATACGCAAATACGTCTTTGTAAAAGTTCGCATCGTGCATGCCATACCCGTCAACAAACAAAGCGATACAAACCTTCGGGTGTAAACCCGTCAAGAAGCAAACACAGATCTTATTCCACAAACGAGCCCCAGGCTTATCAGTTATGGCGTTGTGGAATCTAACAACCTGAATATTCCCAGCCAATGTTCTGCCATATTTGATGAGCCGTAACCTGGAAACAAGATGGCGATATCACTTATCACAACGGCGTCTGACATTTGTCGCCTGGGTTTGCTTGTGGTAATAGTATACTTAGATTTACACCCTTGTCACATTGTTGGACGTCTCTGGGTGGCATATACAGGCATACGTGACGTGACTAATAAACCACTACTGAAATGACAGGAAGTTCTTGTGAGACTTGTGTGACAAGCGTGTGTAGGAATGTATAAATATTTACTTTTGTAAAACAAAACAACAGCACATTTTGAGAGTTTCGTTCTTATTAAAATAGTTAATGCTATCAAGAAAGCAATTGATGGAATATGCGACAGTAACTGCCAGGACGAGCAACAGGTGCACCGGGTGTCAAGTGAAGTCTCGTAGACGTTTGAGGGCCTTCAGCCGGAGTAACTCAACCTGAATCTATATATAGCATATACGCAGTCTCTGCGAGGCCTTAATGCTTAAAATGGAATATATAGAGAGTACAGGTGACAGCTACACACGCATACACGCACGTACCCATGCACCCCCCTCCCACCACCCACACACACACACACACACACACACACACACACACACACACACACACACACACACACACACACACACACACACACACACACACACACACACACACACACACACACACACACACACACACACACACACACATGCACCCCCCCCCACACACATGCACCCCCCCACACACACGCACCCACGCACACACACACACACACACACGCACGCACACACACACACACACACACACACACACGCACACATGCACGTACCCACGCATCCACGCACCCACACACACACACACACACACACACACACACGCACGCACGCACGCACGCACGCACGCACGCACGCACGCTCGCTCGCTCGCTCGCACGCACGCACGCACGCACGCACGCACACACACACACACACACACACACACACACACACACACACACACACACACATCTATGTATTAACACATCTACTGGCCAAGTTGAAGTTGTAAACTTCATTCAGGTGTCAAATAGACACAGATCGCGAACATTCATCTTCAGCAAAATGAAAAGTATTTACAATTAGAGACATCAGCAAACAGTTCCTGTTGAGTCTGGTGTTGTGTATGTCATCTTTCACGAACAGTGTAAACAGTGGACAGCCATACAGTGGACAGCCACACAGTGGACAGCCACACAGTGGACAACCACACAGTGGACAACCACACAGTGGACAGCCAAACAGTGGACAGACACACAGTGGACAGCCACACAGTGGACAGCCACACAGTGGACAGCCACACAGTGCACAGCCAAACAGTGGACAGTCACACAGTGGACAGCCAAACAGTGGACAGCCACACAGTGGACAGCCACACAGTGGACAGACACACAGTGGACAGACACACAGTGGACAGACACACAGTGGACAGCCACACAGTGGACAGCCAAACAGTGGACAGCCACACAGTGGACAGCCAAACAGTGGACAGACACACAGTGGACAGACACACAGTGGACAGACACACAGTGGACAGACACACAGTGGACAGCCAAACAGTGGACAGACACACAGTGGACAGCCACACAGTGGACAGCCACACAGTGGACAGCCAAACAGTGGACAGCCAAACAGTGGACAGCCACACAGTGGACAGCCACACACAGTGGACAGCCACACAGTGGACAGCCAAACAGTGGACAGCCACACAGTGAACAGCCAAACAGTGGCTCAGTCAAACGAAATATGGCTAAGGGATTGACACAAATGAGACATTATCCTTAGAAGAAATATATAATTATATTATGTCCAAATTTGCCTTCTACAGAAGTATGTCACAGCTAGCAAAAGGAATATTGCTACATTTTTTTGGGTGTTATGTTATCGCACAAAGACACACCGACTGCTCGTTGCTCGGACGTCTAATTACACACAATAATTGACTAATTAACAATAATTAGTCATGTCTGAAGAATGCACGCCGTTATTACTGCACATCTCTTGAGAGTACCTTCCCACATGGCCGTTTAGAAAGCCACTAGCTCTTGGAAGCAGATCATCGTTTAGAAAGTCAGCAAGGAGGTCGCTCCCTCCTTCTTGGAAACCACACACGCGAGGCCTTGACTCTAATTACACACGACGCGCCAGACTCGTGTAAACGGCCGACTGCTGCCTTTGCCTAGTGGCGTGAACCCGTCGCTGCATAATGACACACGATACGGCACCGGCTGGGTAAACCACACCAATGCACACTGTTGTGGATACACAAAGCTTTCTATAACATTGCAGTTCATTATTTGAATGTGGTCGTTGTGTCTAGATCGGAAACGGTACTAGGACAGTTGTTGTTTTATCACGCATTTTAAGGAGCAGCATGCGGGATATGAGGTACTTGAGGGGAGGGGGCGGCGTTGGACTAAGCACCTTAAATGTTTTTATGTAACCTGTTGCGTCATTACATGCATGGTAGCATCGCAAGCTAATGGGTGACTAAGTTTGCCCCCCCCTTTTGTCTCCTCTTTTGCGAGATCCTAGATTCGCCACTGATATGAGGAGTTCTATCAAACATGTTGGTGAATCGACACTTCCTGTCACACGTAGCTTGGTATTTCCTACGTCCTGGTTAAATATCAGAATAACTTGTAAAACCGTGACAAGTGGACACTAGGAAGTTGCTCTGTAACGGTGATATGCAGGAAAGATTGACTGATCATCTGACAGCGTTGACACTGTCTGACACTGGGAGCGTCTGCGTGTACATAATGTCTTGTTTGTAGCGTGTACACACATTTACACACGGGATTAACATACTTGGTCTCCAAAAATGTGTTTATAATCATGATGTGATCAATATGTTGGGGGACGTGTGCAACGAGTAATGTACTTGTACATCTCAAACGACACCTCATGAGTTGTGTAAATCGTATATGTTGTGTCTGAACTGGAATGGATGGAAGGAAAGAAGTTCTGGGTAGTGGGAATGAGACGGAAAGATCCACATATTGAGGGAGCAGGTTGTGTATTTATTGAAACAGCGTAGTTATTGAATATGTTGAATATTTCCTACATTCAGAACTTGAGGCACGTGATGCCAACAAACTATCACACCACCAGTGGATGTTGTCTACTTAAATTTTCAGAAAGCTTTCGATAAAGTGCCACATCAAAGATTGTTACTTACACTAAAAGCCCATGGTATAGGTAATGATGTAATCAACTGGATAGAAAAGTGGCTTACACACAGAAGACAGAGAGTAATAGTAGATGGTGAGATTTCAAACTGGAAATCGGTTTTGCGTGGCCACAGGGATTAGTATTAGGCCCTATACTGTTTTTAATATATATAAATGATTTGGAAGATGACATATCTAGCAAAGTACTCAAATGTGCAGATGACACAAAAGTATTCAGAAAGGTTACTAATGATACAGATAAACAAAGTTTACAGGATGATCTAGATAAATTAGTTAAATGATAAGAAAATGGCAAATGTTATTCAATTTTGGGAAGTGTAAATGTATACACATAGGACATGGAAACATGGACGCAGAATATAAAATGGGGGATGCTGTACTAGGTAGAACCACACGAGAAAAGGACTTAGGAGTAACATTTAGTGCTGCCATGAAAGTTTCAGAGCAATGTGGGATTGCTGCGTCGAAAGGAAAAACATTCTAGGGCTAATTAGGAGAACTGTCATGTATAAAGAGAAACAGCTAATTGGACCCCTGTACAAAGCAATAGTTAGTTTACATTTGGAATATTGTATTCAAGCATGGAGGCCGTATCGTAAAAAGGACATATACAAGCTAGAAAGAATACAACGAAGAGCAACTAAAATGATTGCAGAATTGAGAGACCTTAGTTACGAAAGTCGCTTATTACAATGTGGTTTGGCAACACTAGAGACCAGGAGACTAAGAGGAGACCAAACAGAAGTGTTTAAAATAGTGAATGGTTATGAGGATGTTGATAGGAATATGTTCTTCAAACTTAAAGGAGGCAGTAGAACCAGAGGACACAAAGCCGCATTAGTTAAGGAGCAGTGTAGGTTGGACATGAGAAAGTACTCTTTCTCACAGAGGGTGATAAACGAATGGAACAAACTGCCAAATGATTGTGTTAATGCTAGTAGTGTGAATATGTTTAAAAATAGAATTGACAGAAATTTGATAATGGTGGGCTACATATAGATGAGAAAATTGTTGGACTCTCGATAAGCCAATGGCTTCCTTGTCCACTTGCTATTTGGAAATTATTGTTTGGGATGGCATCTTGTTAAATCTTGTTAAATCTTGTCACATTTGTGTCAGCCCTCGGGCATAGTTCTTGTATTTCTACTTTCTTCGTCGTTGTTCCCTTTATAAAGGGTGAGACCGACTCATTCTTGTACTGCTTTGGTTGTTGCCCTTTTCTAAAACTGGCCTCGTTGTTTCACCGCCTCTTCTGCAGTCGGCCAGTGCCGGATTAACCACGGTTCAAGTAGTACACGCCTACCAGGCCCCTCAACAAACCAATCATAATTCATCTTCTAGAATCGTTGGTAACTAAATTGGTGGAAAGTATTTATATGTCACTCTTTGTTGCTTGTTATTGTACGTTGTATTTTCTTGTTTGTCATCATACGCTGTATTTCTTGTATGTATATTTATATGCCGTCGTCGATAGCAATTTGTAAATGCTTAATGCACAAACATAGGTGAACAAACGCTAAGGTATGGGATTGTCACTGTAGACTATACCACGCGTCTCTATCTTCGTCTTTCACGCAGTCGGCAAGGGTCACCACAAAAACTCTATGCATGACCCCACATTTCTAATCCGGTACTGTAGTCGACACGCCTCCATACGCACTCATCCACCTGCCCACGTCATCCGACCCCTATCCATCTATTCTTTTCGTTAAGCTTAACTGCGTACCAGTCTCTTCCCGGACCCGGTTGTTCTTACACTTCACCCTCTGGCAGACCAGTTCGTTCCAACACCAACTCGACTTCTCTGGGAAGCATACAGCCACGCTGCAATTACTGCGCGAAGAATATTCGCTCACATATCCACCTCTGTCTAGTCCATCGAAACTGTCGACCTACTTTCGCGGACCTCCGACCACCGCCGTAGAACCAGCGTTTCCATTCACCAGTAGTCGAAACAGTAATCCAGGCAAATATATCCAAATACAATCACACATAAATCCATGTGCCTACTCATTCTACCCCATAGCCATAATAGCCCGGAACTTAGTAAGACTCCTATCAATTCATCTCTGTCAGCAGCTGTCAGCACAGTCTTCTTTGCTCTACCAGTCCATGTCACCCGACTTTACTTTATTTTGGCCACTCACATTATTTGCAATATGAATTGTTTTCACGTTTGTGTACCGTTTATGCCATGCGTACCACAAACTCCTACGTTACCCCCAGAGTGGATGTATATAGACTCAAAGAACAGAATCGGTAGAAGTGTGCCGTGACCTGGTTGACGGAAGCTAACAGCGCGCAGTTAATTATGCCACTTCCTGGTCTGTGAGATGTGACCTTGAAGATAATTTCGGGTGGGTTTTGCAACATTTTAATTGAGTAAACAGCAAGCGTTCCCAACTGTCACTGTGAATGACTTGTCTGTGGTTATAACTTGTATGTTTTCCATTATAATTTGTAAGGAAGGAAATATGTTGTGCGAATGCGTGGGGGAAATGTGACAGCTAGTGTGGGAGCAGGAGATGGGAAGCAGGATGGGCAAAAAAGAAACATAAACGTGACTTGTTTGACCGCGTACACGAACAACCGGCTGAACATGTTTCGACCCATAAACGAACAGCCGGCTTGACATGTTTTGACCCCAACATGAACAACCACCTGGCCATGTTTTGTCCCCATAAACGAACAGCCGGCTGGACATGTTTTGACGCCATAAACGAACAGCCGGCTGGACATGTTTTGACACCTCAACGAACAGCCGGCTGGACATGTTTTGACCCCATAAACGAACACCCGGCTTGACATGTTTTGACGCCATAAACGAACAGCCGGCTGGACATGTTTTGACACCTAAACGAACAGCCGGCTGGACATGTTTTGACCCCATAAACGAACAGCCGGCTTGACATGTTTTGACACCTAAACGAACAGCCGGCTGGACATGCTTTGACCCCATAAACGAACAATCGGCTGGACATGTTTCGACCCCATAAACGAACAGCAGGCTGGACATATTTCGACCCCATAAACGAACAGCCGGTTGGACATGTTTCGACCCCATAAACGAACAGCCGGTTGGACATGCTTTGACCCCATAAACGAACAGCTGACCGGATAGGTTTCAGCCACGTTTTAACAGTTACAATATCTGGAAACCTTGTTTTAAAACAAACATATCAGTAGCCTAATTATCATGATTATGCGTACTATTAATGATTGTTTTTTTTTCAAATGTAGTTTTTGCATTGTTAGATGCTGTCTTTTTGAAAATAGACATTTAACTCTGAACTTGTATGTTTACATAGATATCTGGTGGCTCATTAGTTCTCGTGTTTATACTGACTAGTCTATTAGCGGTTGTTGTCCCGTTTCGACAACGTCCATAATCCGAACAACACATGAAGAAAATATTCCATCGAATTCGCCGAATACTATTTATAGAAAAGAAACACCGAAGGATAAAGCCATTGCACTGAAGCTGAATGTCCGCTGTTTCACATGCGCGGAAACGGAGCTAAAATGTCCGCTGAGTCCAGGTTCAGATGTGCGGAAGTGGTGCTCAATGTCCTCTGAGTCCACGTTCACATTTGTGGAAGTGAAACTAAATGTTCACTGAGTCCAGGTTCACATGCGCGGAAGTGGAGCCAAGTGTCCACTGAGTCCGGATTCGCATGGATGTGAAACTGATTTAGTCGGATGCTAACATTTTGCTAATCTCCGCTCGCTATTGCATATGTGTTGTTGTCCCGTAGCCTGGTGTAGCGAGTACGTAAAAGCCTGTGTTGTTGTCCTGTAGCCTGTTGTAGCGAGTACACAAAGGCCTGTGTTGTTGCCCTGTAGCCTGGTGTAGCGAGTATATAAAGGCCTGTGTTGTTGTCCTGTAGCCTGGTGTAGCGAGTACGTAAAGGCTTGTGTTGTTGTCCTGTAGCCTGGTGTAGCGAGTACGTAAAGGCCTGTGTTGTTGTCCTGTAGCCTGTTGTAGCGAGTACGTAAAGGCTTGTGTTGTTGTCCTGTAGCATGGTGTAGCGAATACGTAAAAGCCTGTGTTGTTGACGTAAATTAATAAATAAATCTCAACATGGGTTCCTAAAAGCAAATGTCATGTCTAGCCAATCTCTAATGTTTTTTTAGAAGAAATTACAAAGTGGGTAGATGATGGGTCACCAGTGGATGTTGTCTACTTGGATTTTGAGAAACCTTTCGATAAAATGCCACACCAAAGATTGTTTCTTAAACTAAAAGCCCATCGTATAGGTAATGATGTAATCAACTGGTTAGAAAAGTGGCTTACACACAAAAGACAGAGAGTAATAGTAGATGGTGATATTTCAAGCTGGAAATATGTTTTGAGTGGGGTACCACAAGGATCAGTATTAGGACCTACACTATTTTTAATATACATATATGTAAATGATTTTGAAGATGATATATCTAACAATGTGCTGAAATTTACAGATGACACAAAAGTATTCAGAAAGGTTACAAACGATACAGATAAACAAAGTTTGGATGATCTAGATAAATTGGTTAAATGGTCAGAAAAAAATGTTAAGACTTGTTTCAGAGCAATGTGGGATTCAAAAGGTAATCAAATTATAGAGCTAATTAGGAGAACTATCATATATACAGAGAAACAGCTAATTGTACCCCTGTATATAAAGCAATAGTTAGATCACATTTGGAATATTGTATACAAGCATGGGGGCCATATCGTAAAAAGGACATAGACAGGCTAGAAAGAATAAAATGAAGAGCAACTAAAATGATTCCAGAATTGAGAGAAAGCCGCTTATTGGAATGTGGTTTGACAACACTAGAGAACAGGAGGCTAAGAGGAGACCAAATATAAGTGTATAACATAATGAATGGTTATGAGGATATAGACAGGAATATGTTCTTCAAACTTAAAGAAGGCAGTGGAACCAGAGGACCTAAAGCAGTATTAGGTTAGGAACAGTGTAGGTTGTACATGAGAAAGTACTCTTTCTCACTTACTTTTACTTATGTCATCCACTTAATGTGGTGACATGATGATTTCTTTCCAGAGGTTTCGGTTCTTCATTGTCGCTATTAGATTTGTCCCGCTGAGGTTCGTGTCTTTCTCTTGTATGTTTTCTAGAGTAGTTGTTGGTCGACCTCTTTCTCCGAAGGTCATTCTCACAGAGGGCGATAAATGAATGGAACAAAATTGTCAAATGATTGTGTTAATGCTAGCAGTGTGAAGGTGTTTTAAAATAAAATTGACAGATATCTGATAAGGGCGTGCTACGCACAGATGAGAAAACTGTTGGACTCCCGATAAGCCAACGGCTTCCTTGTCCACTTGCCATCTGGAACTTGTAGTTTGGGGTGGCAATCTTGTTAAATCTTGTTAAACCTGTCTGTCTTTTGTCAGGTAGGAGATGATTCTATTTGTATCAGCTTACAATGTAATTTGTTGTAATATGATCACTCGTGTATTAAATGCTTACGTTTGTCTTTTTCAGATTATTCTGGTTTACGCCATCGACAAACAGCGCCGACTGATGGCGACGGAACAAAACAAGCGGCGTGTCAGCATTCCGTTAAACCACCCACTGAAAGTGCACATATTCATCGAAGGAGGAAAATGTAGGTAGTAGTAATTGATTCAAAAGTCCAGTTATTGAAAACATACATACATGCATACATGCATACATGAACGCATACGTGTATGTATACATACATGCATGTGTGCGTGCGTGTGTGTGCGCATGCGCGAGTACGTACGTACGTACGTACATACATACATACATACATACATACATACATACATACATACATACATACATATACTTTTTTACACACGCACACACACTTTGTCTCCTCTTAGTCATCTAGTATTTTTGTCGACTCACTGTGACACATAATTATTCTTCGTGTATTTAAATACAAATATCTAATAACATCTGACATTTAAAAAACATTTTTATAATTTGTCTAAATATATGCAAGTGTACATTGTGTTCAGTTCCAACTTTCTTTACCTTCTTTACACTGTTTACACTGTTTGCACTGTTTGCACTGTTTGCACTGTTTGCACTGTTTGCACTGTTTGCACTGTTTGCACTGTTTGCACTGTTTGCACTGTTTACACTGTTTACAATGTTTTGCACTGTTTGCACTGTTTGCACTGTTTACACTGTTTACACTGTTTTACAATGTTTACACTGTTTGCACTGGTTTGCACTGTTTACACTGTTTGCACTGTTTACAGTGTTTGCACTGTTTACACTGTTTGCACTGTTTACACTGTTTGCACTGTCACACATAATCATATAATTACATCATTAACCATTCCCATAGAGAATATTGTGAACAGCACCGATGTGTTTGAACTATGATACTTAATAGACATTAATGTACCATCTTATCGTACACTGGACACTGCGCAGATAGCTTACTTGTTCTGTTTGCATTTAAACAGGCTAACGCAAGTCATGGCTCACTCCTGACTGATCTTTAATACCGTCTTTATTACCGTGTTCAATACCGTCTTTTATACCATCGTTTCTTTCATCTTTTATTTTTGGTCTTAGCTTTTGTATTAATTTTGCTCTTTCTTTTGGTTGTATTTTGAACTATTCGTTGACATTTTGTACTTTGATGTGGTACTGAAGTTAGATCAGAAATGTAAATTGTGCAGTGACTGAGAGACTTGGTTTTGCATAATTTTAATAATAGTTATGCTCTAATAAAAGCAATTTTATTTTACAAACTTGCCATACAGTGGTCAATTCTTAATTTAGGCATAAGCTCGCCACCAACAGCCTACATATTATCGTAGTGATTTAACAGTCACGTTAATTTTGTATTTTAACCCATTGTACATTTACTACACCCAATAACTGAACTTGTGTAGTAGATGCTGCTATGATATATGATGAAGACTGTGTGTTGTAATGTTTAAAAACTGGGCCTCCAGTGGGTTCTTGCCATTCAACAGCATGAATGTCACTGGTCCATGCCTGCATCGCTGTATCGACTGATCAACTGATAAGAGCTCAGCGGTCTTGTTTTACTAACGGGTGTTCTATTTATGTTTGTGCATATGATCCAACTATCACATATGATTCAAATGTCACGTAAGATTCTACTGTCACGTATGAGTCTATCACGCGCGTACATTTAACGTCCATTATGACAGAGATTAGCAACACGACACACGAATGCGTTGTATTTATACTGAGCAAAAAATACATTGTCACGTTTCTTGTGTTGTTCAGTATACTAGGCGGTGCGTCATATGTGTTATTTTCGTAGGGGAAATGCGTTACGACACTCTTTTGTGTCCGTGCATTACGTCGCTCCATTTCAAACGGACCCGTATGATACGTGTTAGCAGGTGTCGTATATGACTAATCGTGTGCGTTGTATGACTGGTTACGTGCAGTTAACTCAAGCGAGCTCTGATACGAATCACAGTCAGTGCTGCGGAATGGTCTATGACTGTGTAGATGTCTGGTAACTGGAGGACAGCGAAAGCTGGTGGCGAGTGCAGAGGCTTTGTCCGCCATTCACGATAGTGGTGCGGCTGGCGGCGGCGGCGGCGGCGGCTGGCGGCGGAGATAAATGACCTGACCCCACGGTCGAGGCAACCGGACTGTTCTTTGAGCACGTCTGTGGGGCGGGTCATTATGTCCTTCCTGTCTCATGGTAGATAAAGTGACTGTGATTTGGGGATGTTAACCATTTAAAAATGTTTTTGTTACCTGAAAACGAATTCGTTTTTAACATGGAAATGAGAGAACTCGGGTTCGAATCCTCCTGCTGCCGTATCGAAGCTTTGGCAATTTCGTTCACCCACATTCACATTCATTCACTCAACTGTAAATGAGTACCTGGCTACAGACAGTGATGTATATGTGAATGAATAGTGTTCGCGCAGTAATTGGCTGAATGCTTCCCAGAGAAGTCGACGAGATAACGTTGCAAGGAACAGGTCTGCCAGGACGTGAGGTGTTAAGCGCTATGAACGCTAAGAACATACATTGTCACGTCAAACACCACAACAGCGAAACATTATCACGGAATATCTACCGACTGTCAACTACTCTCTGGCACCGTTGGGTAATCGTGCCGTGTATGTTCAGTTGGAATCAAAATGAATAACGTATTTTCCTCATTTCAATGGAAGTTTAGATGCCATTAAAACTCACGATATTCATATGACGGTGTTTTCGAGACCACTGTGAGTGTTGTGGTCATTGTTGGTCCTTAGCACTGGCTATCACTGTGAGTGTTGTTGACGTCATTGTTGGTCCTTAGCATTGTCTATCACTGTGAATGTTGTTGTCACTGTTGGTCCTTAGCTATCAATGTGAGTAATGTGGTCATTGTTGGTCCTTAGCATTGTCTATCACTGTTAATGTTGTTGTCATTGTTGGTCCTTAGCATTGTCTATCACTGTGAATGTTGTAGTCATTGTTGGTCCTTAGCATTGTCTTTCACTGTGAGTGTTGGTGTCATTGTTGGTCCTTAGCATTGTCTATCACTGTGAATGTTGTTGTCATTGTTGGTCCTTAGCAGTGGCTATCACTGTGAGTGTTGTTGTTGTTGTCATTGTTGTCATTGTTGGTCCTTATCACTGTGAGTGATGTGGTCATTGTTGGTCCTTATCACTGTGAGTGTTGTGGTCATTGTTGGTCCTTATCGCTGTGAGTGATGTGGTTATTGTTGGTCCTTATCACTCTGAGTGATGTGGTCATTGTTGGTCCTTATCACTGTGAGTGTTGTGGTCATTGTTGGTCCTTGTCGCTGTGAGTGATGTGGTCATTGTTGGTCCTTATCGCTGTGAGTGATGTGGTCATTGTTGGTCCTTATCACTGTGAGTGATGTGCTCGTTGTTGGTCCTTATCACTGTGAGTGATGTGGTCATTGTTGGTCCTTATCACTGTGAGTGATGTGGTCATTGTTGGTCCTTATCACTGTGAGTGATGTGGTCATTGTTGGTCCTTATCACTGTGTGTGATGTGGTCATTGTTGGTCCTTGACAGTGCTGTCACTGTAAGTGTTATGGTCATTGTTGGTCCTTGACAGTGGCTGTCACTGTAAGTGTTATGGTCATTGTTGGTCCTTGACAGTGGCTGTCACTGTGAGTGTTATGGTCAGTGTTGGTCCTTGACAGTTGCTGTCACTGTGAACGTCTGTGTCAATGTTTCAGTGAAACAGTCAAAGTCTGTGTCGAGTGTAGAGCGGCTACTGAAGAAGAAGTCCAAGTTCAACTTTACTTTCGAGCGGGACGAGAGCCTGCCAGCCCACCTACGGACCGGCGGCGAGGCCACCGTCAACCTCGGCTCGCTCGACGTCGCCTTCGTCAGTGATGAACGCTTCGTAGTCGGCCACGGCGTCAGGGAAGGTAAGGATCGACGTAGTGTTGGTTCGCTGTCGCAAAGTCAAAACAGTGGAAGTCCGTATCCGTGTGTTAGAAGTTAGTATAATAGACTCATATCCAACCAAGCACAAGGTGCAAATCAAAATGGACGTCCATATATACACACACATATATATATATATATATATATATATATATATATATATATATATATATATATATATATATATATATATATATATATATATATATATATATATATATATATATATATATATATATATTATACATATATTATATATATATATATATATATATATATATATATAACATATATATATATATATATATATATATATATATATATATATACATATACATATACATATATACATATACATATATATATATATATACATATACATATACATATATACATATATATACATATATATATACATATACATATACACACACACATATATATATATATATATATATATATATATATATATATATATATATATATATATATATATATATATATATATATATATATATTGCTTTAACACATTTACCGTCAGAAATTATATGTGAAAAGGAAATTTGACGGACCAATAAATCATCCGGTAAAAACATTATATTTCACTTTTAAAAGTGAAGTTATATTGACTTATTTGACTAACTTTACCTACTCGACTTACTTGATTTACTCGACTTTCTTGACATTCTTGACTTACTCCACGTACTCCACTTACTTGACTTACTCCACTTACTCCACTTACTTATATTTCACTTTTAAAAGTGAAGTTATATTGACTTATTTGACTAACTTTACCTACTCGTCTTACTTGATTTACTCGACTTTCTTGACATTCTTGACTTCCTCCACTTACTCCACTTACTTGACTTACTCGACTTATTTGACTTACTTGACTTACTCGACTTATTTGTCTTATTTGACTTAAGTCTTTTCACTCGCTGGCGGAACATAGGCTGTCAACGATCGGATTCCATTCCACCGGACACAGCTTTAGCTTGGCTTCCAGTTCTGCCTTGACAGGTGCATTGGTCGGTCTGTAATTGCAGTAGAGCGGCCTCCACACGTGTAGTAAAACTAACATGTTTTAATTAATCGCCAAATTGTGAGATTTCAAAAATTTCAAAGCTGTTTCCTCAAATGGTTCAGTCCATCGCGAATTCGGTTCACTTATCTCCAGACGTGTAGTGTGTGACAGAAAGAATCGAGTTTAATCGTGAGATCAAAATTGTGGATATTCCCATGGGCGTGACCTCCTTCCTCTCGCGGATCACGTGACAAAGTTACGAAATTTCACTAAGAACGTAATTTTTCAGCATTTTTCAAAAACTTCATACAAAAGTTGCACAAACGAGCTAGCATGTTGCAGTGGATACTAGGTAGGTTTGGTTTTTCGCAAAATAAATTTGAAATGAGACTAGCAAAACATTCGAATTGATTAAGCACCTTTAAGAGGCGAAAGACGGTAACGTCTTGTATGGATCCTATTATTTTATTAACCAACCGAGATGTTATCAGTATTTTACATTCCGTGTCGCAATGTCTTTCAGTTAGCCATTGGAAATCACTGAATGTAGTGTTGTACTGCAAATACATAGCAGGCTGCTAGCAAGAATTAACTTGGAAAGCGACTTTGAGCAGTTAAGGCTATATATATATATATATATATATATATATATATATATATATATATATATATATATATATATATATATATATATATATACGTGATTGATTGATTGCTATGCAATCTGCACATCTGCGGTTGAAATCAAATAGCCCCACACGTCATGTATTTCAGGCGACGTCTTCGGCATGGAGCCCTTGATCCTTCCCACCTACGTGACGGTGAAGTTGGCGGTCGCCTCGGGCCTTGCCCAAGGCACAAAGAAAGCCTTCCAGAAGTTACTGACAGAACTCCACCGTTCAGCAAAAAGACGTGCCAAGGACTCGGTGCTAAACAAAGGTAGGCCACGACAATCTGTGGAGGCAAACCGAACAGTAGGAAGGATTAAAGCAAAGCTGGAGAGGAACGTATATAGATAAAACACGGAGACTTATTACTGGTCAATGTAGTTGTTGTCATCTTCATCGTTATTATCGCTGAGTCAACCGTCAAATTGTTGTTATTGTTGTCGATATATTTAAATTGATAGTGAACAAGTTTACATTTAACTTGGTATATTCAATAACCTTTCATGCTGCAAATTTCACGAAATCGCTATTAACACATTATATGCATCAATATTACGAGTGGACCAAAGGGGAGTTTAGCTTAATCAGCCGGTAGTTGCCATGTTAGGATTCAGCAGTGGCGCAACTAGTTAGACCAGGTCTGTATACGAAAACATGTTTATCCCAAAGCCGAAAGGGGGCACATATCACAACCTCCCCTAAATGCGCTACAACTTGTGTTGGTAGCTCTATAATTTTTTTTTAAACTTTAGACGAATATGAAGCGACCGTTTTCGCAGACTGAGACATACAGAAATGCTCGAGTAAGGTGCTGCCATCTGCCGTACAGGAGGGAGGGAGAAACAGAGCGAGAGAGAGAGAGAGAGGGGAAGGGGGAGAGAGAGAGAGAGAGAGAGAGAGAGAGAGAGAGAGAGAGAGAGAGAGAGAGAGAGGGAAAGAGCTGAGAGAGTGATATAGTGAGAGAGTGGGAGATGGAGAGAAGGAGAGAGGGGGCAGAGGGGGAGTGGAGAGTTAGAGCGAGATAATGATAGTGGGAGAGGGGGAGAGATGGATAGGATAGACGAAGAGAGGGAGAGAGAGAGATATACAGACAGACAGACATACAGAGACAGATAGTGAAAGAGGCACAGAGACCGGGTATATGCAGGGAGATAAGGATTTAAAAAATACAAGTCTGGCAACAGGCAGCTAGTGAAGGGAACTGGAAGGGAGCGACAACGTTGATAGAAAAGGAAGGAGCAGTCAGACTGGGAAGGCAAGGAATGTTAACAGAGGAAATATGGTAGGAAGAAACCGTAAACCAGAAATAATCGTTGGTTCCCAAATTCATAACGATTACTCCTAATCCTGTTATATTTATAAGACACGTTAACTGTTTATGTCCAGCTATTACAGGAAACATGACACAATCTTATTCCATTTTGTCTCTAGAGATCATTATCTTCCCGACGAGCAACGCCGACAGTGAGCAGCACTACGTGGACCCGCTGCAGGTCATCCGTCTGTCGCTGCCGGAGAACACGAGCCGCGGCCTCCTGGAACGGCGGGCGAGCTCAGTGCCGTCCGGGCCCTCCCTCCCGCCTCGCTCATTGTCGTCTGCGTCTGGGAGGTCACTAGGGGAATACGTTCAGGGACCACAAACACCTGTATTTCGGTCAGAAGTGGGAAATATCCCGGAAGTGGTCCGCTTTCCACCCGGCAGTCCAGCCTATTCGGAAGACGGTAGGAGGGATGGGAACTACTTGACAATGGCGAGTGGCTTGTACATGGAACTAACGGGCAGTGGGCAGGCTGGCAGCGAGGCTTCAGACGACGACACGTATAGGAGCAACGTGTACAAGAAGGCGCCTTCAGTAGCGCGTCTCATCAAACCACACCAAGGCAGCGTTACTAGCAGCGTCAGCAGCAATAGCACGGGCAATAGCACGGGCAATAGCACGGGCAATAGCGCGGGCAATAGCACGGGCACGAGCAACGTCTTCGTCAATCCGTGTCTGCAGGAAGTCTTCAGCACGCTCGATGACGTGCCGCTGAACTTCGCCAAGCTGACCCCGATAGAAGTGAACGATTGCCTCCGTCTGCTGAAGATGAGCGAGTACCTGCCTCGCTTTATTTCTCGCTGCGTCGACGGCGAGATGGTCGTCAGCCTTGATGAGAATATTCTTGTCACCGAGTTCGGTTTTAGTATGTTCGATGCCATTAAAATGATGAAGTTCGCGAAGCTCGGCTACCGTCCGAAGAACTGCCCGTGTGCGGCCGGGGGAGAAGATCATAATACGTAGGCTGGTTAACAAATGGGAATGACTTCAACGTACGGCGTTGTCAGAACACTCGATGTGAACTGTGATTTCTGTGATCCGTTTGACCTGAGTTGTGTCCTTCTAAAGGCCGGTTTACACGAGCGATTAGTTGTCCAACTAGTCAGCCGACACGGTGTCGCGCGTTATCGCACTGCAAGAATCGGCCGAGTAAATGCAATACCGATTAACGAAGCCTATTTCTGACTACGAATGTGTGGCTGGAATTGGGGCTGATCTAATTTCACCGACCGTCGGCCGCTGTTTTGAAGCAGTGGCCGCGCGAGTCAACACGTCGCAAACAATAATTAGCTGAGGGGTTGTCACCCGACACGTTGTCGCCCGACCAATTGAGGCACAACTCGCTTATGTAAACCGGCCTTAACTGATAGTGATTCGATGTCGCTTCAACAATAACCTCCGTTCCAGTGAATGACCAGCTCTATACAATTATCATATGCTTAGCTAATCATTGTTAAATATTGTACATATGACCTATGTATTACTTACAACATAACCTGACATCGGGCATCACTCTTTTGCCGAAGGAACACATGTTTTAGTTTTCTATGCATTTCGTCAACCGCTATGGTTAGTGTATATAAATTGTATAAATAAAAGTATTCGTTCATACGCATTTTATGTTTACTACAACTGCCAGTAACGAAACGCGTGGATTTTTGGAGTTGATATTGGAAACTTCATCCTACACTAGACCCAATTAAATGTAGCTAGATGACATCACTATTTATACACCGAGGTAATTAAGGGATATGGATAACACTGTCCTCACTTGACCAGACCCAGCAACACACCAGGGCGAACCAGCTACTTTCCCCAAATTTGTTTTGCCCTAAAAGAAACGTGATTTAAAACCACGTAGAAATTAATTGTTCACAAAGGAACTATTTTGTGCCGATTTACTTTGTTTGGTAGATTATTGAGGCCTCGCAATTGTGGTTGAATTAAAATATGATTTGAAGCTACCATCATTTTATAGACCTTCCCCGTTCTCTCAAGTGCTGTGCGAGTCTATCAAATAACACACTTAGGTGGATATTTTCTTGGATTGTCAAATACAACTTTTTGTTATGTTATTTTGAAAGTTAACGATCGCATATAAATCGTTTGGTTCCCTAGTTTTACTACAGTCAATGCCGATATACAATTAGAATCTGTTTGATCATAAATCATAATTTGAGTGAAATTTCTATTTGTTATTGTATGTTTTTAGAAATATGTTAACAGTTTGGGTCAAGGTTCGGATATTCTCGTTGAGTGACGTGGCATATTGTTCTACTACGTCATGTTGCTATGTAGAACTAAGAATTGTTTAAGTAATATGTATGCAGAGCCGGTAAGTAACGAAGTAGATCTACTTCGTTACTTTACTTGGGTAGTTTTTTTACTTTCTACTTGTAACGAAGTATATTTTTTTAATCTACTTCACATGCAACGAAGTAGAATTACGCGTAAATCCGTAATCTGTCTTCTGATTCGCTAATTCAAAATTGACTGCGGAGCAGGATCTTTGACCTGTATAAATCGAGGGTAGCCGATATTCGCCATTTTTCTTTTGACTTTCCGTTTGCGCGACCTGTTTTTCTACAGTTTCTTTCGTTTGCGAGAGCGTTCTATGCTATAGTCATGACATCGCCGACACAACTACAGCCCCCGTGGCCTTATTTGTCGTCGGTATTTCGCATAAAGTCCGCACGGTGTGCGTGCATCGGGGATGAAGAGTCTGAGCAGCAGTTGCTGCTCAAACTGCTGCTCAAGCTGAATAAAGCGTTCTTGTAACCTGGTGTGCCTTACAATCTTTTGCTGTCTGACCGGGGTGTGTTTATCTGGACGTGTTAAACATAACAAGTGCTATCTTCGCTCTTATGCTTGTGGGCTCGTGAGTCGTGGTCTACTTTTGTTTCTACTTCAAGTAGAATTTTTTACTTTCCACTTTTACTCAAGTAGCTTTATTTTGGAGTACTTTTACTTCTACTTGAGTCGATTTTTCAGGATCTACTTCAACTTTTACTCAAGTAAAAACATTGTCTACTTCTTACAGCCGTGTATGTATGTATGTATGTATGTATGTATGTATGTATGTATGTATGTATGTATGTATGTATGTATGTATGTATGTATGTATGTATGTATGTATGTATGTATGTATGTATGGCTACCCGGATAGAGGACTGAATTCTGAATTTTAAGAGTAGACGGAAAAGAAAAATACCCACCGAATGTAAACTTTGGCATGTATATTATCACAACGAAAACTCGTCCAGGCCAACGAAGGGAACAACGATTGCAGTCAATGCCACCAATGTTACGTTCTTTCGCAGACTTCGCGACAAAGTGCCGCAATCTGTCGGCCTCACATTATCCTACAAGACTACGGGATTCCCATTGCTACGCTGATGTTTGCACGAAATTTGTCTAACCAATCAAATTGACTATCAAACTAACTCATCAGTTTGCGAAAGATTTATTAAAAGTATATGATGCACTAGAGACAATTTTAAACTTTGATTATATTGACACAACTCACTAAATCAAATAGAATTGAAATGTTATATCACTTTATTCAGCCACAATCACAGTCCGACATAAATGTATCCGATCAGTGGTGCCCTCTTATGGCAAAAGTCAAACAACTGTTAATTCAAGCGGCGATTACGTTGACTTTATAGACTCGAAGCGTCGCCATCGCGTTATTGGCGGATTGTTTTTTCTCTGTACATCTCACTACTTTGTCTTCATAGCCAAGGTTTTCATTGGCTTCTGCAATCTGATTGTATTACCCACTCATTCATTCATGTCACGTCTCTGGTTGGCACACAGGTCAACTAGAAAGGTCTTCTGGTGCTGGTCGTGCGCCAGTCTCCCAGTGGCGCTCCACGACTCACCCATCTTGGATTCTAGGTTTTGTTTACATTAAGGCGAAATAACCTCTTGGCCAAACACATTTACAAACTTTGCAAACACATATTTTATTTTGTTTACGTGTTTATACAGCAACATATTTGTTAATTAAATTCCTACATGTTTCCCGACCGAGAAGCACGAACAGGTTGAAAGTAAGTAAAACAGGGATTGAAGGTAATCCGTCTACTGTTTCGACCAGTTGCCATGGAAACGAAGAAGAGAGGAGAAACAACTAGTAATTAATTTTTTCCCTAAACTGTACAGAATCTTTGTGCAAGAACATCATATTTTGTGGAAGAGAATGGCACCGAATAGGTTTCTTTCAATGTACAAAAACATATGACACTACAGTGGAAAACAACAAATAATATATCAGAAACAAACGACAGATATAATACTTGACAATTGGAACATACACCGGGGTGAAACTGATTATGCCTTTGTTAACTCGATAAGACTAAACAAGTACAAACATAGACGCGAACTTGCCACAAGTAAAACAGGAACTGTCAATCGTTCTGTCTAGACACCTTTATCTAAGTTTGTAACTTGGATTATGCTTTTCTAGCAGTCTGACTTCTCCTCTCGCTTGTACAGTCGGTTGTTGCAGCAGATTAGCTTATCCTCGTCGTAAGGTTTCGCCCCACAGCAAGAGTCGAAATCCCACCGAGGATACCTTGACCCGTCACAGCAGATCGTCTCCTCCGGCAAGTACGGTATACCTCGGCAGCCTGCACACGGAATGGCACGTCAGCAGTCAGGCATTATGACAACAATGTTTGGTGATTCTTGGGAGTTTTATCCAGGTTAGCTTCAACTGGGCATTTTCTCCAAAACTTGAATGTATACCCTACTGACAGAGTTATGCATGTCAAGTGCGTGCGTGCGTGCGTGCGTGCGTGCGCACTAATTAAATAAGCATATGGTCGTTATCATTGTTATATGTTAAAAAATAAATTACATCTTACCTTTGTATTTATCGTTGCCTATAAACCACGCATCACTGGAGGTGAAGACACACATTAAGGCGACAATAGTCAACGCCAGCACGGACGTCTTCATGATGATCTACAGAACAATATTGTATTCATTGTTGTTTGTGTTGTTAGCATAATGCTTGTTACGGCGGCGTCGGTGGCGGCGGTGATTCTGCTAACGACGACACAAGGGTATAGTTTTATCCGGAAACCGAAACACAAGAGAATACTATTATTACGAAGACGATGATGATGACAACGATAATGTTGATATAAGTGATCATTGTGATGATGCCATGAACAAGCAACTATTGATGTTTGTCTTTGAAACAACATTAGATTACACCCGCAGCTGCCCATTGTCAGATATCTAAATCGCGAACACTGAAATATGGTTTACATAGCACCTACTGATTTTTATTCAGTTCGCTGCAAGTGCGTAACTTTAAGTAGGGCCTAAGTCAGGATAAGTAACTTAATCAAAGTGCGTGACGTTTGGTAAGTCCGTATAATAACTGCATCATAACAATTCAGCAAATACATTTGGGAACCAATTCACATCAAGTTGACATAATAAAAAAGACCTCCGTCTTAATGTGACGACGGCCTAAACTCACGGCAGGTTCTTGATCGTTGTTCTCGGGTTGACTTCGGCCCTACTCGCGTCCGTCACCTGCTCTAAGCAATGATGGATGTCTTTCAGCATTCGGGGTCCCCTATTTATACAGCGGTTTCAGGCTGACACGCGCTCGGGTCGTGTCTGGTGACATTCGATTACGACAGACACTGCACTTCACCTCACGACCTAGAAATCTAACTTGCATTCTCGAAAGCACTTAGTAAGTTTGAGTAGTTGCCCCCCTGTCCCCCTCCCCATACATTACAAAGCAAACGCCACAGAAGGACGGGTTACATGTGAATGTTTGCTCTCGATAAGCCAGCTGCTTCCTTGTTCACTTGCCACCTGGGTTGTTTGCATTGGATGATTATCCTGTTAAATATTATAATATCATGTTAAGTTGAATGAATTTCGTAAGTATCTTGATATCGGGTTTCTCGAAATCAGGGACCAGACGACAAATTAACCAGAACTGACTCTGCGTCCACCAGTGAGTTTAGATGACCATCTAAACATTCTTTATGCTGTTTGTTAAATAGTCGAAGCGTGTTAAAATAACTTTGGATTATATATCTTTACCGTAACTTAGATACGCACGCCTCGTTTGTCTTGATGAGGCTCGTTTCATTTTAAGGTAAATACCGTAATTCAAAACAACATTGCCATGGTTATTTCCTGACGACTAAAATCACCGAGATCGGCAATTTAGCGAACGTTTTCTATTATATCCAGAAAGTGTAATCATGTTCAGACGGCATCTTGTTTGTCCAACTCTGAGCAGTCATACGGACTGGGTGCCGCTCTGCATAAGAACATACATTTTTACACACATCCGCGCGCGCACACAGACGGACACACATACACGCACGCACGCACGAACGCACGCACTAACTCACTCACGTACACACGATAAAGACGTATTTTGGCCGAAGCACAAGGAATACATTATTTATTCAGTATGTGCAAACTGCACCGACCGTCGTTGCGAGGAACACTACACTACACGTTCGCTAACAACATTAACACAATAATAAAGTCAATAATTAGCTATAGAAAAAGTAATTTTACAATGTTGTTATCATGCATCAAGTAACTTCGTATTGCCTAATGGAACATAACAATGTCCGGCTGCATAATTGGCTACTATCTTATTTTATAAATAATTGTTACAACCCTGCCATGTCTATAATATTATCTGAGGAGAAAATATCATCATAAATTATGTATTAACACCAATTCCACCATCACAGTGTCCCTGGTTTGTGACTTTGTATAAGCATAGCGTTAGCTAAGGATTGCCACATTGACAATGCGAAGACGGGCAATAACCCGTCGGACACGTGTTCTCACACCATGCCAACATGTTGGGATCGACAGCGTACGTGTCAGAAGCCACGTAAACGCCGTCCGCGCACACTATGTTCACGGCCGGTGTCGGCGCCATTGTCGTCGTTGTTGTGGTGGTGGTCGGCATGGACACGGTGCCGCCCTCTACACTGATTCTGACGTCGGCGCATGCGTAGAACTCCTCCTGGGGGCCACAGCCGACGCAGCCCTCGCCTGTCTCCGCGTCGACGCCCCAACTGTTACCTGACCGGACACAAGGTAGACAACGTTGACGCGTGGACGGGCATGCTGGGACACGTCAGTGCAGGACATTGTTGCATGTTGTGCTATGTTATGTTGTGCTATGTTGCTTTACCGGTATATCATGTTATGTTATGTTGTGTTATGTTGTTTTACTGGTATATCATGTTATGTTATGTTGTGTTATGTTGTTTTACTGGTATATCATGTTATGTTATGTTGTGTTATGTTGCGTTACCTATGTATCATGTTGTTCTATGTTGTGTTATGTTGCTTTACCGGTATATCATGTTATGTTATGTTGTATTATGTTGCGTTACCTATGTATCATGTTGTTCTATGTTGTGTTATGTTGCTTTACCGGTATATCATGTTGTGTTATATTGTGTTATGTTCAGTGGCGCATCCAGGATCTCGCAAAGAGGGAGGTCAAGGGGGAAACTTAGTCACCCATTAGTTTATCACGTTACCAAAGCAAAAAACGAAACATTAAGCCAGAGCGTGGCCATTGTCCAATGCCCTGTCTAAATACTCCACTGTTATGTTATGTAGAGCAACGTTCTGCTATATTCTGTTGTGCTATTATATATTAGAGCGGACTCTAGCTATGTGGACTCCCGATGGAAGGAACAACCATTTAAAGGGAACAACCTTGAGATCCCCGCTCTGCCCTGCAGTGTGTTATGTACCCGTGAGTATAAGGAACATCAGTTATATGGAACAATTAATTTGACCAAAGTCCGCAGTATATTATGTTTTGTTATATTATCACAATGCTAGACAATGACATACATTATTGACTCTCCCAAAGTGATTCATTTGTCGATTCAGTCTTTCGTTCGTTCGTTCTTTGGGTTTCATTCGTTCAGTCTTGCATTTTGTGTTCGGGTTTTTGTTCGTTTACTCGTACGTTTACAATTTCGTTTACTCGTACGTTTACAATTTCGTTTACTCGTACGTTTACAATTTCGTTTACTCGTACGTTTACAAGTTCGTCTACTCGACCTTTCATTCGTCCACTTGCAAGTCAGCCAGTCAGTCAATCAGTCAGTCAAGTGTTACGTACGGTAGTCATTAGAGTCCACTCTGTCAGGACTCACCAGCGTGATACTTCCACTGGACCAGACACTTGTCACACACGAGGTCAGCGGGCAGTTGGACACTGACGTTGTACAGTCCGATAGCCCATGACGTCACCGGGTACCGAGTACTTCCATCGGCCAGTTGCAGGAGGTGGCTGTCGAGGCATGCCTGCGGGCGACGGTGGTCAAAGTTTAACGACGTCGAAGACAAAGGACAACGTTTAGGAGGAACAACAATGAGATCATTAATTTCAGTAGGGATGACGTCTGATTGACAAGATGGAACTGTGCGTATGCATACAGCGACTGCTTACTCA
Source organism: Lamellibrachia columna (assembly GCA_963662155.1). Classification (NCBI taxonomy): domain Eukaryota; kingdom Metazoa; phylum Annelida; class Polychaeta; order Sabellida; family Siboglinidae; genus Lamellibrachia; species Lamellibrachia columna. Next base: position 60,416,226 of record OY759263.1, read on the forward strand.
AAAACGACCCAATCTTCCTTATCTTTTGATCCCGATTAAAGGCTACCAGAGGATAACCAAAGAAAAATGTACATGTTGAATGATATTATTTAACAGATTTAAACGAATGATTAGAAATATGTGTTTTAGTAGATATTATTGTCGTTTTCCGAGCAAGAAGTGGTTTGGTATAAAACGAAAGAAAAAGATTTTCGTGATAATAACGTGCTATCTATGAAATTTGCTAAACACAACAATGCCAGGTTGAGTTGTGTTTGCGACGGTTGCAAAACAATGTACCATGATTTACCATAGTTTGTGTCATCAAAGCGTACGACTTACATTCGGTTAAATACAGCAGGAAGAGAATTAGTAGTACTGTTTTAGTTGGGCTTATAGTATCACCGACGTAACGATTGGTAAGCTGTTAAAGACGACTGCAGCAACACATTACTACTACCAACCATGGCTAATCATACAAAATGTCGGCGACCAATGATAATTGGCGTAGCATACCTGCGTGGCGGGAGTGAGCGGCTCGTCCTGGGGACACAGGCGGAACTCGAACCAGCCGAGGTGGTTGGCCGTAATCTCGATTACAAATACAACGACGTCACCGGCCCTGACGAAACACAACAAATAATGTATATTGATTCTCAGTAGGGGCCTACGATTAAAACAAAAAGCAATTTAACACTGGCCGTGTCAGCACGGAATTTAGGAGTCACCTGTGAAAGAAAAAAAATTTTAGACAGCATATTTCACAAACTTGTCGTTGCTGCTTTTATCATATTCGTGACCTTCGTCGTATTCGCCGGTATATGTCTTTTGCTGTCGCCAAAACTATTGCAACTGCTCTTGTCAGCAGTAGACTTGACTATTGTAATTCCCTTTATTATAATATTGCACTCAAGGACATATTGAAACTTCAACAAGTGCAAAATTGTTCGGCAAGGGTAATTACCCGGTCTCCTAGTTTCTCTCACTTAGTACCACTTCATAAATAACCGCATTGGCTCCCTGTCATTGGCTCCCTGTCCGATATCGCATTGTTTCTATGATCTGCACAATTACCTATCAGCAAATTTATATTCACAGCTCACTCCTGCAAGACAAGCCAGACAGCTTCGATCATCGAATTCTACTCTACTTTTCTTTCTTAGTGTTAAGACAAATGTCGGAGCTAGAGCTTTTTCAGTTGCTGCACCGACTCTGTGGAACTCACTCCCTGTTAGTGTTAAGTCTGTAGGAAATATAGCAACATTTCGCCTTAAACTAAAAACCCACCTGTTTAAATTTGCTGTCCTCCATAGCTCCCCATCGTATCAATCCAACTGTTTATAATTGAAACTGCCTATCGATTAGAAACTGCTTAACCCCTTTTGTCTTGGTGCGCTGCCGAGCTTGGGTCTCTCGATGATGTTAACGCAGTAGAAGTATTGTACATAATAATTGCAAAAACATTAAAAACTGAATAATTTGGTCAGAAGCGTCCGCTACTTGGCTATAGTGCAAGAGTGACGTCACTAAGACGAAACTTAAATGTAATCTTAAGTTTATTAAGACAACATGAGCCCGAACACAAATATAGGGTAAAGACAGTAGGAAAGTCAATTAAAATACAATGCCAAACTACCTTACATATCTGGTATTATGAATAATTTTAATCAAAGAAATGTCGTCGAAGCGACAAACATGACAAGGCCGACCGGATCACGTGCTTGACTTGCTCAACTGGTCGCCATGGCACAGACGTCGCAGCCCACCTCTAGGTGTTTTATATTTTAGAAATAAACAAACAAACTAGTATCACTACCAACCAAGACATTCCTCACTCCTACGTCACGATGCAATCGACATGCAAATCACAATAGATGTTTCTCCACATACAAACTAAGCCAGACTACTTTTACAAATATGGCTTCTTCCGAAGAACAAGAGGAACAAGAAAACTGTTTATACCTGTAGTGCCGCACGACGATGCCATTGGCGTACGGTCCGCCCCACTCGTGGTCTCGTGCGCCGTCGTACGGGTCTCCGCATATCCCACAGCGGCCGTTGTTCGTGTTCCACTGACGCTGTCGACAGGCACAAGTCACACTACAGTATACGTATATCAGGCGGTGTCTCGCTCGAGGACGGGACGCTCTAGTGCACGGACGAATGACGACAAAAGGGGCACAGGACTTTCACAAGTTGACGAAACAAAACTATCATTGCAAATATACGAACATGTCAGAGATAACAGGAAACATGAATAGCAGAAACAGCTAAAGGAATTATAATAAAAATGTATGTCTATAAACAGGATTTAATTGACTTCGAACGAATGTCTGGCATTCACTATTTTGAAATGTACCGCTCTGCAATTTTATTGGTCAACTGAGTAACATTTATAGAAGACATATGTTTTCATAAAGCATAAAACTCTGTAAAATAAATGCGCCTTTCTTAAATAACACCGACATCATAGTCGTTGAGGTCTAAATATTCCCTCCCATTGCACGAACAAACAAAGCATTTTTCTTACGTTGAATCCACCACAGAAGAGTTCGTTGTCATTGTAGTGGTGTGGTGTGTTCCAGCCTTGTCGCCACATCGTCGACCGTCCAACCGGATCTAACATACGACCATGGCCACAGACATCCAAAACGAAGCCGCACAAACCGGCGACTACAACGACCATCCAGAACGAGGTATTCATCGCCATGTCTGAGTGTGTGGAATTAACGGCCCCAGTCATTGCGAATTACCTTTAAATACTGCCCATTAATCGGATCGCAATATCTGTGTTCAAATGCTCACGGAAACGACACACTCGAAATAATACCGGATGCGTTATTTTAGTATCTCGCCCACAATTCCTGGTTGTAACGATATCAACCGCCCTTTGAGATCGCATAGATTTCGTCTAATGAAAGGCGCCATATGGTCAACACTGGACAGTATCATCGTAACTTGACCGGACGCACTGTAACGACGAATTAGTTATCAGGAAATCTTACTTCTGATCGGTTTTCGTCGTATCTGGAATGTGTCCGATTTAACCGCGCAAACAAGTCGTCAATGTCACCACCAGGGGTCCGAATCAGACCAGGGATTCCGCCGTTGTCACTTTGCATTTTTTTCTTTTCACCACATGTCAGTTATTCTAAAGTAAGTCTTTCTGTTAACAAAAACACACTTGTATACATTTAAGCTAATTTTAATAATACAATGGACTAGTGCGTGACGTATGTTGACACACCTCAGTGTCAGTCAGTCCTGCTTATTAAGAGACTTTGTGACGGTATTATGATTTGGTAATTAGTGGCACGTGGATGGGTCATAACATTATGGCACATATACAGGTGCATCCATATAATAAATGCACCTGTAGAACATATTGCGGAAAAATAGGATGCCTCTTATCGATGTTTATCAAGCAAAGTGACAGTTTCATCGGCACTCAAAAAGCATAACATTTTACAAAATAGTTGCATGTTACGGAATGTGTAGTTGCCAATGTGTAGTTGCCAATGTGTAGTTGTCAATGTGTAGTTGCCAATGCTGTGTTACGATTTTTTAAAGAAGACAACAACAGTTGTTAAATTACGCATCTTGAGACGTTTATTTAATCGAAACACCTTATCCACTTTACATGTGTAAAACAACTGAGTGTAACATTAGTTACACAACATGTAGGGGAGGTTGGCCAGGTCTGCACATCTAAGGATAACATTTCGCCTTGCTAATCTGTACATTTAGTAGATTGCAGCTACCAATTACCAAAATTCAACTCCACTAAGAAAAACGTATATGTTATTATTATACATTGATCACTGGTGTGCTAATATGACCCAGAGTACTGAGGTATAACCACACAGGGATGTACTAATATACTTCACGTATTTCAGGCCTTTGCTGCAGAGCAGAATACGAACTGCTACGGTAAATTTCTGGCTGCAGAACATCACATGTCTTGTTAGGTATATCCATAAGTATTACTTGGGGTCAAATGCGCCCATACAAATAATAATTTATTATAAATATAACCAGCAGTTGTTTATATAATAATATTGCCTAAATGTGGCGATATCCGGTGAGGTGGATGTGTGTTATTGGTCTGTCTCAACCATAGCGCGCACAAAAAAACCATGCGATGAAGGAAAACGAAAGACACATAATAAAAACAACCTTAAATTATACACTTTAAGATACATGAACTATTAACCCACATTAACAATCGAGTTATACGATTACTGTCTTTAATACATCCTACCTCAAAATCCCACTCCAACATATATTTATAGGCTAATCTCCCACCTCCCACCCATTTTTAGGCCATTTTTACGCACACGATTTGGACATAACCGCACACGATTGGGACATATCCCCACACGACTGGGACATATCCACACACGATTGGGACATACCCCCACACGACTGGGACATATCCCCACACGATTGGGACATATCCCCACACGATTGGGACATATCCCCACACGCCTGTGTGGATATGCCCCAAACGACCGGCGAGAGAAGATTGTCAATCTTCCCGCACACGCGGTCTGTGGCGATAATTTTTTTTGTGCAACGACACCAACAATAACACACATTCCAAAAATGCATAAGCCACCAATATGCACATTATTGTAGTGAGTGTGAGATACGTATCAATATATGTATTACATGAGATTCTGCACAAACAACATTTCCATGTTCTGTGCAAAGCTGAATTGGTATATACCTCAGTGTTAAGAGTACACAGTACAGTTAAATTACTGGAAGCAGATAACCTGCTCATTAAACTGTAAATACATGTTCTAATGCTATAAATATATCTTCTAGTGTTGCGACTGTCAACAAACATAAAACTTGCACTACATCTCATAGGCAGGTTATGCAGAATCCTGAATGTATTATTGTGAGAAAAAAATGTTGCGTAGACGAATTTCTATATTTAACCCAATGAGAACATAAATGCACATCAATGCTGTCACATACGAGTAGGTTCACATGTGAGTAGGTTCACATGTGAGTAGGTTCACATGTGAGTAGGTTCACGTGTAAGTAGGTTCACATGTAAGTAGGTTCACATGCTCAGAACAAAAAGTTCAGCTTCATCACACAAATGATCAGTTATTATAATTCCCATGCTACTTATAGGTCATGTATAAGGAGGGGTAGGGGAGGGGGTGGTGGTGGCGGTGGTGGCGGTGGTGGTGGTGGTGGCGGTGGTGGCGGTGGTGGCGGTGGCGGCGGCGGCGGCGGCGGCGGCGGCGGCGGCGGCGGCGGCGGCGGCGGCGTAGAAACATAGGAACTGGGTATTTCTCGGTGGCCGCTCCAACTCTTTGGAACTCTCTCCCTGTTAGAGTTAGGTCATTAGGAAATATAAAAAAATGATTCGCCGTCTTCCGATGACTTATCTTTTTAACCTTTTTAATGCAGGTATTATTCAGACCTTACCTTTCATCACAGTTAGCCAGTGGGAGGGCTTACCGTGTGATTACAGCTTAGCTAAACGTCGTGTCAGTGAAGTACTTTCAGAGCTCTGCCGTTAATTCGCTATGTACTTTATTAGATGATATTATAATGTGCAATAATATAGGTACAAATGTATTGTATGGCATGTATTGTATGGCATGTATTGTATGGCATGTATTGTATGGCATGTATTGTATGGCATGTATTGTGTGGCATGTATTGTGTGGCATGTTGTCTGCACTTATCAAGTGTTTTTTAGTATATGCCGTCAGATGTGACCGTCATATCATAGCAGAAAGGGGATAACCCCCTATTTTGGGGATTTTCCAGGTATTGGAGCCATTTTTGTCATTTTGATTGGAGCAGTCGTAGAATATAATAAAGACTGTTAAAATACATTTTAGTAGCTAATCTGATTTATTCAGTGTACTTTGATGCCACGAAGAAGCCATTTAGCCAGGGACTCTCTAGAGAAATATGGGTGCACCAGGGATGATTGTCCTAAATAATGGTTGCTACTGCACTTGGAGTGAACAGTGAGCTGCAGGACATGGAATCACTTCCACGAGACAGGACGAGTGAACACACGACATGGCGGCTGGAAAAGGACAACGACACGTCAACAGGACCGAAATGGCCTCTAGAAATGAAATGAAATGAAATAAAATTTATTAGGCCAATAATTACAAGTACATATTATAATTTAGTATATACAATAGGTCAGGAGACTTCCGTTAAGGCATTTAAATGCCGCTATCACGAGAGCCACCTTGAATATAATTGTAGTATAATAATAGTAATAATACATTTACAGAGTAATTTAGCTAATAATACATGAACACGCCATAGTAAAGATTACAATCAAAAGTTCATACAGTAGCTGACATATACATGTGCACATATACACATATAATAAACAAAAAAGTAAATAAAAAAATGCATCAATAGACATTGCAATAAAATTATTTTAAAGACAACATATAATTTTCCAAGATATAATTAGCTAGTAACTACAAGGCGACGTATACATAGGGATTTAAGTTAATCATGTTCTACATATATAACAGTTAATAATAGTACAAGCATTTTGATACCTTTCAATAATGTATCTTTTATGCTATAACTAGGTTACTAGAAAATTGTGGTCCTTAGCAAAATGTTAGCAGTATATATGGGGACATGTTTCTAAGAATCAAACGAAACGACACAATTGAGGTTCGGGTGACATGTTCCACTTATGTTATGATTTCAACAGATGTGTACATAGGCCTACTGGGCTCATCTCAACAACGACACGGCGTTATATAACACATGTCAGGATACATCAGAATTGATTTCTAACATATATTAATTCAAATATTAACACAGAAATGCACCAGCCGGCAACGTTTCCCACTCAGATATTTACTCCACGAATGGATCTCGCCGATTCAGAGATAGGCAAGCCCAGTATCTGCTACACTTGTCAGACAATCACCGGTGGCAGTCGTAGGTGGTTAAATGGCACTCAACGTCCAGTAACAGCCGGTGTGAAACAGCAGACGTGAAAGGCACGTGGTGGAACAGATTAAGCCCTGACACAACAGCTAGTAGGCCTATCACTGCGCTTATATAAAACTTTTTTATTACTGATATGTTTTTGTTCTATGCAATATAATGACGTTGTTAAGGTTAAGAGTAATGACGTTGTTAAGGTTAAGAGTAATGACGTTGTTAAGGTTAAGAGTAATGACGTTGTTAAGGTTAAGAGTAATGACGTTGTTAAGGTTAAGAGTAATGACGTTGTTAAGGTTAAGAGTAAAGCTGACATGTTTGAGGCGCCTTCCAGGAGAGATGGCTTGTAAAAGGGCTTGATGACCACGAAAGTGATTGGGACAAAGGCATGCAAAAATACGTTACCGATTTCATAACTTCCACATTGGGACTGTCTATTGAGGAGTCGGTTCAAATGGATCTAGATCGAACGAGATGCAGACGATGGTCGATTGGCCCAGGCCGCTCTGCCACACTGGTGAAGGACGGCGGCTAAGGATGTCCGTAGGATTGTTATATTTAGTGTAGACGTTTGAAACTTCAGTTTCAAATTAAAATAATGCTTAGGCCTTTCTTCGTCATTCGTCATTCTTCCCTGAGATAATGTCATGACGACCTGCTGACATTTTCTATCACTGACCAGTTTCTGATTGCGCCAATCACGTTTCTGTTAGATTAGCATACACTTAATGCAGCTTCTAAGATATTAGCTGTTGACCTTTAGTGTCGTGTCTAATCCCTTCCTGGTCAATAAATAACGTGTGTGTGTGTGTGTTTATGTGTGTGCGCGTGCGTGCGTGTGTGTGTGTACGTGGGTTCACACTTGCGAGACTTCCTTACTTAAACTTAACTATACCACGAATATCGACCACAATTATTATTATGTTATTGGCTGTTAATTTCTCTGTTCTCTGAAAACATGATTTGTGTAATATAACTTGTTGTAGGGCTGTTCAAAGTGACACATTGGGCCACTGGGATCGAGGGGGTAAAAAATCTGGTCTATGCAAAATGTAAATTTTTTTCCGAATATGATCATCCTTTTGAGAGTCGCTGAGATACGCTGGACAGAAAGATATGCAGCATAGCAAGCTGGTTCTATCCTAGAGCTGACTTTCGATTTTTTAGTTCAAGAATGATTATATTGATTCGTCTCTATGCACCTTTAGTTTTTCATGTCATTCTGCCAGTGTCCTGTCCGGTTGGCTGATGTCTACTGTAGTCTACAGTCTACACACACGATATCGGTATGTCATCACCACCATCACAGTACAAACGTTTGCGTTAGAATCTGATGCTGCGCGTTAATCTGCCAGCGTGGGATCAGATTGGCAGACACCATTGGCAGACACCATTGCAGACACGTCCCATTAACACTGCAGTGGCATTCCAAACAAGCGTGGTCGTTACGTACAAGATTATCAAGATGTGTAAAAGTCGATGGTGTGAACAGCTGGTGTCCGGCAGCGGCGTAAATAAGTATTGTAGTCTCGCTTTACGACACGTAGGCCTAGTTGACCTTCTCGGTAGTCCATAGACCTCGATGATGACTGGGGCGCAATAGCTCTGCGGTTAGAGCGCTGGACTGTCACTCGAGTCCACCTACTGCCGTTTCGAAATTTGGGCAATTTCGTTCACCCCAAGATTGTCTGTGTCTTTGGGAAGAAACACAACAAACAGTTGGTCGCTTGTATACGTGGTGTCTATGTCAGGGAAAATAAAATATCGTATACGGGTACATTGTGTAGGGGGAGGTGTACATTGTGTGTGTGTGTGTGGGGGGGTGTATTTTGTGTAGGGGGGCTGTCGTCGACTAACTATCGACCTCTAAACCCATATAAAATTCAACATTATGAGATTAACGTAGTATGTTAAAAAAGGAGAATACTGTATGTCTCATGCACTCATTTGTGACGCTGATGGACACTGGGGTGGATCTGAAGACCAACTCTTGATGAGCAGTGTCTGGTGCAATGAGGGAGAAACAGTTGTCGTCGTGACGACAGCTGTACAGATATTCTTTATAAACATCCAATATGTCATCAATACAATTAGATCCAGTGTCGCATAGTCTTTAAAACAGCCGTTCAAGTAACCAATGGAAATCGTTGCACATTCTTTAACCAGGACGTCCATTGCTTTCAACATACCAACGCATAGCAATCACTTAATAATTAAGTTGGTTCTTTTTCTTTCTACACATACATAATATGTAAATAAAAACAATCTACCACTAAAACAAAACAGAAGGAAATAGGAACACTTTTTATATGGTAACTCGATGAAACACGCATCCAACAGGACAGGCCTACACAATGTACACATCCCTTTGTCCAAACTTAGAACACCCCCCTGTAAGTCTTATTTGTAGAGTCCATTGCAGTGAACTCTGCAAATAAGACTTACTCTTCCGACAACACGCAGGGCAGCTGCACGAACAAGTCTAACTCTTGCGACAACACGCAGGGCAGCTGTACGAACAAGTCTAACTCTTGCGACAACACGCAGGGCAGCTGTACGAACAAGTCTAACTCTTGCGACAACACGCAGGACAGCTGTACGAACAAGTCTAACTCTTGCGACAACACGCAGAGCAGCTGTACGAACAAGTCTAACTCTTGCGACAACACGCAGGGCAGCTGTACGAACAAGTCTAACTCTTGCGACAACACGCAGAGCAGCTGTACGAACAAGTCTAACTCTTTCGGTAATTCGCAGAGCTAATGAGCGAAGAATAACTGTTTTGGTAAAACTGCAAAAGTTCAGCCCGGTGTGTATAATGCAAAGTCGCGCATTATGCTTGGTGTACATTGCATTATGCTTGGTGTACATTGCATTATACTTGGTGTACATTGCATTATATTTGGTGAACATTGCATTATATTTGGTGTACATTGCATTGTGCTAAGTGTACATTGCATTATGTTTGGTGTACATTGCATTACGCTTGGTGAACATTGCATTATAATTGGTGTACATTGCATTATGCTTGGTGTACATTGTATTATGCTGTGTGTACATTGCATTATGCTTGGTGTACATTGCATTATGCTTGGTGTACATTGTATTATGCTTGGTGTACATTGCATTATGCTTGGTGTACATTGCATTATACTTGGTGTACATTGCTTTATGCTTGGTGTACTTTGCATTATGCTTGGTGTACATTGCATTATGCTTGGTGTACATTGTATTATGCTTGGTGTACATTGCATTATGCTTGGTGTACATTGCATTATGCTTGGTGTACATTGTATTATGCTTGGTGTACATTGCATTATGCTTGGTGTACATTGCATTATACTTGGTGTACATTGCTTTATGCTTGGTGTACTTTGCATTATGCTTGGTGTACATTGCATTATGCTTGGTGCACATTGCATTATACTTGGTGTACATTGCATTATATTTGGTGAACATTGCATTATAGTTGGTGTACATTGCATTGTGCTAAGTGTACATTGCTTTATGTTTGGTGTACATTGCATTACGCTTGGTGAACATTGCATTATAATTGGTGTACATTGCATTATGCTTGGTGTACATTGTATTATGCAGGGTGTACATTGCATTATGCTTGGTGTACATTGCATTATGCTTGGTGTACATTGTATTATGCTTGGTGTACATTGCATTATGCTTGGTGTACATTGCATTATACTTGGTGTACATTGCTTTATGCTTGGTGTACTTTGCATTATGATTGGTGTACATTGCATTATGCTTGGTGCACATTGCATTATACTTGGTGTACATTGCATTATATTTGGTGAACATTGCATTATATTTGGTGTACATTGCATTGTGCTAAGTTTACATTGCATTATGTTTGGTGTACATTGCATTACGCTTGGTGAACATTGCATTATAATTGGTGTACATTGCATTATGCTTGGTGTACATTGTATTATGCTGGGTGTACATTGCATTATGCTTGGTGTACATTGCATTATGCTTGGTGTACATTGTATTATGCTTGGTGAACATTGCATTATACTTGGTGAACATTGCATTATACTTGGTGTACATTGCATTATATTTGGTGTACATTGCATTGTGCTAAGTGTACATTGCATTATGTTTGGTGTACATTGCATTACGCTTGGTGAACATTGCATTATAATTGGTGTACATTGCATTATACTTGGTGTACATTGCATTATGCTTGGTGAACATTGCATTATACTTGGTGTACATTGCATTATACTTGGTGTACATTGCATTATATTTGGTGTACATTGCATTGTGCTAAGTGTACATTGCATTATGTTTGGTGTACATTGCATTACGCTTGGTGAACATTGCATTATAATTGGTGTACATTGCATTATACTTGGTGTACATTGCATTATGCTTGGTGAACATTGCATTATACTTGGTGTACATTGCATTATACTTGGTGTACATTGCATTATATTTGGTGTACATTGCATTGTGCTAAGTGTACATTGCATTATGTTTGGTGTACATTGCATTACGCTTGGTGAACATTGCATTATAATTGGTGTACATTGCATTATGCTTGGTGTATATTGCATTATGCTTGGTGTACATTGTATTATGCTTGGTGTACATTGCTTTATGCTTGGTGTACATTGCATTATGCTTGGTGTACATTGCGTTATGCTTGATGCACATTGCATGACGTTTGATGTACATTACGTTATGCTTGGTGTACAATTATTATGCTTGGTGTACATTGTATTATGTTTGATGTATATTGCGATACGCTTAATGTACATTGCATTACGTTTAATGTACATTGCATTATGCTTGCTGCACATTGTGTTATCATTGGTGTACATTGCATTATGTTTGATGTACATTGTATTATGCTTGGTGTACATTGTATTATGCTCGGTGTACATTGCATTATGTTTGATGTACATTGTATTATGCTTGGTGTACATTGTATTATGCTCGGTGTACATTGCATTATGTTTGATGTACATTGTATTATGCTTGGTGTACATTGTATTATGCTCGGTGTACATTGCATTATGTTTGATGTACATTGTATTATGCTTGGTGTACATTGCATTATGTTTGGTGTACATTGTATTATGCTCGGTGTACATTGCATTATGTTTGATATACATTGTATTATGCTTGGTGTACATTGTATTATGCTTGGTGCTACAAGTACAGGGCAAGCCTTACTGACGCACAGTGTCAATGGCATCATAAACAGGATTATAGAAGAACAATTTTGCAACATGGCATGTTAGAAAAACAACCATCCACACTGACATAATAGAAGAGCAATGTTGGAACCATGGCATTTTAGAAAAACAACCATCCACACTGACATAGTAGAAGAACAATGTTGGAACCATGGCATTTTAGAAAAACAACCATCCACACTGACATAATAGAAGAACAATGTTGGAACCATGGCATTTTAGAAAAAAACAACCATCCACACTGACATAATAGAAGAACAATGTTGCCCCATGGCATGTTAGAACAACAACCATACAAACTGACATAATAGAAGAACAATGTTGCCCCATGGCATGTTAGAACAACAACCATCCACACTGATATAATAGAAGAACAATGTTGCCCCATGGTATGTTAGAATAACAACCGTCCACACTGACATAATAGAAGAACAATGTAGCCCCACGGCATGTTAGAACAACAACCATCCACACTGACATAATAGAAGAACAATGTAGCCCCATGGCATATTAGACAAACAACCATCCACACTGACTTTACAGATGACACAGTAGAAGGACAATGGTGTAGGATGGAGTGGATCACCACGCAAAACGCAAGTGTCATAATGCAATTTGGAACGTTGCATGTAGCATGATGCAATTTTGGCTTTAATATCATTTAACATTCTTCCACACTTAGCGCGGGATAAACTGACAAATCCACGTTTTAACAGGTCGATCTGCCAGGGGTACTGTAGTACTGCTACCACCCCTTGGTAACGAGGATGCAGATGATAGGTGGGTCAAGAAGCCATAGGCTTACTGAGATTCCAACCATGTTAACGTTAATTTGCTGCCCGCCTTTCTCAGATCTATATCTGTCAATTATGTTTTCAAAAATACTGAGACTATTGGCATCTCCACACTCAGTAGATCATTTATTCCATTAAGTTATTGTTCTGTGAATACTTTCTCTTGGCAAAACTTCACTTTTCATTTATTAGCGCTACATTGTGCCTTCTAATTATACTTCCTTATGTTTGAAGAAAACATTTGTATCTCTATCTTCATAGCCATTCAATGGGTGACTGACATTGCAGCGAGAGAGAGAGAGAGAGAGAGAGAGAGAGAGAGAGAGAGAGAGAGAGACAGACAGACAGACAGACAGACAGACAGACAGACAGAGAGACAGAGACAGAGACAGAGACAGAGACAGAGACAGAGACAGACAGACAGAGATGGGGAGGAGGAGAGAGAAGGAGGGGGAGAGAGGGGGATAGACATATACTGTGTATATATTTCATTTATTAGCGCTACATTGTGCCTTCTAATTATACTTCCTTATGTTTGAAGAAAACATTTGTATCTCTATCTTCAAAGCCATTCAATGGGTGACTGACATTGCAGCGAGAGAGAGAGAGAGAGATAGAGAGAGAGAGAGAGAGAGAGAGAGAGAGAGAGAGAGAGAGAGAGAGAGAGAGAGAGAGAGAGAGAGAGAGAGAGAGAGAGAGAGAGAGAGAGAGAGAGAGAGAGAGAGAGAGAGAGAGAGAGAGAGAGAGAGAGAGAGAGAGAGAGAGAGAGAGAGAGAGAGAGAGAGAGAGAGAGAGAGAGAGAGAGAGAGAGAGAGAGAGAGAGATAATAAAGTGGTTTATTATGTCATAAGTCGTACACACATGACATGAACAACTACGGTCAAAATTAGCATATGTTAAAGGGAATGCACAACGATTGTTATTAGTTAACTGATGTTGAGTTAGGTGGCTGTTTCGTGTAATTAAAACGTCGAAATTATCAATTTTTTCTCACGGTGCATCTAACTTAGCAGTGTACTCCATATTTTAATTTGTATTGCCGTAGTTTACTTGCCGTCAGACATTGGGTAAAATGGGAGTTTGAAAGATCAACAAATCATCTCGTGAAAAACGTTATATTTCACTGTATATTGGTTTGTCAATAATGGTCACAGTGTGTGTGTGTGTGTGTGTGTGTGTGTGTGTGTGTGTGTGTGTGTGTGCGTGCGTGCGTGCGTGCGTGCGTGCGTGCGTGCGTGCGTGAGTGCGTGCGTGCGTGCGTGCGTGCGTGCGTGCGTGCGTGCATTCTTGCGTGGGTGTTTTTTTCTGTTTGCTGACGACTGCGCCCTAAACGCTGGGTCAGAAGCTCGCATGCCAGACCACCGGCTGCCGAAAGAACTCTTCTACGGTGAGCTACAAGAAGGTAAGCGCTCACAAGGAGGGCAAAAGAAACGTTTCAAAGACATTCTGAATATCTCCGTGAAAGCGTTTGCCATCAACCCCAGCATCTGGGAACACGTTGCTCAGGACCGTGCTGAGTGGCGCTCCTGCCTGTACAAAGGATCGTGCTGAGTGGCGCTCCTCCCTGTACAAAGGACCGTGCTGAGTGGCGCTCCTGCCTGTACAAAGGATCGTGCTGAGTGGCGCTCCTCCCTGTACAAAATACCGTGCTGAGTGGCGCTCCTGCCTGTACAAAGGATCGTGCTGAGTGGCGCTCCTCCCTGTACAAAGGACCGTGTTGAGTGGCGCTCCTGCCTGTACAAAGGATCGTGCTGAGTGGCGCTCCTCCCTGTACAAAGGACCATGCTGAGTGGCGCTCCTGCCTGTACAAAGGCGATGCACCCGGTGAGGCAAACAGAACTGCTGCAGCAGAACAACAGATTGGCCTTTTCAGCCACCTTCGTTCGTCTTCATCGCTTCGCGATGGACGAACGATGACGACGACGACGACGACGACGACGACGACGACGACGACGACGACGACGACGACGACGACGACGACGACGACGACGACGACGACGACGACGACGACGACGACGACGACGACGACGACGACGACGACGACGACGACGACGACGACGACGACGACGACGACGACGACGACGACGACGACGACGACGACGACGACGACGACGACGACGACGACGACGACGACGACGACGACGACGACGACGACGACGACGACGACGACGACGACGACGACGACGACGACGACGACGACGACGACGACGACGACGACGACGACGACGACGACGACGACGACGACGACGACGACGACGACGACGACGACGACGACGACGACGACGACGACGACGACGACGACGACGACGACGACGACGACGACGACGACGACGACGACGACGACGACGACGACGACGACGACGACGACGACGACGACGACGACGACGACGACGACGACGACGACGACGACGACGACGACGACGACGACGACGACGACGACGACGACGACGACGACGACGGTATGCGTGCGTGCGTGCGTGCGTGCGTGCGTGCGTGCGTGCGTGCGTGCGTGCGTGCGTGCGTGCGTGTCGTAAAACGGAGATATTTTATTTCATTGCCAAATTGTGTATTTTCGAAACACGGTTTGCATAGATGTTATTTTAAGTAGCCAAGATGTTATCCATACCAATACATTCATTGTCGCAATGTCCCATAAAACAATCATTCAGCTAACCATTGAAAATGTACAGTCTCTTGCAATCAGAGCGAACTGATATTTATTGGAGGGAACTACACAACTTTATTCCAGTCCGAAAGAGGGCGATACTATCGCAACAGGTGTGATACAAAACGTTCCAGCAGAGGGCGATACTGCAATTTTCTAGACACACCGTCGATGATGTATAGTCTAATTATGTGTAGTCTGATATATTATTTGAGATATGTATTGTTTTTTTATTTGACATAATGGTAACCATAGTTTTTATTTGATATATGATAACCAACATATTTGGTGTGAGGTTGCTGCATAACTGTTGTGTGTATTAATATTTTCATGGTACCATTTTCTGTAGTGTACTGAAATGTTAAAATCGTTTTCTAACGTTTCGTTTCAAATTTGTTTTGAGAGACTGTACATTGTACATCAATAAATATTTCGACTGACTAGCAGCTCGATTTGCTGAATGCAAAAATCAATATATTTTGATTTTAGGGGATGAATCTGGAATATCGAATAGAACCATAAAAGATGCGGTTGAGAAGCCAATTCAGACAGGATCGACACGCCGCTCACAACACACAAGATGTCTTCAGTAACGTTGTCTTCACTTGTTTATCAGCTAAACAATGGGAATATAATACGTATGTCGGCAGACAAAAGAATTCTGTCTACTAATACGAGTTATCATAGTGAATACATTGACCTTTTGACTACGACAACGTTCAACTGTTGATACATAACTGTGCACTATTCTGAGTATTTAGCTTTAATTTGGAATTTTTTGTATTGATCGTCGTCTTGTATATTCCACATTCTAACTCTCCGTCAAACATTGGCCTACTTTACGTTTGAACTATTTGTGCGCGTGTGTGTGTGTGTGTGTGTGTGTGTGTGTGTGTGTGTGTGTGTGTGTGTGTGTGTGTGTGTGTGTGCGTGCGCGTGCGCTTGCGTGTGTGTGTGTGCATGCGTGTGCGTATGAATGTGTGTGTGTGTGTTAGGGCTTAAAAAAGGGTGTTCGAGAAATGTTCGATTTTTCTGTGCAATCTTAAGTTAAAACACGAACCGCGCACACAATCAGTTTACTTTCCGTAGAAAAATTGACAGTATTTGTTACAAGTAGAATAAAAATAACATTTTAATATATCTGATTTAAAAAAAATTAAATATTACTAACTTACTTACTCGCTTACTTACTTCTGTAGACCACTAAACGTGCTGACTTCCTTCCAGTGGTTTAGGTTCTTCATTGCGATTAGTAAGTTTGTCCCACTGAGTCTCGAGTTCTCTATGGTGTATTGTTACTTGCGGACCTCTTCTCTATAGTTTATGTTAGAGTCCATCCATCGCATCCGTAAATCACGATCGGTTCGACCGTTGTCCTGAAAGTCTTCAGTTTTGTGAGTCTGCGGATGGACGCTCTCCAAACTTGCCTGGGCTTTTCTACACTGGATGTCATGTTTTGAGTTTGTGTAGGATCCAATATATTAGAAATGCTCTACTTTCTCAATGTTACTCCCATCTAACGTGTTTATTCTATGGTTAGCAGACGGGTTGATAGGCATGTACTTGGTTTTGCTTGGTTTGAGAAATAGAACAGTCGATTTGGAAGCATTTTCCACTTTATGAAATGAAAGTTATGCTTCTTGTATAGCGTCAGCGAACAGAGGGATGTCGGCAGCGTCATCCATATCAGAGAGATGGTGGGCTGGATGTCTGGGGCTTCCGCGTCTGGTGAGACTGTGCTAATTTCGAAATTTGTAGTTTCTGTAACGAACTTCGCTGGTTTCATGACAACTTTTATTCAGGTCCCATTACAGCTACGTAATCTAGACGTGTGTAGATGTACCGTAAACTACATTCCGGTGGCCCGTATTTGCTATGCATGGGCCAACATAGATATAACAGATGCTGAATTAGGACTGACAGGATATGTAATGTTTAGGAAAGATCGAATTGGAAGAAGGGGCGGGGGAGTTATTTTATATGTTAAAGAATCTATTCAGGCTTATGAAATAAAACTAGAAAGGGAAGCAGATTGCGATGAAGCTGTTTGGTGCAAAATTGTTTCAGGAAATTCAAAATTAACTATTGGATTAGTTTACCGAAGTCCAAACATAAACGAAGAGGACAACACAAAAATAAAAAACGCTATAAAGGAAGTTAGTAAAGGGGAATGTATCATAATGGGAGATTTTAACCATGGACACATACAATGGAATTATCTAGAGAGCACAGGGATTGAGGAACAACAATTTCTATTTTTACTCCAGGATAGCTTTCTTACTCAGCACGTACTAGAACCAATCAGGGGAGAAAATGTATTATATATAGTTTTGTCATCACAAAAAGAATTAGTGGACAATGTAAAAATACTTGAACCATTGGGTAATAGTGACCATAATCAAATACATTTTGACATCAATGTAAAATCAGAAAGTAAAAATAAGAAAACGTACAAGAGAAACTTCCACAAAGGTAACTACAAAGATATGAGAAAATACTTAGCAAAGCTAGATTGGAATAACATGCTGATGAATAAGACCGCAATTGAATGTTGGAATATTCTAAAATATGAAATTGAGAGTATCATCGATAAATTTGTTCCCTTCCAAAAACAAGGAAAACGATGTAGAAAGAAACACTTGTCAAAAGAGGCTATTAGAAAAATAATGCTAAAACAAACTATGTGGAGGGTTTATAGGCGTACAAGAAAGGAAGAAGACTATGCAAATTACAAAGAGGCACTTAATGCAGCTACAACTGAAATCAGACAATCTAAAAGAAGCTATGAGCAAAAACTAGCATGTAACATAAAAAATGACAGCAAGAGTTTTTATGCATATGTCAGGAGTAAACAAAACGTACAAGACAAGGTTGGACCTCTAGAAGACAGTGCTGGAAATATAATATCACAGGGGTTTTTAATGGCGGAAGACCTAAATGGTTACTTCAGTTCAGTGTTTACCAAAGAAGACATTAATTCATTACCAGTTGCTGATGCTAAATTTCAGGGGGCTAAATCTGACCATTTAGGTCCGTTAGTTGTAACTCCAGAATTGGTAGCTAAGTAAATAAAGGCAATGAAGGATAACAAATCACCGGGAGTGGATGGGATTCCTCCAAAATTACTAATGGAAACAGTAGAACAAATCAGTATACCACTTGCAAGAGTATTCAACTTGTCATTAAAAGAGGGAGTTGTTCCGTTTGAATGGAAAGAAGCAAACATCATACCATTATTTAAAAAGGGTTCGAGAAATAAGTCAGAGAATTACAGACCAGTGAGTTTAACGTCAGTGATTTGTAAATTATTAGAAAGGTTAATTAAAGACCATATGGTGGACTTCCTCGTTAAGCATAAATTATTAAATTCATCTCAACATGGATTCCTTAAAGCGAGGTCATGCTTAACAAATATGTTATGTTTTTTGGAAGAAATCACTAAGTGGATAGACGTGGGATCGCCAGTAGATATTATCTACTTAGATTTTCAGAAAGCTTTTGACAAAGTGCCACATCAAATATTACTACTTAAATTAAAAGCCCATGGTATCGGGGATAGCATAACTGACTGGATAGAACAATGGCTGACTGACAGAAGACAACGAGTTGTAGTAGATGGAGAAGTTTCAAATTGGAAATCGGTTTTGAGTGGGGTACCTCAAGGATCAGTATTAGGACCTATATTATTCTTAATTTATATCAATGACTTGGACGACAGTATAACAAGTAACGTATTGAAATTTGCGTATGACACAAAACTGTTTAGAAAGGTTAATACTGATGGTGATAAACAACATTTACAAAACGATCTAGACAGATTAATGAAATGGTCTGAGAAATGGCAGATGTTGTTCAATTTTGGGAAATGTAAATGCCTACATACAGGACATGGGAACTTGAATGTAAACTATAAAATGGGAGATACTGTTCTGGGTACTACTGTAAAAGAAAAGGACTTAGGAGTTACAATAAGCGCTGATATGAAAGTTTCAGAGCAGTGTGGTATTGCAGCTTCAAAGGGTAATCAAATTCTTGGATTGATTAGAAGAAACATAACATACAAGGGAAAACAGTTAATTATACCTCTTTATAAAGCAATAGTTAGACCTCATTTAGAATACTGTATACAAGCATGGAGACCATATCGTAAGAAGGATATAGATACGCTTGAACGCATACAAAGGAGAGCAACTAAAATGATTCCAGAACTTAGAGACCTTAGTTATGAAGAACGCCTGAAAGAATGTGGTTTAACAACTCTAGAGACAAGGAGGTTAAGAGGAGATCAGATTGAAGTTTTTAAGATATTGAATGGGTATGAAAATATTGATAGAAATGTGTTTTTCTCACTCAAGAAGGATAGCAGAACTAGAGGACATGAGGTAAAATTAGTAAAGGATCAATGTAGATTGGACATCAGGAAGCAGAGAACAATAAATGAATGGAACAAATTGTCTACAGATTGTGTAACTGCTAGCAGCGTGAATATGTTTAAAAACAAGGTTGACACATATATCTCAGTAGGGCGGGTTAAAAGTAGATGAACATTGTTGAACTCTCGATAAGCCAATGGCTTCCTTGTCCACTTGCCATCTGGGCCTTTGGCTTGGATGGCAAATCTTGTTAAAATCTTGTTAAATCTTTTCCAATCATGGCATCTCCCCCTTAGGTGTCACAAGTCCATATATGACATCTCTCGCTTAAATGTCATAAGTCCAAGTTTGTCTGGTTGGTTTTCTGACTACATGTCCAGACTTAGTTCTGTTTATGTAGTTATCAGAACTTGAATCATCGACAATTTCAGCATGACTTGATGTAACCCTGTCCGCTGAATGTTCTTCAGGGATGGCTTGTGTGGCTTGGCCGTTGAACCCTGGATTCTGCTGGTTGTTGGTTGTAGAGAGTTCACCATAGTCATCATGCCTTATGGAAGCGTTTCGGGCACCTCCAGGAGATTCATCCTATTCCTATTGTTAGACTGCACAATGTAAGAGCGGGCATCCTCTCTGCGTTCAACCAGAGCATGGCAGGCTCTCTGTTCTACTTTCACGCGCACTGCATCGCCGGGTTGTGGATGTTTTAAATCTCTGACGCCGTGCCTCTTATTGTAGAAGGATTCATACTTAAGCTTATTCCAAGACAGTTTTCAGGAATTTCTTAGGTATTGGAACGATTCCCGATATCCCCCATTCTGGCGGTATATTCGTTAAGTATGTTTCGTTGCACAACTAAACACTTCACACTTCAATGGGAATGCCATCTAGTCCTGGGGCTCTGCAAAGTTTCATTTGCTTGATGGCAATGGTGACTTCTGCTAGTGAGAAGGTAACAATGTTGGGGTTGGTATTTTGCTTACAAGAGCGAAAAATAAATAATGCCATGTGATATGTGTGGAGACATTTACCACTGTGTGATATGCGTGGAGACATTGAACACAACTTGAAGAAAACAAGACACTGTCATACGCAACTTGAAGAAAACAAGACACTGTCACACACAACTTGAAGAAAACAAGACATTGTCACACACAACTTGGAGAAAACAAGACATTGTCATACACAACGTTTCAATGCAGGCTATCTACGAGCCAACAACTATGTGATGATAGGGTTGGCAAACAGCACTGTCTCGATGCAGGCTATCTAGGGTTATACAACTGACAACATGTTGGGTTACACCTCTTTCCATGCCGCCGCCACCACGGAACACGGGCGGTTGTCATGTGATATGCGTGG
Organism: Lamellibrachia columna; assembly: GCA_963662155.1. Lineage (NCBI taxonomy): Eukaryota > Metazoa > Annelida > Polychaeta > Sabellida > Siboglinidae > Lamellibrachia > Lamellibrachia columna. The sequence goes on from OY759263.1 coordinate 60,437,581, forward strand.
AGACATTGACCACTGTGTGATATGTATGGAGACATTTACCACTGTCTCAATGCAGGCTATCTAGGGTTATACAACCGATAACAGGTTGGGGTTACACCTAGGGTTATACAGCCGACAACAGGTTGGGGTTATACGACCGACAACAGGTTGGGGTTACACCTTTTTCCCTACCGCCGCCGCCACGGAGCACTGTGCACGTGTTGTGCGTCAGAACCGGTTCAAACCGGTCGTGTAGGGTTATACAACCGACAACAGGTTGGGTTTACCCCTTTTTTTGCAGGCTATCTAGTGTTATACAACCGACAATAGGTTGGGGTTACATCTTTTTCCGTACCGCTGCCGCTACGGAACTGGTAGGGTTGTGCAAACAGCACTGTCTGGTTAGGCGTTTTCCGTGCCGCCGCCACTACTGCCGCCACCAAGGGTGGCGGCAGTAGTGGCGGCGCCGCCAAGGAGCACGCACGCGTGCTCCTTGGCGGCGGCGGTACGGAAAAAGCCTAACCCCAATCTGTTGTCGGTTGTATAACCCTAGATAGCCTGCAAAAAGGTGTAACCCCCAACCTGTTGTCGGTTGTATAACCCTAGATAGCCTGCAAAAAGGTGTAACCCCAACTTTTGTCGGTTGTATAACCCTAGATACACTGCATCCAGACAGTGCTGTTTGCACAACCTGTTGTCGGCTGTATAACCCTAGGTGTAACCCCAACCTGTTATCGGTTGTATAACCCTAGATAGCCTGCATTGAGGCAGTGGTAAATGTCTCCATACATATCACACAGTGGTCAATGTCTCCACGCATATCACATGACAACCGCCCGTGTTCCGTGGTGGCGGCGGCATGGAAAGAGGTGTAACCCAACATGTTGTCAGTTGTATAACCCTAGATAGCCTGCATCGAGACAGTGCTGTTTGCCAACCCTATCATCACATAGTTGTTGGCTCGTAGATAGCCTGCATTGAAACGTTGTGTATGACAATGTCTTGTTTTCTTCAAGTTGTGTGTGACAATGTCTTGTTTTCTTCAAGTTGTGTGTGACAGTGTCTTGTTTTCTTCAAGTTGCGTATGACAGTGTCTTGTTTTCTTCAAGTTGTGTTCAATGTCTCCACGCATATCACACAGTGGTAAATGTCTCCACACATATCACATGGTGGTGAATGTCTCCATGCATGTCACATGGCAGTCGATGTCTCCATGCATGTCACATGGCGGTCAATGTCTCCATGCATACCACATGGTGTCAAATGTCTCCATACATATCACACAGGGGTAAATGTCTCCACACATATCACATGGTGGTGAACGTCTCCATACATATCACACAACGGTAAATGTATCCATACATGTCACATAGCAGTCAATGTCTTCATGCATGTCACGTTGTGGTCAATGTCTCCACGCATATCACACAGTGGTAAATGTCTCCATGCATGTTACATGGTGTCAAATGTCTCCATACATATCACACAGCGGTAAATGTTTCCATGCATGTCACATGACGGTCAATGTCTCCATGCATGTCACTTGACAGTCAATGTCTTCATGCATACCACATGGTGTCAAATGTCTCCATACATATCACACAGGGGTAAATGTCTCCACACATATCACATGGTGGTGAACGTCTCCATACATATCACACAGCGGTAAATGTCTCCATACATGTCACATAGCAGTCAATGTCTCCATGTATGTCACATTGTGGTCAATGTTTCCACGCATATCACACAGTGGTAAATGTCTGCCGCGTGGGAACGGGAACGCACAAGTCAGTCGCCACTGCTGACGGTGCACTTGTTTCCTGGGTTTTTCCCGGTTTGAACCGGTTTGAACCAGTTTGAACCGGTTTGAACCGGTTTTAACCGGTTCTGACGCACAGCACGCGCGTAGCACGTGAACAACTTGACCTTTTGACCTTTAGACCTCGCGATGTTTATGGAAAATTCCATGACTTCGTTCGAACGTTCCAGAAAGCGGCGGTGACTTTGACCTTCGCGAAATGATATACGTCGAAAAGTTCTCGATATAATGCAACGATGCGATATGCGTCTTATAGCTTAAATGCACGCCTACGTTTTTCCCGCTGGATGCACGAACTTTCGTCCGCTAGATTTCAGTCTGCTAGCTGGGTGAAAAGGCGTGACTTCGTTCGAACGTTCCAGAAAGCGGCGGTGTTTGTTTTGTTGACCTTGACCTTTTGACCTTTTGACCTCGCGGTGTTTTTTGCAGACTCTATTAATGATCACTGCTGCTACCGTCGCTGCTGCTAACAGACCCTTCGTTACCTCCCGAAACCCATCTCCGACAATCGTATCACCCAGGAGAGCGCCTCTTGGTGACCGTATCACCCAGGTTCACCTGAAACCTGCATGTCTTTTAGGGTTAGGGTCAGGGTTCACTACAGACGTCAGAATTAGTGTGACTAACCCTAACCCTAACTGGCAATCGTATAAGTACAAAAGGTCGGTGATCTTTGATCTTTTTACCTTGCCCCGCAGTGCCGTCTGGTAATCAAAACAACATGGCAGCAAAACTAGACCAGCCTCCATAGAGAGGTCACGTGACATGCAAATGAGGAACTGTGACGTCATAAGTTGACCTTCGACCTTGCCCCCGCAGCGCCATCTGGTAATCGTATCAGCACAAAACAACATGGCAGCAAAACAACATGGCAGCCTCCATAGAGAGGTCACGTGATATGCAAATGAGGAACTGTGACGTTGTAGCAGCACCCTCTAGCGACCGTATAATCGCAAAACAACATGGCAGCAAAACAAGATGGCAGCCTCCATAGAGACGTCACGTGATATGCAAATGAGGAACTGTGACGACATAGAAGAACCGTCAACACGTTTGACCCGTAGCGCCCCTGGCGACAATATTACCGCAAAACAATGTCTCGGGGGCGATAATAGGGGATGACACATTGCGCCCCCTGGTGACGGTTTCACTACAAAACGGTGTAATTTATGCTAATTTATGCAAATTTATGCAAATGAACTGTGACGTCATAGGTCACGTGATGGATCTCGACCAATCAGAACAGTCCAAACTAGGTAACAAACCGTCGATACAATTGACCGGTAGCGCCCCTTGGTGACGATTTCACCACAAAAGGCTCTCGACCAATCAAAACAGTCAAAACTAGGTCACAAACCGTCGACACAATTGACCGGTAGCGCCCCCTGGTGACGGTTTCACCACAAAAGGCTCTCGGCCAATCAGAACAGTCAAAACTAGGTCACAAACCGTCGACACAATTGACCGGTAGCGCCCCCTGGTGACGGTTTCATAACAAAAGGCTCTCGATCAATCAGAACAGTCGAAACTAGGTCACGTAACGGCTCTCGACCAAACAGAATGAGTACCTGTGGCGCCCCTGGTGACAGTATGACCACAAAGGAGTGCGATTTTTTTTAATTTATGCTAATTTATGCTAATTTATGCAAATAGCTGTGACGTCATAGGTCACGCGACTGCTCTCGAACAATGAGAATGAACCCCTGTGGCGCCCTTTGGTGGTGAAACTGCTCTCGACCAATCAGAAAGTGCCGCACAATTGAGCGATAATAGGGGGTTTCACGTGGCGCCCCCTAGCGGCAATAAGCGCACGACCAATCAGAACGCTCCATTTCAAATTTCAACCAATCAGAATGAAGCAATTGCCCCACAATTTTGGGGGTGTCAAAAAGACATACATACTACTCATAGTATTTAATAAGATAGGTCTATGGTATCAAAAACACAATAATACATACTATTTAATAAGATAGGTATATGGTATCAACAACACAATAATACAACGTATTAATAAGATAGGTCTAAGGTGTCAACAACACAATAATACACAGTACTAATAAGATAGTTCTGTGGTGTCAATAACACAGTAATTCACAGTACTAATAAGATAGGTCTATGGTGTCAACAACACAACAATACACAGTACTAATAAGATAGGTATAAGGTGTCAACAATACAGTAATTCACAGTACTAATAAGATAGGTCTATGGTGTCAAAAACACAATAATACATAGTATTTAATAAGATAGGTCTATGGTATCAAAAGCACAATAATACGTAGTATTTAATAAGATAGGTATATGGTATCAACAACACAATAATACAAAGTATTAATAAGATAGGTCTATGGTGTCAACAACAAAATAATACACATTACTAATAAGATAGGTATGTGGTGTCAACAACACAGTAATACACAGTACTAATAAGATAGGTCTATGGTGTCAAAAACACAATAATACATAGTATTTAATAAGATAGGTATATGGTATCAACAACACAATAATACAAAGTATTAATAAGATAGGTATATGGTGTCAACAACACAATAATACACAGTACTAATAAGATAGGTCTATGGTGTCAACAACTCAGCAATTCACAGTATTAATAAGATAGGTCTTGAAGTCAACAACACAATAATACACAGCACTAATAAGATAGGTCTATGGTTTCAAAAACACAATAATACACAGTATTAATAAGAAAGGTCTATGGTGTCAATAACACAGTAATTCACAGTATTAATAAGATAGGTATGTGGTGTCAACAACACAATAATACACAGTATTAATAAGATAGGTCTATGGTGTCAACACAGTAATACACAGTACTAATAAGATAGGTCTGTGGTGTCAACAACACAGTAATACACAGTACTAATAAGATAGGTCTATGGTGTCAACAACACAGTAATTCACAGTATTAATAAGATAGGTCTATGGTGTCAACAACACAATAATACATAGTATTAATAAGATATGTCTATGGTATCAACAACACAATAATAAACAGTATTAATAAGATAGGTCTATGGTGTCAACAACACAATAATAAACAGTATTAATAAGATAGGTATATGGTGTCAACAACACAATAATAAACAGTATTAATAAGATAGGTATATGGTGTCAACAACACAATAATACACAGCACTAATAAAATAAGTCTATGGTGTCAACAACACAGTAATACACAACACTGATAAGATAGGTCTATGGTGTCAACAACACAGTAATACACAGTATTAATAAGGTATGTGACGTCAACAACACAATAATGCACAGTATTAATAAGATAGGTATATGGTGTCAACAACACAGTAATTCACAGTATTAATAAGATAGGTCTATGGTGTCAAATAATATCGGTCCTTATTTGTGAAAAAGCCGATGCCATCGAACCAACGAGCCCTCGAACAACTGATAACCGCATTGAATAAATCATAATTAAATACTTATTTGCTGAGATTGTCATATTATGTTATGGTATATTTTAATGATGCCATGTCACGCTGACCATTCCAATACCTAAGAAATTCCTGAAAACTGTCTTGGAATAAGCTTAAGTATGAATCCTTCTACAACAAGAGGCACGGCGTCAGAGATTTAAAACATCAACAACCCGGCGATGCAGTGCGCGTGAAAGTAGAACAGAGAGCCTGCCATGCTCTGGTTGAACGCAGAGAGGATGCCCGCTCTTACATTGTGCAGTCTAACAATAGGAATAGGATGAATCTCCTGGAGGTGCCCGAAACGCTTCCATAAGGCATGATGACTATGGTGAACTCTCTACAACCAACAACCAGCAGAATCCAGGGTTCAACGGCCAAGCCACACAAGCCATCCCTGAAGAACATTCAGCGGACAGGGTTACATCAAGTCATGCTGAAATTGTCGATGATTCAAGTTCTGATAACTACATAAACAGAACTAAGTCTGGACATGTAGTCAGAAAACCAACCAGACAAACTTGGACTTATGACATTTAAGCGAGAGATGTCATATATGGACTTGTGACACCTAAGGGGGAGATGCCATGATTGGACAAGATTTAACAAGATTTTAACAAGATTTGCCATCCAAGCCAAAGGCCCAGATGGCAAGTGGACAAGGAAGCCATTGGCTTATCGAGAGTCCAACAATGTTCATCTACTTTTAACCCGCCCTACTGAGATATGTGTCAACCTTGTTTTTAAACATATTCACGCTGCTAGCAGTTACACAATCTGTAGACAATTTGTTCCATTCATTTATTGTCCTCTGCTTCCTGATGTCCAATCTACATTGATCCTTTACTAATTTTACCTCATGTCCTCTAGTTCTGCTATCCTTCTTGAGTGAGAAAAACACATTTCTATCAATATTTTCATACCCATTCAATATCTTAAAAACTTCAATCTGATCTCCTCTTAACCTCCTTGTCTCTAGAGTTGTTAAACCACATTCTTTCAGGCGTTCTTCATAACTAAGGTCTCTAAGTTCTGGAATCATTTTAGTTGCTCTCCTTTGTATGCGTTCAAGCGTATCTATATCCTTCTTACGATATGGTCTCCATGCTTGTATACAGTATTCTAAATGAGGTCTAACTATTGCTTTATAAAGAGGTATAATTAACTGTTTTCCCTTGTATGTTATGTTTCTTCTAATCAATCCAAGAATTTGATTACCCTTTGAAGCTGCAATACCACACTGCTCTGAAACTTTCATATCAGCGCTTATTGTAACTCCTAAGTCCTTTTCTTTTACAGTAGTACCCAGAACAGTATCTCCCATTTTATAGTTTACATTCAAGTTCCCATGTCCTGTATGTAGGCATTTACATTTCCCAAAATTGAACAACATCTGCCATTTCTCAGACCATTTCATTAATCTGTCTAGATCGTTTTGTAAATGTTGTTTATCACCATCAGTATTAACCTTTCTAAACAGTTTTGTGTCATCCGCAAATTTCAGTACGTTACTTGTTATACTGTCGTCCAAGTCATTGATATAAATTAAGAATAATATAGGTCCTAATACTGATCCTTGAGGTACCCCACTCAAAACCTATTTCCAATTTGAAACTTCTCCATCCACTACAACTCGTTGTCTTCTGTCAGTCAGCCACTGTTCTATCCAGTCAGTTATGCTATCCCCGATACCATGGGTTTTTAATTTAAGTAGTAATCTTTGATGTGGCACTTTGTCAAAAGCTTTCTGAAAATCTAAGTAGATAATATCTACTGGCGATCCCACGTCTATCCACTTAGTGATTTCTTCCAAAAAACATAACATATTTGTTAAGCATGACCTCGCTTTAAGATGAATTTAATAATTTATGCTTAACGAGGAAGTCCACCATATGGTCTTTAATTAACCTTTCTAATAATTTACAAATCACTGACGTTAAACTCACTGGTCTGTAATTCTCTGACTTATTTCTCGAACCCTTTTTAAATAATGGTATGATGTTTGCTTCTTTCCATTCAAACGGAACAACTCCCTCTTTTAATGACAAGTTGAATACTCTTGCAAGTGGTATACTGATTTGTTCTAATGTTTCCATTAGTAATTTTGGAGGAATCCCATCCACTTCCGGTGATTTGTTATCCTTCATTGCCTTTATTTTCTTAGCTACCAATTCTGGAGTTACAACTAACGGACCTAAATAGTCAGATTTAGCCCCCTGAAATTTAGCATCAGCAACTGGTAATGAACTAATGTCTTCTTTAGTAAACACTGAACTGAAGTAACCATTTAGGTCTTCCGCCATTAAAAACCCCTGTGATATTATATTTCCAGCACTGTCTTCTAGAGGTCCAACCTTGTCTTGTACGTTTTGTTTACTCCTGACATATGCATAAAAACTCTTGCTGTCATTTTTTATGTTACATGCTAGTTTTTGCTCATATCTTCTTTTAGATTGTCTGATTTCAGTTGTAGCTGCATTAAATGCCTCTTTTTAATTTGCATAGTCTTCTTCCTTTCTTGTACGCCTATAAACCCTCCACATAGTTTGTTTTAGCATTATTTTTCTAATAGCCTCTTTTGACAAGTGTTTCTTTCTACATCGTTTTCCTTGTTTTTGGAAGGGAACAAATTTATCGATGATACTCTCAATTTCATATTTTAGAATATTCCAACATTCAATTGCGGTCTTATTCATCAGCATGTTATTCCAATCTAGCTTTGCTAAGTATTTTCTCATATCTTTGTAGTTACCTTTGTGGAAGTTTCTCTTGTACGTTTTCTTATTTTTACTTTCTGATTTTACATTGATGTCAAAATGTATTTGATTATGGTCACTATTACCCAATGGTTCAAGTATTTTTACATTGTCCACTAATTCTTTTTGTGATGACAAAACTATATATAATACATTTTCTCCCCTGATTGGTTGTAGTACGTGCTGAGTAAGAAAGCTATCCTGGATTAAAAATAGAAATTGTTGGTCCTCAATCCCTGTGCTCTCTAGAGAATTCCATTGTATGTGTCCATGGTTAAAAATCTCCCATTATGATACATTCTCCTTTACTAACTTCCTTTATAGCGTTTTTATTTTTGTGTTGTCCTCTTCGTTTATGTTTGGACTTCGGTAAACTAATCCAATAGTTAATTTTGAATTTCCTGAAACAATTTTGCACCAAACAGCTTCATCGCAACCTGCTTCCCTTTCAAGTTTATTTCATAAGCCTGAATAGATTCTTTAACATATAAAATAACTCCCCCGCCCCTTCTTCCTATTCGATCTTTCCTAAACATTACATATCCTGTCAGTCCTAATTCAGCATCTGTTATATCTATGTTGGCCCATGCATAGCACCTACGGGCCACCGGAATGTAGTTTACGGTACATCTACACACGTCTAGATGACGTAGCTGTAATGGGACCTGAATAAAAGTTGTCATGAAACCAGCGAAGTTCGTTACAGAAACTACAAATTTCGAAATTAGCACAGTCTCACCAGACGCAGAAGCCCCAGACATCCAACCCACCATCTCTCTGATATGGATGACGCTGCCGACATCCCTCTGTTCGCTGACGCTATACAAGAAGCATAACTTTCACTTCATAAAGTGGAAAATGCTTCCAAATCGACTGTTCTATTTCTCAAACCAAGCAAAACCAAGTACATGCCTATCAACCCGTCTGCTAACCATAGAATAAACACGTTAGATGGGAGTACAATTGAGAAAGTAGAGCATTTCTAATATATTGGATCCTACACAAACTCAAAACATGACATCCAGTGTAGAAAAGCCCAGGCAAGTTTGGAGAGCGTCCATCCGCAGACTCACAAAACTGAAGACTTTCAGGACAACGGTCGAACCGATCGTGATTTACGGATGCGATGGATGGACTCTAACATAAACTATAGAGAAGAGGTCCGCAAGTAACAATACACCATAGAGAACTCGAGACTCAGTGGGACAAACTTACTAATCGCAATGAAGAACCTAAACCACTGGAAGGAAGTCAGCACGTTTAGTGGTCTACAGAAGTAAGTAAGCGAGTAAGTAAGTAATATTTAATTTTCTTAAAATCAGATATATTAAAATGTTATTTTTATTCTACTTGTAACAAATACTGTCAATTTTTCTACGGAAAATAAATTGATTGTGTGCGCGGTTCGTGTTTTAACTTAAGATTGCACAGAAAAATCGAACATTTCTCGAACACCCTTTTTTAAGCCCTAACACACACACATTCATACGCACACGCATGCACACACACACACACACACACACACACACACACACACACACACGCGCGCGCAAGCGCACGCGCACGCGCACGCACGCACACACACACACACACACGCACAAATAGTTCAAACGTAAAGTAGGCCAATGTTTGACGGAGAGTTAGAATGTGGAATATACAAGAAGACGATCAATACAAAAACTTCCAAATTAAAGCTAAATACTCAGAATAGTGCACAGTTATGTATCAACAGTTGAACGTTGTCGTAGTCAAAAGGTCAATGTATTCACTATGATAACTCGTATTAGTGGACAGAATTCTTTTGTCTGCCGACATACGTATTATATTCCCATTGTTTAGCTGATAAACAAGTGAAGACAACGTTACTGAAGACATCTTGTGTGTTGTGAGCGGCGTGTCGATCCTGTCTGAATTGGCTTCTCAACCGCATCTTTTATGGTTCTATTCGATATTCCAGATTCATCCCCTAAAATCAAAATATATTGATTTTTGCATTCGGCAAATCGAGCTGCTAGTCAGTCGAAATATTTATTGATGTACAATGTACAGTCTCTCAAAACAAATTTGAAACGAAACGTTAGAAAACGATTTTAACAATACATATCTCAAATAATATATCAGACTACACATAATTAGACTACACATCATCGACGGTGTGTCTAGAAAATTGCAGTATCGCCCTCTGCTGGAACGTTTTGTATCACACCTGTTGCGATAGTATCGCCCTCTTTCGGACTGGAATAAAGTTGTGTAGTTCCCTCCAATAAATATCAGTTCGCTCTGATTGCAAGAGACTGTACATTTTCAATGGTTAGCTGAATGATTGTTTTATGGGACATTGCGACAATGAATGTATTGGTATGGATAACATCTTGGCTACTTAAAATAACATCTATGCAAACCGTGTTTCGAAAATACACAATTTGGCAATGAAATAAAATATCTCCGTTTTACGACACGCACGCACGCACGCACGCACGCACGCACGCACGCACGCACGCACGCACGCACGCACGCACGCACGCACGCACGCACGCACGCACGCACGCACGCACGCACGCACGCACGCACGCACGCACGCACGCACGCACGCACGCCGTCGTCGTCGTCGTCGTCATCGTTCGTCCATCGCGAAGCGATGAAGACGAACGAAGGTGGCTGAAAAGGCCAATCTGTATCTAGAATATTCCCTGGCAGTGTGGACAGGGGATGACAGCCGCATGTGTTGTCAGCGGGTCGCTGGCTCTTGACTTTCTGCCTTGCCTCCGTTGTTCTGCTGCAGCAGTTCTGTTTGCCTCACCGGGTGCATCGCCTTTTTACAGGCAGGAGCGCCACTCAGCACGATCCTTTGTACAGGGAGGAGCGCCACTCAGCACGATCCTCTGTACAGGTAGGAGCGCCACTCAGCACGGCCCTTTGTACAGGGAGGAGCGCCACTCAGCACGATCCTTTGTACAGGCAGGAGCGCCACTCAGCACGGTCCTTTGTACAGGGAGGAGCGCCACTCAGCACGATCCTTTGTACAGGCAGGAGCGCCACTCAGCACGGTCCTTTGTACAGGGAGGAGCGCCACTCAGCACGATCCTTTGTACAGGCGCCACTCAGCACGGTCCTGAGCAACGTGTTCCCAGATGCTGGGGTTGATGGCAAACGCTTTCACGGAGATATTCAGAATGTCTTTGAAACGTTTCTTTTGCCCTCCTTGTGAGCGCTTACCTTCTTGTAGCTCACCGTAGAAGAGTTATTTCGGCAGCCGGTGGTCTGGCATGCGAGCTTCTGACCCAGCGTTTAGGGCGCAGTCGTCAGCAAACAGAAAAAAACACGCACGCAAGAATGCACGCACGCACGCACGCACGCACGCACGCACGCACGCACGCACGCACGCACGCACGCACGCACGCACGCACGCACGCACGCACGCACTCACTCACGCACGCACGCACGCACACACACACTGTGACCATTATTGACAAACCAATATACAGTGAAATATAACGTTTTTCACGAGATGATTTTTTGATCTTTCAAACTCCCATTTTACCCAATGTCTGACGGCAAGTAAACTACGGCAATACAAATTAAAATATGGAGTACACTGCTAAGTTAGATGCACCGTAAGAAAAAATTGATAATTTCGACGTTTTAATTACACGAAACAGCCACCTAACTCAACATCAGTTAACTAATAACAATCGTTGTGCATTCCCTTTAAGATATGCTAATTTTGACCGTAGTTGTTCATGTCATATGTGTACGACTTATGACATAATAAACCACTTTATTATCTCTCTCTCTCTCCCTCTCTCTCTCTCTCTCTCTCTCTCTCTCTCTCTCCCTCCCTCCCTCTCTCTCTCTCTCTCTCTCTCTCTCTCTCGCTGCAATGTCGGTCACCCATTGAATGGCTATGAAGATAGAGATACAAATGTTTTCTTCAAACATAAGGAAGTATAATTAGAAGGCACAATGTAGCGCTAATAAATGAAATATATACACAGTATATGTCTATCCCCCTCTCTCCCCCTCCTTCTCTCTCCTCCTTCCCATCTCTGCCTGTCTGTCTGTCTGTCTGTCTCTGTCTCTGTCTCTGTCTCTCTGTCTGTCTCTCTCTCTCTCTCTCTCTCTCTCTCTCTCTCTCTCCCTCCCTCTCTCTCTCTCTCTCTCTCTCTCTCTCTCTCTCTCGCTGCAATGTCGGTCACCCATTGAATGGCTATGAAGATAGAGATACAAATGTTTTCTTCAAACATAAGGAAGTATAATTAGAAGGCACAATGTAGCGCTAATAAATGAACAGTGAAGTTTTGCCAAGAGAAAGTATTCACAGAACAATAACGTAATGGAATAAATGATCTACTGAGTGTGGAGATGCCAATAGTCTCAGTATTTTTGAAAACATAATTGACAGATATAGATCTGAGAAAGGCGGGCAGCAAATTAACGTTAACATGGTTGGAATCTCAGTAAGCCTATGGCTTCTTGACCCACCTATCATCTGCATCCTCATTACCAAGGGGTGGTAGCAGTACTACAGTACCCCTGGCAGATCGACCTGTTAAAACGTGGATTTGTCAGTTTATCCCGCGCTAAGTGTGGAAGAATGTTAAATGATATTAAAGCCAAAATTGCATCATGCTACATGCAACGTTCCAAATTGCATTATGACACTTGCGTTTTGCGAGTGATCCACTCCATCCTACACCATTGTCCTTCTACTGTGTCATCTGTAAAGTCAGTGTGGATGGTTGTTTGTCTAATATGCCATGGGGCTACATTGTTCTTCTATTATGTCAGTGTGGATGGTTGTTGTTCTAACATGCCATGGGGATACATTGTTCTTCTATTATGTCAGTGTGGACGGTTGTTATTCTAACATACCATGGGGCAACATTGTTCTTCTATTATGTCAGTGTGGATGGTTGTTGTTCTAACATGCCATGGGGCAACATTGTTCTTCTATTATGTCAGTTTGTATGGTTGTTGTTCTAACATGCCATGGGGCAACATTGTTCTTCTATTATGTCAGTGTGGATGGTTGTTTTTCTAAAATGCCATGGTTCCAACATTGTTCTTCTACTATGTCAGTGTGGATGGTTGTTTTTCTAAAATGCCATGGTTCCAACATTGTTCTTCTATTATGTCAGTGTGGATGGTTGTTGTTCTAACATGCCATGGGGCAACACTGTTCTTCTATTATGTCAGTGTGGATGGTTGTTTTTCTAAAATGCCATGGTTCCAACATTGTTCTTCTACTATGTCAGTGTGGATGGTTGTTTTTCTAAAATGCCATGGTACCAACATTGTTCTTCTATTATGTCAGTGTGGATGGTTGTTTTTTTTCTAAAATGCCATGGTTCCAACATTGTTCTTCTATTATGTCAGTGTGGATGGTTGTTTTTCTAAAATGCCATGGTTCCAACATTGTTCTTCTAATATGTAAGTGTGGATGGTGGTTGTTCTAAAATGCCATGGTTCCAACATTGTTCTTGTATTATGTCAGTGTGGATGGTTGCTGTTCTAACATGCCATGGTTCCAACATTGTTTTTCTATTATGTCAGTGTGGATGGTTGCTGTTCTAACATGCCATGGTTCCAACATTGTTCTTCTATTATGTCAGTGTGGATGGTTGCTGTTCTAACATGCCATGGTTCCAACATTGTTCTTCTATTATGTCAGTGTGGATGGTTGTTGTTCTAACATGCCATGGGGCAACATTGTTCTTTTATTATGTCAGTGTGGATGGTTGTTTTTTTCTAAAATGCCATGGTTCCAACATTGTTCTTCTATTATGTCAGTGTGTATGGTTGTTTTTCTAAAATGCCATGGTTTCAACATTGTTCTTCTATTATGTCAGTGTGGATGGTTGTTGTTCTAAAATGCCATGGTTCCAACATTGTTCTTCTATCATGTCAGTGTGGATGGTTGCTGTTCTAACATGCCATGATTCCAACATTGTTCTTCTATTATGTCAGTGTGGATGGTTGCTGTTCTAACATGCCATGGTTCCAACATTGTTCTTCTATTATGTCAGTGTGGATGGATGCTGTTCTAACATGCCATTGTTCCAACATTGTTCTTCTATTATGTCAGTGTGGATGGTTGCTGTTCAAACATGCCATGGTTCCAACATTGTTCTTCTATTATGTCAATGTGGATGGTTGTTGTTCTAACATGCCTTGGGGCAACATTGTTCTTCTATTATGTCAGTGTGGATGGTTGTTGTTCTAACATGCCTTGGGCAAAATTGTTCTTCTACTATGTCAGTGTGGATGGTTGCTGTTCTAACATGCCATGGTTCCAACATTGTTCTTCTATTATGTCAGTGTGGATGGTTGTTGTTCTAACATGCCTTGGGGCAACATTGTTCTTCTATTATGTCAGTGTTGATGGTTGTTGTTCTAATATGCCATGGGGCAACATTGTTCTTCTACTATGTCAGTGTGGATGGTTGCTGTTCTAACATGCCATGGTTCCAACATTGTTCTTCTATTATGTCAGTGTGGATGGTTGTTTTTTTCTAAAATGCCATGGTTCCAACATTGTTCTTCTATTATGTCAGTGTGGACGGTTGTTATTCTAACATACCATGGGGCAACATTGTTCTTCTATTATGTCAGTGTGGATGGTTGTTGTTCTAACATGCCATGAGGCAACATTGTTCTTCTATTATGTTAGTTTGTATGGTTGTTGTTCTAACATGCCATGGGGCAACATTGTTCTTCTACTATGTCAGTGTGGATGGTTGTTTTTATAAAATGCTATGGTTCCAACATTGTTCTTCTATTATATCAGTGTGGATGGTTGGTTTTCTAAAATGCCATGGTTCCAACATTGTTCTTCTATTATGTCAGTGTGGATGGTTGTTGTTCTAAAATGCCATGGTTCCAACATTGTTCTTCTATTATGTCAGTGTGGATGGTTGTTGTTCTAACATGTCATGGGGCAACATTGTTATTCTATTATGTCAGTGTGGATGGTGGTTTTTCTAAAATGCCATGGTTCCAACATTGTTCTTCTAATATGTCAGTGTGGATGGTTGTTGTTCTAAAATGCCATGGTTCCAACATTGTTCTTCTATTATGTCAGTGTGGATGGTTGCTGTTCTAACATGCCATGGTTCCAACATTGTTTTTCTATTATGTCAGTGTGGATGGTTGCTGTTCTAACATGCCATGGTTCCAACATTGTTCTTCTATTATGTCAGTGTGGATGGTTGCTGTTCTAACATGCCATGGTTCCAACATTGTTCTTTTATTATGTCAGTGTGGATGGTTGTTTTTTTTTAAATGCCATGGTTCCAACATTGTTCTTCTATTATGTCAGTGTGGATGGTTGTTGTTCTAACATGCCATGGGACAACATTGTTCTTTTATTATGTCAGTGTGGATGGTTGTTGTTCTAAAATGCCATGGTTCCAACATTGTTCTTCTATCATGTCAGTGTGGATGGTTGCTGTTCTAACATGCCATGATTCCAACATTGTTCTTCTATTATGTCAGTGTGGATGGTTGCTGTTCTAACATGCCATGGTTCCAACATTGTTCTTCTATTATGTCAGTGTGGATGGATGCTGTTCTAACATGCCATTGTTCCAACATTGTTCTTCTATTATGTCAGTGTGGATGGTTGCTGTTCAAACATGCCATGGTTCCAACATTGTTCTTCTATTATGTCAATGTGGATGGTTGTTGTTCTAACATGCCTTGGGGCAACATTGTTCTTCTATTATGTCAGTGTGGATGGTTGTTGTTCTAACATGCCTTGGGCAAAATTGTTCTTCTACTATGTCAGTGTGGATGGTTGCTGTTCTAACATGCCATGGTTCCAACATTGTTCTTCTATTATGTCAGTGTGGATGGTTGTTGTTCTAACATGCCTTGGGGCAACATTGTTCTTCTATTATGTCAGTGTTGATGGTTGTTGTTCTAATATGCCATGGGGCAACATTGTTCTTCTACTATGTCAGTGTGGATGGTTGCTGTTCTAACATGCCATGGTTCCAACATTGTTCTTCTATTATGTCAGTGTGGATGGTTGTTTTTTTCTAAAATGCCATGGTTCCAACATTGTTCTTCTATTATGTCAGTGTGGACGGTTGTTATTCTAACATACCATGGGGCAACATTGTTCTTCTATTATGTCAGTGTGGATGGTTGTTGTTCTAACATGCCATGAGGCAACATTGTTCTTCTATTATGTTAGTTTGTATGGTTGTTGTTCTAACATGCCATGGGGCAACATTGTTCTTCTACTATGTCAGTGTGGATGGTTGTTTTTATAAAATGCTATGGTTCCAACATTGTTCTTCTATTATATCAGTGTGGATGGTTGGTTTTCTAAAATGCCATGGTTCCAACATTGTTCTTCTATTATGTCAGTGTGGATGGTTGTTGTTCTAAAATGCCATGGTTCCAACATTGTTCTTCTATTATGTCAGTGTGGATGGTTGTTGTTCTAACATGTCATGGGGCAACATTGTTATTCTATTATGTCAGTGTGGATGGTGGTTTTTCTAAAATGCCATGGTTCCAACATTGTTCTTCTAATATGTAAGTGTGGATGGTGGTTGTTCTAAAATGCCATGGTTCCAACATTGTTCTTGTATTATGTCAGTGTGGATGGTTGCTGTTCTAACATGCCATGGTTCCAACATTGTTTTTCTATTATGTCAGTGTGGATGGTTGCTGTTCTAACATGCCATGGTTCCAACATTGTTCTTCTATTATGTCAGTGTGGATGGTTGCTGTTCTAACATGCCATGGTTCCAACATTGTTCTTCTATTATGTCAGTGTGGATGGTTGTTGTTCTAACATGCCATGGGGCAACATTGTTCTTTTATTATGTCAGTGTGGATGGTTGTTTTTTTCTAAAATGCCATGGTTCCAACATTGTTCTTCTATTATGTCAGTGTGTATGGTTGTTTTTCTAAAATGCCATGGTTTCAACATTGTTCTTCTATTATGTCAGTGTGGATGGTTGTTGTTCTAAAATGCCATGGTTCCAACATTGTTCTTCTATCATGTCAGTGTGGATGGTTGCTGTTCTAACATGCCATGATTCCAACATTGTTCTTCTATTATGTCAGTGTGGATGGTTGCTGTTCTAACATGCCATGGTTCCAACATTGTTCTTCTATTATGTCAGTGTGGATGGATGCTGTTCTAACATGCCATTGTTCCAACATTGTTCTTCTATTATGTCAGTGTGGATGGTTGCTGTTCAAACATGCCATGGTTCCAACATTGTTCTTCTATTATGTCAATGTGGATGGTTGTTGTTCTAACATGCCTTGGGGCAACATTGTTCTTCTATTATGTCAGTGTGGATGGTTGTTGTTCTAACATGCCTTGGGCAAAATTGTTCTTCTACTATGTCAGTGTGGATGGTTGCTGTTCTAACATGCCATGGTTCCAACATTGTTCTTCTATTATGTCAGTGTGGATGGTTGTTGTTCTAACATGCCTTGGGGCAACATTGTTCTTCTATTATGTCAGTGTTGATGGTTGTTGTTCTAATATGCCATGGGGCAACATTGTTCTTCTACTATGTCAGTGTGGATGGTTGCTGTTCTAACATGCCATGGTTCCAACATTGTTCTTCTATTATGTCAGTGTGGATGGTTGTTTTTTTCTAAAATGCCATGGTTCCAACATTGTTCTTCTATTATGTCAGTGTGGACGGTTGTTATTCTAACATACCATGGGGCAACATTGTTCTTCTATTATGTCAGTGTGGATGGTTGTTGTTCTAACATGCCATGAGGCAACATTGTTCTTCTATTATGTTAGTTTGTATGGTTGTTGTTCTAACATGCCATGGGGCAACATTGTTCTTCTACTATGTCAGTGTGGATGGTTGTTTTTATAAAATGCTATGGTTCCAACATTGTTCTTCTATTATATCAGTGTGGATGGTTGGTTTTCTAAAATGCCATGGTTCCAACATTGTTCTTCTATTATGTCAGTGTGGATGGTTGTTGTTCTAAAATGCCATGGTTCCAACATTGTTCTTCTATTATGTCAGTGTGGATGGTTGTTGTTCTAACATGTCATGGGGCAACATTGTTATTCTATTATGTCAGTGTGGATGGTGGTTTTTCTAAAATGCCATGGTTCCAACATTGTTCTTCTAATATGTCAGTGTGGATGGTTGTTGTTCTAAAATGCCATGGTTGCAACATTGTTCTTCTATTATGTCAGTGTGGATGGTTGCTGTTCTAACATGCCATGGTTCCAACATTGTTTTTCTATTATGTCAGTGTGGATGGTTGCTGTTCTAACATGCCATGGTTCCAACATTGTTCTTCTATTATGTCAGTGTGGATGGTTGCTGTTCTAACATGCCATGGTTCCAACATTGTTCTTTTATTATGTCAGTGTGGATGGTTGTTTTTTTTTAAATACCATGGTTCCAACATTGTTCTTCTATTATGTCAGTGTGGATGGTTGTTGTTCTAACATGCCATGGGACAACATTGTTCTTTTATTATGTCAGTGTGGATGGTTGTTTTTTTCTAAAATGCCATGGTTCCAACATTGTTCTTCTATTATGTCAGTGTGTATGGTTGTTTTTCTAAAATGCCATGGTTCCAACATTGTTCTTCTATTATGTCAGTGTGGATGGTTGTTGTTCTAAAATGCCATGGTTCCAACATTGTTCTTCTATCATGTCAGAGTGGATGGTTGCTGTTCTAACATGCCATGGTTCCAACATTGTACTTCTATTATGTCTGTGTGGATGGTTGCTGTTCTAACATGCCATGGTTCCAACATTGTTCTTCTATTATGGCAGTGTGGATGGTTGCTGTTCTAACATGCCATGGTTCCAACATTGTTCTTCTATTATGTCAGTGTGGATGGTTGCTGTTCTAACATGCCATGGTTCCAACATTGTTCTTATATTATGTCAGTGTGGATGGTTGTTGTTCTAACATGCCATGGGGCAACATTGTTCTTCTATTACGTCAGTGTGGATGGTTGTTGTTCTAACATGCCATGGGCAAAATTGTTCTTCTACTATGTCAGTGTGGATGGTTGCTGTTCTAACATGCCATGGTTCCAACATTGTTCTTCTATTATGTCAGTGTGGATGGTTGTTGTTCTAACATGCCTTAGGGCAACATTGTTCTTCTATTATGTCAGTGTTGATGGTTGTTGTTCTAACATGCCATGGGGCAACATTGTTCTTCTACTATGTCAGTGTGGATGGTTGCTGTTCTAACAATCCATGGTTCCAACATTGTTCTTCTATTATGTCAGTGTGGATGGTTGTTTTTTTCTAAAATGACATGGTTCCAACATTGTTCTTCTATTATGTCAGTGTCGACGGTTGTTATTCTAACATACCATGGGGCAACATTGTTCTTCTATTATGTCAGTGTGGATGGTTGTTGTTCTAACATGCCATGGGGCAACATTGTTCTTCTATTATGTCAGTTTGTATGGTTGTTGTTCTAACATGCCATGGGGCAACGTTGTTCTTCTACTATGTCAGTGTGGATGGTTGTATTTATAAAATGCCATGGTTCCAACATTGTTCTTCTATTATATCAGTGTGGATGGTTGGTTTTCTAAAATGCCATGGTTCCAACATTGTTCTTCTATTATGTCAGTGTGGATGGTTGTTGTTCTAAAATGCCATGGTTCCAACATTGTTCTTCTATTATGTCAGTGTGGATGGTTGTTGTTCTAACATGCCATGGGGCAACATTGTTCTTCTATTATGTCAGTGTGGATGGTTGTTTTTCTAAAATGCCATGGTTCCAACATTGTTCTTCTATTATGTCAGTGTGGATGGTTGTTGTTCTAACATGCCATGGGGCAACATTGTTCTTCTATTATGTCAGTGTGGATGGTTTTTGTTCTAACATGCCATGGGGCAACATTGTTCTTCTACTATGTCAGTGTGGATGGTTGCTGTTCTAATATGCCATGGTTCCAACATTGTTCTTCTATTATGTCAGTGTGGATGGTTGTTTTTTTCTAAAATGCCATGGTTCCAACATTGTTCTTCTATTATGTCAGTGTGGATTGTTGTTGTTCTAAAATGCCATGGTTCCTACATTGTTCTTCTATTATGTCAGTGTGGATGGTTGCTGTTCTATCATGCCATGGTTCCATCATTGTTTTTCTATTATGTCAGTGTGGATGGTTGCTGTTCTAACATGCCATGGCTCCAACATTGTTCTTCTATTATGTCAGTGTGGATGGTTGCTGTTCTAACATGCCATGGTTCTAACATTGTTCTTATGTTATGTCAGTGTGGATGGTTGCTGTTCTAACATGCCATGGTTCCAACATTGTTCTTCTATTATGTCAGTGTGGATGGTTGCTGTTCTAACATGCCATGGTTCCAACATTGTTCTTCTATTATGTCAGTGTGGATGGTTGTAGTTCTAACATGCCTTGGGGCAACATTGTTCTTCTATTATGTCAGTGTGGATGGTTGTTGTTCTAACATGCCATGGGCAACATTGTTCTTCTACTATGTCAGTGTGGATGGTTGCTGTTCTAACATGCCATGGTTCCAACATTGTTCTTCTGTTATGTCAGTGTGGATGGTTGTTGTTCTAACATGCCTTGGGGCAACATTGTTCTTCTATTATGTCAGTTTTGATGGTTGTTGTTCTAACATGTCATGGGGCAACATTGTTCTTCTATTATGTCAGTGTGGATGGTTGTTTTTTTCTAAAATGCCATGGTTCCAACATTGTTCTTCTATTATGTCAGTGTGGACGGTTGTTATTCTAACATACCATGGGGCAACATTGTTCTTCTATTATGTCAGTGTGGATGGTTGTTGTTCTAAAATGCCATGGTTCCAACATTGTTCTTCTATCATGTCAGTGAGGATGGTTGCTGTTCTAACATGCCATGGTTCCAACATTGTTCTTCTATTATGTCAGTGTGGATGGTTGCTGTTCTAACATGCCATGGTTCCAACATTGTTCTTCCATTATGTCAGTGTGGATGGTTGTTGTTCTAACATGCCATGGTTCCAACATTGTTCTTCTATTATGTCAGTGTGGATGGTTGCTGTTCTAACATGCCATGGTTCCAACATTGTTCTTCTATTATGTCAGTGTGGATGGTTGTTGTTCTAACATGCCTTGGGGCAACATTGTTCTTCTATTATGTCAGTGTTGATGGTTGTTGTTCTAACATGCCTTGGGGCAACATTGTTCTTCTACTATGTCAGTGTGGATGGTTGCTGTTCTAACATGCCATGGTTCCAACATTGTTCTTCTATTATGTCAGTGTGGATGGTTGTTTTTTTCTAAAATGCCATGGTTCCAACATTGTTCTTCTATTATGTCAGTGTGGACGGTTGTTATTCTAACATACCATGGGGCAACATTGTTCTTCTATTATGTCAGTGTGGATGGTTGTTGTTCTAAAATGCCATGGTTCCAACATTGTTCTGCTATCATGTCAGTGTGGATGGTTGCTGTTCTAACATGCCATGGTTCCAACATTGTTCTTCTATTATGTCAGTGGGGATGGTTGCTGTTCTAACATGCCATGGTTCCAACATTGTTCTTCCATTATGTCAGTGTGGATGGTTGTTGTTCTAACATGCCATGGTTCCAACATTGTTCTTCTATTATGTCAGTGTGGATGGTTGCTGTTCTAACATGCCATGGTTCCAACATTGTTCTTCTATTATGTCAGTGTGGATGGTTGTTGTTCTAACATGCCTTGGGGCAACATTGTTCTTCTATTATGTCAGTGTGGATGGTTGTTGTTCTAACATGCCATGGGGCAACATTGTTCTTCTACTATGTCTGTGTGGATGGTTGCTGTTCTAACATGCCATGGTTCCAACATTGTTCTTCTATTATGTCAGTGTGGATGGTTGTTGTTCTAACATGCCTTGAGGCAACATTTTTCTTCTATTATGTCAGTGTTGATGGTTGTTGTTCTAACATGCCATGGGGCAACATTGTTCTTCTACTATGTCAGTGTGGATGGTTGCTGTTCTAACATGCCATGGTTCCAACATTGTTCTTCTATTATGTCAGTGTAGTTGGTTGTTTTTTTCTAAAATGCCATGGTTCCAACATT